>CAJVRI010000988.1:0-21491 GCA_911649635.1 Poeciliopsis gracilis
AAGAAGAAGAAGAAGAAGAAGAAGAAGAAGAAGATGATGATGATGATGATGATGATGATGATGATGATGATGATGATGATGATGATATTTGTTGGTTGGTAAAGCACGCTTGTATACAGTAGGTGGCAGTGTACTCGAAAAGCTGTTCACGATCCGACAGTTTGTCAAAGAAGAAGAGACCATATCCTCCCAATCTCAGCTGGCGCCGAGAACAAAATATTTCGGGGGCGTTGGAGTTATTTTTCAGGTTAGTACAAGTAGCTAATTAAATGTGTTTACATTTTTAAACCATGCCATTGAACTTTATGTGGAATAATCCCGCGATGTTTGCTTCCAATGAAAATAGCGTAGTGCTTAGAAAGTAATTGACGTTGCGGAGACCTTTAAAAGCCATTGCAGTTGTTACTCTGGCAAACATGGTCAGAGCGCCGGAACTCCTCTTTGTAAACCGAATCACAGTTTTTTTGTTTTGTTTTTGTTTTTTGTTGTTGTTTTTTTTTGTTTTTGTTTTTTTTATTTGCCTTACAGATTTCTGATGGGGACCTCAGAACAACGTGAAGAAATAATCATCCTGAGTGATGACGAAGATTATAAAGACTCTTCCTGCCTGATTGTGGAAGTGGAAGCTGTGAAGAAAACCGGTAACGTTGCTTTTACGAATCTTCTAATATTTTTGATTCGTTTGTCTGAATGCCTCCAACAAAACGTTGCTCCTTCTCTTTTCAGTTGTTTCACCTGTAAGCCCCCAGGATGAAGACCTGGTGGTCACCTTCTCCCGCCGGCCTGACGTGCTTCCTCACGCCCGTTACGACTGCCCGATACATCCTTTTATGTGAGAAAACTCTTCCACAGACCCACTAATACAGACTAACGTGGAATAATTTCGTGGTAGATAATCTCTGCTTGTTTTCTGTCCTGCTCAGGCCTACAGATTGTGAGAGGACTGCTCCGATGGCCAATAATCAATTTATTTGTGATCAGTGCTTCTGCTACATCTGCGACAAGCTGGCATCACTGGTGCGTGAGGATGATGTTTTTATATCCCTTACTAGAGATGCACCAATCAGGCTTTTCCTGGTCAATATTAAAAGTTTTTTCTGTAGGTTTTATCTGCTGATTAAGACTTTTTTCTTCTTCAAAATGTCTGCTTTACAAATCTATAGATCAGGGACCCCTGCTCTTACTTCTTTGTGGGGCCCCTGCTGGACTTTTTTTATATGTTGTTCCTTGAATAAAACTCCTCCAGGACCTTGTCAGGTTCAGCTGATGCCTCAAAATGTCTCATTCACTGAAATCAGTTGTGCTGAAGCTTGAGTGTAATTTTTGATAAAATAAGATAAAAAATGATCATCTAACGGTGTGTATTGTGGTTGTGTGTCAGTGTGGGATGTGGTGCTGCAGTGGAGCGTGTCACTGCAACAGCCACAACAAAAGTGACTTTTGGAACAGCGTTAGGAACGCGACTCTGCTGGGGGAACTGCAGAGGTTCAACCTCACCCTGTCCGAAGTCGACCATCATCTTCGTAATGCAGGTGCAAAACGTCATCACGTACTTAAAGGCATCTGGTCATTTTAAATGTTCCTTTTATTAAAGTTTCCTCTTTTTTTTTTTTTTTTTTCTTTGTTTGATTTGTCCAACTCCTTTTCAGACACGATGTTGCAAAGCTTCAGAGGCGAACTGTCAGCTCTGTTTTCCTCCATTGCGTTGGATCAGGCGATGGTGCCAGATTACAACATGAACCAGCAGGACCTGAGCTCCAGGTGAGCTGTTTAAAACAAAACTTAAACAGTACATTTGAAAAAAACTGCTTAATGAATAAGCGTTGCCTTTAGAAGAGAAAAGTGCTGCAATAATACTACTTCAGTTTTCAAGATTTTACAGGAGATCTACTTGAAAAAGTTGAGAAACTACAGATGACATTATATCATTTAAAAACATATAATAAGCCAACTTAGTCCCCTTTCTTTTTTTTTTCCTTGTTTCCCAGGTATGGACCTGTGCTTGAGTGTGTAACCCTGTTCCTCAATAAAGCCGACAAAAAGAACAGTCGGGCTGCGGCCATCATGCATCTTGGAGCTGCTGAAGAGTTTATGAGACATTTTCAAGCGTTGGGGTGAGCAAACTAGAGGCGGCGTCTAAATTTAATTCAGGATGTAGGAATTGTTAAGTTTAAGGCCTAATGATGGAAATGTGGAGTATTTTTACATTTCTGGTCATTATTCATCATCTGTTTGTGTTTGTGTCATTTCCATCTGTCTGACAGCCTGTGATATTTACAGGTGTTGTCAGATCTGAAATTCGTACAGTAAATCATAACATGCTGCCATATTTATACTTTTAAAATGGGTCAGTAATGGAGTGCAAACTATAATTAGAGAATGGAAAAGTAGGGAATTTGGGAATTAAAGTGTAGGAACGTTGTCAGCTGTTCTCTCTCCTTCACTCCATTTCCTTTAACATTTACAGGTTCATGAGTTCATCTTCAGCTGCTACAACCTCCGAGACTATAATAATGTTACTGCACAGGTAAAGAATAGTGATGCAGCATAATTAAGTTTATGCATTTTATAATCCTTGGGGAATTATTAATATTTTCATATTTTTTGGTAAACACATGTTGGTGCTCAAAAAGGAACGTCGAAACCTGAAATTATTGGCTACAAACACGTTAACGTGTATATATGATCATTGTTTTTTTTCCAGTTATTCTTTAAGATGATAATTTTGCTTTTATGGTATTTTTTCCAGAGTAATATCATCAGTACAGAGATGTGTGGTAATGGCTGACATTACGCCATCGTTTATGCAAAAACTGCAAACTTTTTACCAGAACAGGATATGTTTCCCAGCTGACATGAGGCCGCTAAAAAACAGGTGTGTATCAAAGCATTTTAACTCTAAAGGTTCAAATCCTTCAATTTGGACGTAACTTTTCATCCATGTGCTGCAGTCTGACCATACGACCCTGGCAGGACATCCTGCTGGTGTCGGTGCTGAAGGGGCAGAATGTGTCGGGAGTCAGGAAGGACAAGGGCAAGAAGGACGTCCTGCTCGAAACCATTTCTGTGGTTCTGCTGAGAACTGAACTGCTCCAGCTTCAGTCCAGGTTAGCATGTGTGCTACTTCATACTCGTGTCAATATTTGCACATACAGTATGTATGAAGCATCTGGAGAAATGATGAAGCATCCTGTGTTTTAACTGTGTGCAGGTACAGAGAGTTGTGTCGGTATCTGCGAGTTGTCCTGACCGATAACGTCACACTGTGAGTTTAACCCATGTCCTGCTGTATAAAAATAACCAGTGTGTTTCATGTCTTTTAAAAAATATCTCAGGTTAAGTTATCACTTTTGACCGAGAAGATTTTGACCCATTTGATCATCCAAATATGTATTTTATTCCTATTTCCCATTTGTTTGATCTTTATACAATTTTTCAGACCTCGTTGGTTTTGGCTGTTTCTGTTTCTTTTAAGAGAAAGTTCATCCGTAGATGGGAGATATGTAAATCATTCAGACATAAATAGTAGTAAGTTGTTTTATTTCTTGATTTGGAATCAGGTATCAGCATCTCCAAGACCTCATTCCTTTCTTCAAGTGTAAGTTGGGAGAGTTTGGGTCTGCATTGGAAAGCCTCTTTCCCCCGGTCAACCTCCCCGCCTCCCGCTTCACTCCGGCCATTTTCCTCCTCTACCTCCGAATATTTGAGACGGCAACGGCACCGAGGCTGACGGTCACCCAGCTGGAGCAGCTCTGCTTCTCTGGGGCATCCTGGGAACCGATTAAAGGTCAGAAAAGGATTGTTTATTTTGAACAAAATGTGAAGAGGAAATTTTTTAACATGTCTCCTGCATGTAGATGCTGTGCCACTGAAGAGGTCTGAGCTGGTGAAGTTTGCTCTCAAAGCCCAGAGATGCTCCTTGTCGGTCTACTCAGATGTAAGTCTGCAGCTCTTGTTTCTGCTGAAATGTTTCATGAACATCTGGCGTACTGCTATGCTAAAAGCAAAACCACTGTGAACCACTACAACTCTTCAACTCTTCAATTAACACAAGTTAATTATATCTTCAAGTGTAAGAACTTTACTTCATTTAAACAATGACTAAAAGGAATAGAAAAAGCTCTGGGGATAAACAAAGTTTACCATTTTCCTAGTAGTTAGTAGAACAACCTTTAGCATCACTTACTCTTGTTTGATTTGATCTGTCTCAAATAAGATTGAATTTTAGCCCAAACTTCTTAAAAAATCATGTTTATTTCATTGAGATTTGCATGCACTGATTTTTAAATAACTTTTTTTCAGCTTATTGTCCTCTTGATTCTAGAACAGTTAATGTTCACTGTAACTCAGGCCTGTCGTGCAGCTGGCGCTCCCCAGTCTTTAGCTCTTCTTCGTATTCCACCTTTTGGTGCTTTTGCTGGAAAAGTCTCTCACTGTTGCCTTCACATCACTGCTGTCTGTGTTACAGACTGCTTATTGGTCAGCAGGGCTCAGATATATTTCAGAGTAAGATGAGACTTGTGTAAATGCCTCAGCTCATCCAAAAGTCTCAAACACCTTAAAAGAACAACCAGGACTGAAAACATTACTGTACTGCAGATTTTCCGTAAACTTGTTTTATACTGTAAGTTCCTTTATGTTATTTCTTAACTGTTCTTTATCATTGAATTTGTAGTAAATGTTTCTTTTTATATGACTCTTTCTCTTATTATCTCATTAATTTTTCTGTATTTGTAGCCTTCTCTTTCTCTACATCAGTTTCTTTATTGTAGTGAAAAGCAGCTTGATCTTGTGACTACATGGTGCTGTATTACTTTATGTTTCACATTCAGATTTTCCAACTTGGCTTTATTTTATTTTAATTTTTTTTGTGGAAAAAAATGACTTACCCTAATATGTTTTGTATTTATATCCTATAAACTGTGGTGAGGCTGCATGTTGGACAGTTTGACCGATTTGTGTCCGGTTCTCTCCTGAAGTCTCAGTGTTGGACCAGTTTACTAAAAGTGGTCTGCTCTCCTCATGGCTCTCCGACTGCCTTGCCCGTACCCAGCCAACAGTTTCTATACGTATGTTCTTCAGTTTTAATAATTGCTCCTGAAACTCAGGATCTGCTATCGATCAATGCTCAGTGTTTGAAGTTTGTGTGTCTTGTTCCTGATGGTCCAGGAGTCGCGGGATGCCGTTATAAACCAGCTCAATCAGCAGGGTTACAACATTCAGATTTCCCGCTGCTTTCTCAGGGTAAGTTTGGAAAGATTATTTTGTAATAAATATGTGACTCGTTCATACTGCTGTGGTAACAGGTTGTGTTTTTTTGTTCATAGACATACCCAGATCAGGCCTTGTTGCTGTTGGTAACAGGAGCCTTGGGTGTCAGAATCCTTCAGGGTTCTTTTAGTCCAGCTCTGCCTGTTCTCCATGCTTATAAGGTAATGTCTCCCCATATGAAATCAATGTGCTGCTGTTGCTGATGACGACGTTGTTGCTGATGACGAGGTTGTTGCTGATGACGAGGTTGTTGCTGATGACGAGGTTACTGGCCTTTAGTCGGCAGTAGCAGCCGAACACAGACAACATGAAGTCTATATTTATTTTTCTTTATTTATTGTTTTAAACTAAAGTGTGTTAATTAACCATTTTGGTTTGTGGGTTTGATTCTGTGTTGCAGGACAACTCGTGGGCCTTTCAGTGGCTGTGTGACAGCATGACTTCCAGTGAAGACCGTCTCAGCTCCTTCCTGAAGGAGATCACACAGGAGTCATCCAACACACCAGGTATGAGGACAAGTTGTCATGGCGATGGGCCAGAACCCTGTCCTGGGCTAAATTAAAAAATTTTTACATCTGGCTGCAGTCCATGTTGGCTAATTATTGAAGTACCACTGATTCAGAAAATATTTTTAATACAACTGTGTTGCTCAGATGAAAATATAAAAAATTGGAGGTTTTGTTTATTTTTCCCTTCAGCCTGACAACACAGCCTGACAATATAAAATCTGTAATGGTAATGAAAAATCCTGAGTTGTGTTGTTGAGCGATTTATTTATTTTTTTCCTTTTGAAGCCAAAGTTTGACTTACTGATTACACAATAAAGTACATGAAATCTGCTTATATCTCTACTATAGGCTGTAGGTCCAAATCTTAAGATGGCGTTTTGCATTATTTCCTCTTTCCTTCAGCTGAGAATAATGCAAGTTCAGTTAAAAAAAGAAAGTCCAAAATCAAAAGCACTAATTATAGTATTAAAGGCAAAACGCATCTTTCATTGTTTTATAGGCATGTTTTTAAAATGGTTGTTGTAGTTAGCATTTATTACCGTCATCAGATTCATTCTGACCTTTATGGTTGGGTTGTCCTTTTTGTTTTTTTGTGGCGGAATACCCTTTAAATCTTTGGCTTTGCCTGTGTCGTCCTGATGATCCAATCTGATTTAAAATAATTTTTTGATAATGTAGCAAATATCATAAACCTTCAGCTCAACATGGAGATTGTCAAAGTTCTTATCAGTGATGAACAGAGCTTAGCAGCAGGAGCTGCAGGACAGGGGCCCAGATCAGGGTCCTGGTCCTGAACATTGTCAGTCTGTGGTGGGATTATGTGTGTGCTCCTGGTGCACATGTGAGGGGACGCAGCTGTTTGTGTGCTGTAGCATATTATTGACAGATTCAGGTCTAAAGAAGGAATTTCCCTTTTCAAACTCTGAGCCTGCGTTTTCACGGTGAGCTCAGATTGGCTCCGCCTGCAGACTTGAATCTTCCTGCTCTGAACTAAACCTGTTTCTGTTTGTGAATACAACCTGCACTCAGATCTGTTCTGTCTGCTGGTGAACCCTTGTGAGCGTACCAGACGCTCCCCAAACAGGGCAGTAACGTCTCCATCATGGTCTTACTGTTACCAAGCTGAGTGGCCATTTGTTTAGGGAGGGAGCAGAGAAAAAACACACCTGGGTGATTTCATCCCACGGTGAATATAAAGCGCAAAGTAATGGATTCCAACAGCAGAAGAGGCATTTATTATTATTTATTGAATTGAAGGTTCTCAATCAATTCCACGGCCAAGCAGCTCACATCAGCAGGTGTGAGGCAAAGTGCCTGATCCAGCACAGTAACATCAGAACACTGGGCCCAGTTGCTGCCAAGCCCCTGTTTGGGCTTGGCAGCCATGGAAACAGCACTTGAAGTAAAAAGTGTAGTGAAGAGAATCTGCTGATGTTTCTGATATTATGAAAGGAGTTTGGAAATCAAATTGGCTCCAAAACACAAAACCTGACCTGGAGGAACCTGACTGACCTGAATCAGTCCTGGGATGAATCAAACTAGAGATGGTGAGCACTTCTGGAATATTGGTCAGTTATTCCCAGAAACATTCCTAAACCTTGTGAAAAGGTTTAGGAATGTCACTCACATTTCAATGTGTGAAGGCAGGCCGACTTTCAGCTTTCTTTCTTGTTTTAAAGTAAGAGCAAAGATCTGGGAGTAAACATGAGCCTTGCTCTCAAACAAAAATTTTTGTTTGGAAGAAAAATATGTGTTATGCAGCTGCACAGTTTATAAAAAGGCAAAAATAAGTGAATCAAGTTTTTCTTGCACCCTGTTTGTGTTATTTTCCCCAACAATCTCATCTCTTTTTTTTTTTTTTTTTTTTTTTTTTTTACTCTGCAGGAAATCGAACTGGTTGTTGATTTCAAGCCCTTCCACGAAAAGTTTCCTTCAGAGTTTGAGCTCTGAAGCTCTAAAGTCTCGCCTGGTTGACCTTTCCTGTGCTGAGCCCACTTCTTCTGAAAAAGACTTTCTTTTTTAACTCAATGTGAAGCCATGTGGGACTTTTGTTGCATTTCTCGCTTACTTTTAAGCACCATGACAGTAACGCTGAGCAACAGTAGAATTCTGCTGTCATGTGCTGTACATTTGAATCTCTGTCTGCAGCGCGGTGGATGGTAGGAATGTGCATCATGTAACAAAGAGAGAGAGAACTCTACTCTTTCACACTTTTGTTACCATAAGCTAAAAAATGTTGCTCTAACCATTTTCAGTTTGAATTCCCTCATTTCTCTGAATGTAATTTAATGAAACTGGTTTTTGTTGCGGTGTGCAACAACACTGGTTTTAGACCATAACCTGTAGATATGTTGCTTTATACAGTTTGAAAATCATTCAGCTGTTTAAAAAACAATTTAGATAACTTTAAAAATGAACTAACACTGAAAGTAGTTTTCATTTAATTATTTGCTTAAGTTGATAAAAGTTCCTATGCAGATCTGGTTTACAGACATGCACAGCAAAATGAACATTTCAGATAGAAAAATAATAATTTCCAAACTTTATTTTCTGTCTCAAGAATGTATTCATTTTTCTACTTTCATATCTAAGACTGGTCCGTGCTATACAGTCGTATTAAATCTACTTTAAATATCAACCAAATACTTGCTGAGTCTTGCTAAGGTGGAAATGAATTATGTTTCTGCTCCTGTCTGTTTTTTTTTTCATGTTCATTAGGACTCATAATGCCATCAGTGTTCATGAATTCTGAGATAATCTGGTTTAATAAATGAATCCAGTGTTTGGGCTATTTTAGTTCTCTGACTTTATTTCCAAAGTAATCATCCACAATAGAACATATTGCATTCATTACACATACAAATAAAATATATCCCAGTAATTTTGCACTCTTTAGCTTCTGTTTGATTTTAAAACTAACGTAAGAGGTAACATACAATAATAGGTTGAAACTGTCAAAATTTGGCTAATTCTTCAAACTGGAAAACTTTCAGTCATTATTGTTAGAAAAGGTTTATTTTATGCATTCAATTTAGGAAGCACAACACTTATGTGGATGCAAGTTGCTGACACTCAGTGCTGAAGACCTAAACAAAAATAAACCCTCAATTTTAGGGTTCCATATACTTTGGATTAGATTTAATAAATCTTGAAAAGAAATGTTGCAGATTTTGATGTTTTCTCTGATTTCACTTTTTTTACATTGTCTATAGTCATAAAATTTATACTTAGGGTTGCATAGTTTGACTAGCTTAAATCATCTAAATGACAAAAGAATTTTTATTCTGGAAAAAAACAAAAAAAACAAGCAGAAGTCACAGTACCAGACTAACTGGAACCATGTGGTGTACAGGTTATCTTTCCGTTAGCTTATTTATTGATATGTATGAATTTATGATGAAGGTATAATTTAGTTTTGTGGACTGGTGACTTGTTCAGGGTGGAGGTCTGCACCAGCTCTTTCATGTCCACCTCCAGGTCAAGCTGATGGGTGTAGACAGTTAACATTCATATTCGTTTGAGTCTTAAATGAGCACATATTTATATTCATTTGAACATACAGCAGCTCCTAATTATACCAAAGGCACTCTTTGGATTGCACGTAGCAAAATAAAAGCATCTTGTGAATCTGCTCTGCTCCTCAGTCTGTTTATGTTGGATATGTGTTCCTGTGAAGCTGCACTGAGCTGTAGGAAAACCTGAAAGGCGGCGGTCCATGTCCGGTGTGGCGCTGTGCGATCAGGTCAGTCAGAAAGTGCATCACTTGAAAATCATTTTCACTGCTGTAGAGTTGTTGTGCTTGCTGCAAGTCCTTTTCCTCGGGAATGGCTCTGTGAAGCTGGGAAGCAGCGGTGAAGGTCTGCAGCAGCACCCGGTTGGCCAGTGCAGTCAGGCAGCTCTCCAGGTGCAGCAAGTAGGTGAGGCCGCGGCTGATGCCGGTGTGAGGGTTAGCTAGGAAGCCCACTAGGGATCCGGCATATGAAGGACAGCGCAGTGTCTTCTGATCCAGGTCCAGCAGAGCGATGTAACGACTCAACTGAGTCAGAGACTGAAAGATGGAAGATGATGCACTGGAAGATGATCTGGAGAAGAAAACAAAGGAGGATCTTATGAAGTTCTTGCATATGGAACTTTGCCTCTGAATTGACTTACCTATTTAAATGTTTTCTGTGGTGCAACAATAGTTACTGACCTCATTATATACAAAAGGTTTATGCAGTTTAAAAGCTGCTATTTATGTAAGAAAGTTCAGCTTTGTCTGGTCTCATAACAAATGAACAAATCTGTGTGGAAAGACTTTGGAAGGATTGCAAAACCTTTTAAATGCATTGATTGGTACTAGAGGCGGATCAATTTATCAGTGCCAATTTCCTTCATTTTGGGAGATTAGTGATTGACCGATACTTTCATGTGAAGTCGATCTTATCCCCCAATCTTATCTGTTTCAAGCAAAGGTCTAAAAATCAGAGTCTTCTGCTCTCCTATTAGAGGTTTGACTTACATCGCCTCACCAGCTCATGTCTGCACGTCATCCTCACTACTGGCAACTATCTTGCTATACTTAACATTTCAGACAAAATAAATTGCAATTTTTTTGTCAACATGTCAGACTTTATAAAGAATGGTAATTGGCCAGAAAGCTGCAATCAGTGCAGCCCAAGTTTATATCAAAAACTTCTGGGACAATCACCTGTCCAGTAACACTTGTTACTGTGACAAGCAGCACCAAACCTCAAGAGACAGGAGGAATTAATAATGTCAACAAACCAATGCAGAAATATGGACGAGTCATATAACAGTCACCTGTGTATTCCTATGAGCCTCCAGGTGAACAGGTCGGTCAGCTGGAGGGAAGTGGCCAAACATGACATCACGGTGCACCCATCAGCACCAGGGGCTGGCAGGAAGAGCCTCAAGCCGTCCACCAGCTTCCTCACCAGCCGCTCGTCTCCTCCAATGATAACCAGCGGCCGGCCAATCAGCAGACAGAAGATGGCATGCTGGGAGAAGGAGAGCTGCTTGATGAACCTGAGGGCTCGCAGGCCAGCCCTCCTCCTCTTTCTTTTCTTGTCCACACATGTCCTGGTGAGGTTGAATGTGGTGGGAGACGGTGGCTCTGAGCTGCTGGTGAAGCTGGTGCAGTCGGAGAACTCGTCCACGCTGAGCAGCCTCAGAGGAGCGAAGGGCGGCGTGCGCACAGCTCCCTCCGCCTCAACGCTTTCTGAAGCCATTTTTACAGGGAGGTTAAACACCGGCCTCAACTTCTTCTGCCTTGACTCCACTGTGTCTCCAGCTGCGTGGAAACAGATTCACATAATTACAGCAAAGTAAACCGGTAAGCTTTTCTAGTACAGTCCGGACTCAGGAGTTTGTGGGCTGGTGCCAGTTAAACTGGACATAAACTGCCCAGTTTATGTCAGATATAAGGAATGGGAGGTAAAGTCATCTAAAACCTTTTGAAAGATTTTAAAGTCCAAAAATCCCCTAAAAGATTACAGGAAGCTCTGACTGCCTGGGTTAAAATAGTCATATATGTTGTTAAATGTACAGTACATGTTACCTTGGAGCAGTTTATTCATCTTGTCTTCATGGTCTTCGATACTCTTCTCTGTGAGTGAATTGTCTTTGTCTGGAACATTAAACATTATTTCCTCCAAAAGTTCTTTTCTTCCCCCAGATTCTGCACTTTCCTCCCCAGCAGTAGCAGTGTTCTTCATCCACTCCTCCTTGAGGACTTTAACAGGCTTGCAGTTAGCCTCTGACTCTTCCTCTTCCTCAAATCCATTGGTCAGAGTGTGATGCTCCGCCTCTTCCTCTGTGATGGCGGACAGGTCGTCAGGGACGATGGACTCAGTCGTGCTGAGAACCTCGATGCTGTCCTCGCTGTTGGCACGCCTGGCAGAGGCTCTGAGGCGCCGAACGCCAGTGTCTCCTGCTGGATGCTGGAGAATCACGTCTGTCGACCCGACACAGGTTTCTGTCCAGAACAACACAAACTGCTGAACCGACTGTTTTCAGTCAGATCATTGCTGTAATAAAATGCAATAAAACACATCTAGATGGATAATTTTTGGAAGTTTAATTACTTGATAAATTGCTAAAAAGCATAGTTTGAATTATTTTCAGATGTGCTTCTGTACCACTCTGTTGAGAAAACGAGGCACAGATCATTAACTCTGCAGCAAAAACAAGATGGAAAAATAACACAATAAACTACTGAATCTATGGAAAAGTCCAAAGGTCCTCCATCCATCCATCAATCACGCTTTTCCCGATTGTCCATCACAGGGCAGCACACACACCTAAGGTTAATTTAGAGAGACCAGTCAACCTAACAGTCATGTTTGGACTGTGGGAGGAAACCGGAGTACCTGGAGAGAGCTAAGGCAAGCACAGGGAGAACATGGAGACTCCATGGAGAAATGCCCCGGGCCGGGAATCGATTCCATTTGACACTACAGACTGGATTGTTTCAGAAAACCTGCCTAGAGTCACAGGTCTGTCTTTATATCAGACTGACTCGTCTCTGAAATATGAGTTTTGACTAAACAGTTTATCATGTATAATGCTTGATGATGGCACAGGAGATTATAACATCTATTCTTGATTGATAAAGAGTCACAATCAATCATGCAGGTATTAAAGATACCATCAGGTGGCGTATCATTTCCACCAACATGTACAATAGGAATTAAAATGCAGATGCCTTATTAAGTATAGACTTCATCACCCAAGATTTCAAAATCCAGTGTTTGAAAAGCAACATTGAAGAAAGAAAATGCTAAACAGCTAATTGTGTCTTGTGTACATTCGGAATGATGACATCACAAGAGGAACAGGACTTGAGCTTCTGTCAAACAAACAACTTCTGAAACATTGTGACGGTCTGAAGCGTCACAATCAGGAATTATTGATTTAAACCAAGCACATATTTATTGCTGAAAATCTGTTTTTAAATTAGTTTAATCTTATCTCATGTGTGTTAAGATATTTGCACTAGAAATAAGACCAAAACTATTTGGTGAGGTTCTATATTTTAGCAATACAGCTTTTCTTAATCTGGTTCATCAGAGACTGAAAATACTCATTATATTTTCTCCAAAAGGCCAGGAGAAAATCTTTCATACTGTTTTGAGATGCAGGTTTTTGTTTTTCTTCCACCATCACTCTGAGAACGTACCTCTGCTGTCAGACACAATGGCCCCACGTTGACTCCGGTATGACTTCTCCGTCCCGAGAATCTCAATGCTGTCGCTGCTGGTCACGCTGCCCATCATGTCTGTGAACGCGCTGGGGTCAGGGGTCGCTCTCCCACCTCCCCCTCCCTCCATCTTTATCTGTATTTCTTCCACACAGGAGAACAACTCCACACCATGCTTTTCTGATTGACCCCCCACAGCTCCCACGGTGCTCCCCAAGACTCTCTCTGCTTCATCCTCCTCTTCTTCCTCCTCAGCATCCACAGGGCAGCACAGCTCAAACAGGAAGTTTGTAAGTTTCAGCTTCCTGGAAAGTAGCTGTGAGACGTGAGCAGTTCGCAGGATGCTCCTGTCGCCACGCAGACGCCGCTCTGTGTCTGCCAGCTGGTTTTTCACCAGGGACAGGAAGTAGAAGTTGCAGAGCTCCTCCAGTGGCTTCAGAAGCGACTCAGACCTGCAGGAGGCGATGGAGGGAAGGCAGGGAGAGGATGGCTCAGACGGCAGGTCGGCCGTGTCGTAGGGCAGGAAGTCAGGCTGCTGGAGCTTCCTGTTTGGGTAGGATGTGACCTGGCGAAGCAGCTCTCTGTGATTCAGGATCAGATGCTCTAAAGCTTCAAGCTCATCAGCTCTGCCTCCTGCTCCTGTGAAGGCGTGTGTGTCATCCAGCAGGGCCCTCCGTCTGTACCTGCAGCAGTCAGAGGGATTCTTCAGTCAACAGACAACTCACAATTCCTCACTATTCAGAATTTTATCACACACGTTGTTCTGAGAAATCAGAATAAGCAGGTTTTCTGCACATTTGCTGCACTTCCAATTCCACACGTCCTAGATTTTTATCTGAACTATTTGAGCTCCAGTCCTTGTATCGTGCCACCATCTACATCCAAAACACTGCAGTCTGACTCCTCAGCTGGAAACCTGTAGGAAACCTTTTTCTCCTGCTTCTCATTCATGCACCTACTCTGTCTTCCTACTATTGGCACTGCTAATTTAAAATGTCAACACTAACTTTTATAAAGAATTACTGCCACATGTATAAATTTATTTGAATCAATTGAACCAATTTGGAAAAAACACTTCACATCTTTATCAGGCTGAACTGTACCTGGAGCAGTTTTGGGGTTGTTAGAAAATATGAACAATTACTCTTACTCTACAAATATTCCTCTTCAAAATTCCAGATTTGTCCAGCATTTTTATAACATTCTAGACATTTGAGGACAAAACATGTAGTTGTTATAATCAGTGTGTTATCAGATATTAAATAGAGATATCTTTAAAGCTTCTGATTTGATACATTTATTTTGTTTGCAAAAAGAACATGTCTTTTTGCAAACAGGTAGGGAAATTACCTGTTTAGATTTTTTAGTGAGCACATTTACCTGGGAGTTTTCTGTAAGTGAACCCAAAAATAACATGATCTATTAGTTAAGAAGAGTTGAAAGTTGTGAAATGAAGGATGCCATCCAAATGCAAAACATGTAAATAAATTTTCTTCTTTTGTTAATAGAAGTAAAAAAGATCTGTTGAAAATTTTACTAATTTTCCAATTTCATCCCATCATGGAAGGCCCTGATTTTCTCTGCTGAACAAACAGATGGTTCTGCTGTACTTTAACCCTCGCAGACATTAATATGCTGCAGAACATTTGAAAGAATTGTCATATTTGGCAACATAATTACAGCCAATTCTGATTGTGTGGACGTGGTTGTAGGAATATTGCATTCTTTGTTTGACTGTAAACCACCTAATGAGGAAATTGGAATAATATTCAATAATTAAAAACAATTCCTCTTTTCATCATCTTGAATAAGATGAATTTCGCTACCAACAGCAAAGTCTGTTTTTGAAGGTCTTCTTTTGATTAGCTCAAAATATCAATTTGCTTAATTATGCATCCTTAGAACTTGTTCCAGTCAGCTTCCAAAAAAATTTACCCAAAATGAATTGGTAACCTCCTGGTTTAATGCAACAATCCCAGAAAGCTGAAGCAGCTCGTTCTTTTATTACTACAAACAAGAACTTACTCGAGCTCCTGCAGCTTTCTCTGCAGTTCAGAGGAAAACGCTTGTCTATTTCCAGTCTTCAAACTGTCAGAGGCCTGAGAAAAACACTCGGACAGCTCAGAGAAGTTCTCCATCAGCTTGGTCTGGTCCGAACAGACATAGGCCATGCAGAAAGGTCGCACCATCCCCCGAGCCTCCAGGTCGTACAGGGTCAGATGATGAACGTACGCAAACGAGTCATCTGCCGAGTCTCCCAGGATTACCCTGGAGTCCTCACTAAAATTGAGGCGGGGTCCAGGCAGAGCAGAGGACGTGTGACCCGGGCCGGACGCCTGGTAGTCCACAGACATAATGCGGACGGAGAAGTGGTTGAGGTCAAACGAGCCAATGACCTTCGGATCATTTGGTATTGTTAAGACAGGCTTTGGACCAACCTGGAAGACAGAAGAGGACGATGTATCCAATTTATCATTGAGAGCAACAGATGTCTAGATTATTTTCTGAAAAAAAAAATGACTTGGTCTGTTTTTCCATTTATGCCACAACCAACACCACCAGTCTGGATTTTCATTTTAAAGATTTAATGACCTGCTACATTCTGTGTGAACAAACAGGTTCAAACTGCTTTTTGTTTTACATTTACCCTAAACCTGTACTGATGCTTCACTAAGCTCCACTGCTGTTTTGTAAAATGATGAGTAACAGAAGGATTTTGTTTCTTTTGTGATTTTCATTATTTATAATGTTAGATTCGATATCTAACATTATAATGTACTGTTAAATTATGTTGAATTAAGATGATATGGTTCAGCTAAGAGCACAAACTGTCTTTTTCTTATAAAGTTTGGTATTGAGTGAAGAAAAACACTCGTGTGTGAGTTTGTCTTTGTGACTGGTGTTTGGCTTGAGGAAGAATTGTTTGAGGAACTGTTCACTTTTAAAAAAGGAGAAATACTTCCTGAAAAAGTGAAGTCTAATCCACAACAAATAACTGTACAGTAAACTGCTTTACAAGACATTTTATTGATATCATACAACAGCAACAGCAATGCTTTTTTTGTTATTTCATTTATTTGTGAGTTTACACTGCATAACAACCGTGAATCATTTCATGTTATTACATTTATCCATTCCATCAATCTACCCTACACACTGACATGTTTGACTTATGTTCTGTTTTTTCACAGAATACAAATACAATTCACAATAAGTCAAATGTGGTACAATGAGTGTATTATAAAATAATCAGAGATTTGTTGTCCAGAACATCTTATCCCCTCAAAACAGCAACACTTTTGACTAGTGTTGATTTTACAGAACTGTGATTTCCAGCTAAATTTATCATCCAATCCGGTACCTAAAATGTCAACTCAGGGACTCGTTCTAAGTCAACGCTGTCAATACTTATGTTGATTGCATTATTTTCTTGTTTATTGTAGTTTCTAAGTCTTATGAATTTAATAATAATTTATTGTTTTTGAACCAATGTTTTAGTTTTTTTTGTTTCTGTAGAGACCACCTCTGAGAGTTGTTGGATGTTTCCTCCAGCACAGATGATACTAAGACACTTAGTATCACCTTCAAATATAATTTGTTTTAGCAGGTTTGATACTTTGAGTGTCATTTATGTACAAATTAAATAATTTGGGACTCAACACTGACCCCTGCAGGACAGCACAAGTTATGATGTTTAATAAATCTAATTTCTGAATGACAGAATGGATTCAGACAGTGTTGATTTAGAACCAGATCACATTTTTACGTGTCATGTTGAATGATACATTTAGCTGGAAACCATAGAACTGACGTTATTCTTTATTCTGTGATGTTTGGGCCCTAAATGTACTTTCTATGGATCCCTTCAAGGATCACAGATAGATGGTCACTAATATTATTTATAAGAATTTACTTTCCATATAATTAGTAAATATATTGTCAATCAGAGTGGAATTGAATTTATTTCTTTACTTCAATAATACACTTATTTATTCACTTATACTAATTCATTATTTCATTTATTCTACATTGCTACTCGTTCATTTTATGAAAGGATTTAATTATCATTCATTCAATCACTTGCTTGTTTCATCTAACTATCATTGTCTTATGTATTAATTTTATTCCCTATTTGTTTACTTATTCATTCTCGCATTCCCTTATTTCTTTAGTAATTGATTTAATCAATCATTTTTGCATTTCCCTTTTCATTCATTTATTTTGTTATTTGTTGGTTTTTATTGATTTACTTCAAAAGTAAATACAGAATGACTGACTGACTCCAGTCGACCTGAGCTAAAGCGCTCACCTGCTCTGAGAATTCAGCCACCAGTATAAAGTCCCGGTGAAACTGGGCTGCTGAGCTCCAGGGGTTGTGAGGCGGTGACAGGCGGACAGAGAACTCCTCAGGCAGAGTGTGAATCTCCGGCTCTTCTCCTTCCTCCTCAAAGCCCCCGCTGCCGGTGAAGGGCAGCAGGTCCGGTGAGCCAATCATCTTCAGTCGGTGAAGGCTCGGCCCATGGAGGATCCCACCGTCGACTTTCACCTTGAAGGAGCACCAGTCTCGTCTGAGTCGGACACCGCCATGCCGCGGTGTGGAACCGCCTCAGCCTGGCTCTCTGTCAGTGAGTCAGCTGTTTCTGTTGGACAACATAATAACAGCCGGAGAGTTACAAACAAGCTGCGCAGTTATTTTCGGCCATGGTGCGACATGGACATGCCAGAAGCTGAAGCAAACGGAAACTCCGTCTTATCAACTTATCAGCCGCGCGTCTTTGACACGCTAAAAAACTTTACAGTGAAAATCACGCTGAAGTTAGCGTCTGAATTTCAGCTTCAGAATAGTTTCTTCTGAAGCCTTTTCAAATAAAGGGCTATTTCACAGTTCTTAAGGACTTCAAACTTAAAAAAATTAAATCAGTTTGAGATTTGAGTAACAGAACCAAACAAATTATGCCATGCAAATAAAATAATCTCAAAATATAATACGGATGCACAATGGCATAGTTGCCTTTGTAGCAAGAAGGTTTTGGGTTCAAATCCCTGCCTGGTCAGGGATTTGCCACTGCTCTTAGGCACTCCAGCTTCCCCCCACAGCCCAGAAACATGACTGTCAGGTCTCTAAATTTTTCTTAGATGTGTGTCCATGGTTGTTTGTCCTGACTGTCTCTGTTGCCTGTGATGGCCTTTTAAACTCATATGTAGATCCCTCATGTCCCCACAAGGATAAGTGTGTTACATAATGAATAGATAATATATTATTATTATTATTATTATTATTATTATTATTATTGATCTTGTCATGCCTGAGATGTCTCTGGCTACAAAGATGTTTGGTCAGTTGGACACTCTAAATTCCCTTGTGTGTGGTGTGAGTGTAGGGTGTATACATTTGGTGTGTTCTTACTGTTTATCAGGTGTTACCATGTAATACAATGGCAAACTCAATACCTCTGTGGTTTACTGTACACTAAAAAAAACAAACTATAGAATTTACCCTAGAAAAGTGAGGTAACAATTTGCACTGTCTCCGTTAAGGTATATTCAGTTAAATATATTGAGTATTAAGTAATTAACTTAGACATGTAATAAATACTTTAAAAAGTTGGGTAAAATGTACCTCATATTTATGTTTAAATTCAACAGGTATTTAGTGAGTTAAAATAGGTAAAAATTTGTCTTTTTGCTAGTAAATCTTAGCTGAAAATTAAGAGTTAAAGTTAACTGGAATCACTGAGTTACCTTTACTTAATAATAGATAGAGATTATACACTTTTACAGTCATTTTATTCCAAGAAGTCATCCAAAAAAAGACACAGAATTAAGTACAACACAGCAGTGTCAAGCAAAATTTCAAATAATTAAACTGTAGTATAACATCTTCAAATATTTTTTGAGTAATGTAGGACTATAAAACATGTCAGACATCCAATCTCAGAAGGAGTACATCAGAGAAAAGGACAATTTAGGACAACAGAGAAAATTAAAGGAGAAGTGAGGTGCAAGGGATAACTTATGGTGTCTTGTGTTTCCTCAGCCTCACACAACAGTGACAGAGCAAATCTTCAGATGTGCAGGTGTATTTAAACACAACAAATAACAACTGCCAGCTATAACACGACATTAACAATAAATGAATAAAGTGCAGTCCAACAGCTTAACACAACATTTCCCAGAGGACAGAACAGAACACAAATAAAAAAAAAGCTATACTACCTTAAAACTCTGTCCAGACAAAAGATCCTCTTGGAACAAGATGGACACTGTATGTCTATTGCATGAGTTTGTTCTTGAGGCTGTGGACCTTCTTTAGTAGTTTTGCCCCATCAATTTCCAAAAAAAAGTTTTTGAAAAGCTTCAAATGTGTTCTTGAGCTGCTTTGGATAGTCAAGGTTGAGGGCATATATGAGTCCCATCAGCAGTACACATGCCTTTGTTCGGCTTCCACATCTTTCCATCACTTGGTTTCCCTCAATCACAATCGACACATCTGATGGATCCTCCACAGCCATGATGCTGTGCATCACGATCACCTTCATTGTTTTGTCTGTGTAGTCCTCACATTCCTACATGTTAAAAAGAAAGAAACAAAAAAGATACACATTTTTAATTTTATTGAAGATGCTGTTTCAATACATTTCAACTTATCTAAAGGAGAGCAGAGGGGAGAGATCAGAAGATAAAAGGAAAAGGGGAGGGAATGGAAAGGAGTGGAGATGATCTCTTGAGTTAATCAGTCATCTGTTATCAATGACGTACCTGGCAGTCATGGAAAAGATCTTTTTGTCTTTCACCAAGAAGATCCCTTTTTTTTCTCAATACTCTGTCTGCAGCGAGATACAATTTAGTGAAAAGATTTTCAGTGGAGAGTGGGGAGAGATTTACATACACTAAGACCGAATTGTTTAAAAAACAAAGGTTATTTTAATACTCTAATCACTGTCCTTATAACAACCAACAAGTTACAAGTCATTTATCTAACGTCACAATTCTTCACTAAAGTGGAACCTTGAATCAGATACCAACTTCAGTGTCGTAGATTAGCAGGTTCCCTGTGGCTGCAGTCATGAGGTTCATACACAACCTTTGTCCGGGGATTTCTGTTCCTCTTTCGCTTCTGTTTCGAGGCTTTTACACCCAAAGCAATGAAAACATGTGATGCACTGGCCTTGCGTCAAGTCGCATAAGTGAAGAAAGAAATATATTTCCGCTTTTCCACTTTCAAAGCAAACAAGCCTCCATAAAAAGAAAAATATGCTAAAATAAGTAAACCACATTTTTCCGAATGTGAGAGAAATATTAAAAACAGGCTTTTCTGGGAATGTGACAGGAAATGAGCTTCCAAACGTAAAAGAAAAAAAAAAAAAGCAACATTTTATTCCTTTGTTATAGAAATCTCACATCTTCAACAAATAATTATGGGCTGTATTTTGTTGCTAAGAAACGAAGTACAGTTGTTCAAGTCACGATGAAAGATAAGCGCAAACGGAGTAGCGGCAAAAGCAGTGAGATCGTGAAATGGATGCAAAGTTTGGATATTGGATCGATCGGTGGCATCCACTTCATGATTAGTTTTTAGCTGAGTGGTTTCTGTTCTGTATAAAAAGGATAATGCATTTCTCGGCAGTAAAAGCGGCGCTGCAATCACTTCGGGGTTAGGTAGAGCCACTCCCCCAGCAGCCAGTAGTGAACAGCTAACTCTGGGAGCCAAGGTTTTTTTCTAAGGCTAAAAGACCTTTTTTTTTTTCTACCTCGTTTTCCCAAAGAATTTTAAATTTTTTGTCATCTTGTTTTGATATTTTTTCAAAAATCCCATACAAACGAATGAGGAATTGCCTTTCTTTTCATGCTAATAATGTTGTAAAACTGTGTTGTTTGCAATATTTTTACATCAGTTTAAGAAATTTACAGTATATATTATAATTCTATGTGACTGACTGGCGACCTGTCCAGGGTGAACCCCACCTCTCGCCCAGAACGCAGCTGGAGATAGGCACCAGCACCTCCCGACCCCGTTAGGGAGAAGGGTGACCGGAAAATGGATGGATGGATTATAATTCTAAATGGTCAAAACCATTTCTTGTGAATATTTGACGTTTTCACAGTGAAAAACATTAAAAAATTTTCAAATCGGATTTTGTTTTTCTGTGACCCAAGGTCCAAATGCTGCCACGGTATGCCCGAAAGTAAAAACTAAGTGTAAATTCATAAAGTTCAGATTGTCCTGAAAAAAATGATACCACATAAGGTAATATTATATATAACGGTTTTGATTAAGGATAAAATCAAAATTGGTCAAAAAACAACCATATGTACCCTGAAATTAACTCAGTGAAATAAGTCAAAAATGCACCACATTGTAATTTTCAGCAAAATCTTCAACTTCCAGCTTTATAAGCTTAGAAACAGCATAGAACTACTGAGAAGCAGTATATTTTTGGTGGTTTGAACAGTTCCTGAGTTTTTTTCACATAACACTATTTAATGCCAAAATCGCTTTAACTCAGTAA
>CAJVRI010000996.1:602500-981686 GCA_911649635.1 Poeciliopsis gracilis
CAAAGGAAGTTAATGCAGTGGCAGGATCCACCCCCGCTTTTTCTATATCCATCCTCCCTGCTCTGTTTTCTCTTTCTCTGGCGTGATGCAGTAAGGGATCAAGCAGACCAGCGTATTTTATACACAGCCCAATTCCTTGGGTTTTTGCCTTGTGCTTGCATGAATGTTACTTTAGGTGCTCGAGTGCAGTAAAAAAAATACACATTTGCTTAGTAGTTTCTTTAAGAGTTGGGAAAAATCTTTTTTTTACTTTGTCTATGCAAATAAGTTGATCAAAAGTTGTTCAAAAATTGTGTGTATGATAGAAGTAAACACCCAGAAGAATGAACTCGGACCGTATTTATGTAAATAATGAAGAAATTCTCAAAATTAGAAACACAGATGAAGGACCAAAAAACTTGACACATAAACTGTTCTTGTTGACAAGAGCAAAACTTATAAATACAGTTAACTTAGAATATCTGTTTAATACAAAAAATAAAAAAAATAAAGTCTTGAATACAGTTCTGCTCTGTTGAGAGCCACAGTGTTCCCCAAAGTAATTTTTAGCCAGTGTTGTTCATCAGCATTTCATGAATGACTGCTCTCCATGCAGAGCTGTCTTTGGGATCTGTGACTTCCTGCTGTTTGTTTATGCACTGAAAATCACATTACTCAAATTAATGATTTGCATGTTGGAGGAATCCCTTCTATTTCCAATTTCTCTTTGGGGAAAATTGTTTTTAATAAATCTAAAAAAAATTTTCTCACACATCTGTTGACAGATTGTTGATGTTATGACCACTTTTTCTACTCAAAGACTCTACATGTTAAGGATTCCTTATGAAATTATTTTCAGTCATACTGCAGGCCTGAAATGCAGAAAAATGTGTGTTATAAAAGTTGAACAACAAAAGTTCCTCAAGAAAAATTTGACATATCCTCATCACATCAAAATATTAACAGAGCTCATTTCATATACATATGTAACCTTTTTATCAGAATTTTAATTTGGTTTTCTTGGATACACAGAGGAGTGAATTCACAAAGCAATGCAATTTGCTGTTTTTGGACATTCACCATACCTGCTTTGCGTCTGCACTCTGAGGCAGATTGGTCTTTGCTCACAGACCTTAACAAGTCTTAGCAAGAAAAATGATGGAGGAATTGTGTACTGGTTCATCTTTATAAGGTCACAATTGTTCTTGCTTTCTGGACAGTGATGGCAGATGAAGTGTTCAGCAAGAGGGCACATTTACTCAGCAAACTCTGGTTCCTGAGCAAACTGAGGACTTTCTCAAAACTAATTACACGTCTGCAATTGTGGAGGGAAGAATCAAATTTGACGACAACATGCATCAATATGCAGTGTGGATTTTCAAATGAAGCCCTTTGGTTTGTGAAAGATAAATAAGACAAATGGGAAAAAGTGCAAGCATTTTGACCATGAATAATTCCTTTTTATTATAATTTATTCATTTGCTATTTTTTCCACTGTGTTGGTTGATGTGAGCTCACTCACTATCTTCTTTCTTTCGCTGCCTAACAGTTGAGAGGATCACCTCTGCCTTCTGTTAAATGAAATGACCGTTGTACACAAAGAGCATCCTTTGATAACTTTGTTTGCCCCAAAGTTGTTTCATAAATAGACGTATTTTTGGTGAGGATGCAGCAAAGCCAGATTGACACTGCAGTTGAGCATTGTTGCTGCTGCTTCTATGCAGTTTTACTTAATCAGCTTTATTGTCCATAAACAGTTATTGTTTTATCTCCAAAAAATGCCATAATTAGTTCCCTTGGAATATGTGCATGTTCTTCCAGCCGTAAATGTTTAATCTTCTGTGATTTTTGAAATTGCTTAAATATGTTATGAGCTTGACTAATTAGGGTCTTGAACCTCAAATCCGTTGGGGTGTCAAGATTTGAGACGTTGCACCTTTGCATGATTTTTCTTTCTCTTCTATCATATTAAAATAGAAAGGATTTAAATAATAATCTTTCTTTAAATGTTTCCTCCCTAACTTTAGACTGAAGATGCCTTTATTTAACTGAGTGGTGCTCAAAGTTTTGCATGTCAGGCAAGAAGTCCTTACGAATGGAAGACACTAATTTCATCTGCAGCCTTGGGCTGTTTTAAGACTTTTCATTGTGTGTAGCTTTATGCAGAAACATTGCTGAAGAACTGCAGAAGCTACAAAGGTTACACTGCAGGAAGTTGAGACACACACAGTTACAGCTCAGGAACAAGAGAGGAGAGATAATGGCTGAGCAAGTGACAGTCAGATAGAGGCAGTAATTAATTTCAGCTCTCTCCTCTCTTACTCTCAACTTCCAGTCCCTCCAGACAAGCCCATTGTTGTCCACTAATACAGTTATTAATGGGGGCCAGCACACAGACAACGGCAGTCAATCAAACATTATTTTTTCATATTAAGCTCCACCTACACATATAACAAAACATCCAAAGCCTCCCTGTGAATTACAGAGTTTGTGTTTTTTTCCTGTGTTTTTACACACTTCCATGTATCAAGCTAGTTTCAGCAGAGTCACTTTGTGGCTCTTCAGCTTTATTTCATAAACCAACAACACTCCAGTAATATGCAGCTCACAGTACAGTAGGTCGGCTCTTGAAATCTTAACCCCCTCTTTTTTCTTTTTTCTTTTTTGAAAACATAAGTCATGGCTAAATGTAATAAAGCCATGTGAGTCATATGAGATGGTGTGTGTTTGCATAACAAATCTAAGTATAGTCCCATAAGCACCATTGCAGAATTTTATAATGAAAATGGGCTTATTCGGGAATTGAAGAGGAGTGACCTTATTTCCACAGTGTCTTTTGGGAAATATCTTCTGATGTAATACAGTTTTTTGGCTACAGGCACAATGCATTCAACTGAAGTGAATTCATGTTTTGAATACTCGTTCTCGAAGTAGTTTCCTTTCGCCGCTACGGTAGATGCGTCTCCAGAAATAAATCTAGCAGACAAGATTCAAGCAAGTGGGGAACATTGATGACAATTTAAAAAAAAGCCCTGAGTGATTCAAGCTCAATTACTTTAAAGCTTATAATACACCCAGAGCAAAAAGCAAATACCTAAATCTAAAACTGTTTCAACAAGGTATTGAACAGCCTAATTGAAGTGATATATCAAACGTAATTGCTTCACACTGAGCGCCCAAGGATTTGATAGTAAAATTAGATGTGGCTCGACTAATGAGTATTTGGAGCTTTATTACTCGAGATCGTGTCTTTCTTTTTTTCTTCTTTCTTTTTTTTGAAACAGTAAAGATTTATAAAGAGGAGAGAATGATTGCTACATAATCACTGGCAATGCTTTCGAGCAACAAAACAAATTGCCTCATCATTTTTATCTATGAATCGTTTGTGTATCCTTAGAAACTACAACGTTTACTGCTGCAGAGGTGAACAAGAACAGTGCTTTGCAAAAATATTCAAACCTAGAATTGTTTTTTTTACCGTGTCACAATAAAATGTCAAACTTAAATGGATGTTCAGATTTCATGTGACGGACCAACTCAAAATAAAACATCACTGTGATGTGGCAGGAAAAGTGTACATAGTTTTCAAAGATATTTAAGCTTAGAAATGTTTCTTACTTGCTGAGTGCCTTGTATTCTGATAACTCCTCAGAAAAAAATGCCTGTGATCAATTCTCTTTAGCTTTTGCCTGATAGTTAAATCAAGCCCAGTTGTGCATAACTGAACCACAATACAGCTGTGTGGCAAAGGCCTCAGAGATTGGAGACTAACATAGCACATAACACACCATCACCATAGTGAAATATGAAGGTGGCAGCATCATGCTGTGGGCATGCTTTTTTTTTCAGCAGGGTTAAACCTGGTAAAGGCTGCCAGAAACTTGAGACTGTCCATCAGTCACCTAAACTATGTAATGAAACATTTTGTAGCAAACTAAATAAATGTGATAGAAACCCAGACCTAACTCCAACTGAAAACCTTTCAGATTGTTACTTATATAGACAGAATAAAAGTAGTGTAACTCTTTCCTAAACTTTAAAGAAATGAACTTTTTTGTGTTGGTCGATGACACAATATCCCCAAAAATGTAAAAATGTGATAATTAACATCAGGGGTGTGAATAATTTTGCAAGGCACTGTATATGAATGAACGTAGATTTAAAAAAAAAAAAAAAAAAGGCGAAAGCCTTTCTTGCGTGTGCACACGGGCTCTTTAATAATCCTTCCAATGGTGTATGCATTTCCCTGCGTGTTCTCTTGTCCTCGCATGTCCGCATGTGCACACGTTTGCGCCTGCGTGCATCGTGGTCTGCTGGCCTCCGTCCCGTGTGCGTTTCTGTCCGTGTGCGTGCGTGCGCGTGTTTGTTTGCGTGTGTGCGTGTATGTGTTCCAGGAGAGCCAGTGGTTGGACAGCGTATCTCTCCTAATCAAGGATACAATAGATGGGGAGATGCTGATGATCGACAACCTCTCCGGCTCCGTCTTCCACCATTACTCCTCTCCGCCTGTCTGCAAAGACTGCAAGGGCCACCCACAAGAGGTACCACCCTGTACACACATAAAACACTATTCAGCACACACACACACACACACACACACACACACACACACACACACACACACAACCCTGGGCAGGCAGGGCTGTGTATGAGAATATGGAAAAAAAAAAATCTAAAACTTTTCTGAACAAATAAATGTTAATTATTTTTTATTAATTATAGTAATTTTTATCTCCTCACATCTCATATACAGACATGTTGGTAAAAGAAGAAAAAGAAACAAAGCAACAAGATCAGCAAGATTAGCCTCCTCTTAGTGGAATTACTTGCAATAAAAATGAGCTTTAGCAAGAAATCCATAGGCTTAATGAGGGAGCGTAATACTTCCCCAACTACATCTGTGCTTCTCAAACTGTGCCACTTTTTCACTGAATGTAAATCAGACCTGCTGTTGAGATGTACATTAAAATAAACAATGTTACCGGTTCAAGCACAGCGGAATCCTAAATTTACCGACTGGACAACAGGTTTGCACGGCAATAAACAGGTTTGACTGTAAAATGGGGCTACAATCAGTAACTTTAGAAACATAGTATGGATCTTTGTAAAAAAAAAAAGCCTAAATTAAAGTTTTTTAACTTTAAAGTTACCAAAGCGATTGTTTTGCCACTTCATGCAATATTTCTCAACAGAATAACTGTACTAAATGAATAACTGTGCATAAAGAACTAAAATATTTAGGCCTCAAATTAAACACTAAATGTTCTAATTTTCATGAAGATTATATTTTTTGCTAAAAGAGGACTAAAAATAAAATTTGTTTTTCTTATTGAGCTTAAAATTATTTTAAAAAATGAAATATTGGGTATTTTATTCTGACTACAATCTCTTTTTTTCCCGAAAACTTATATCTACAATGAGGTAACGCAAAAAGTTTGAGAACTACTGGTCCAGAGACCAGGCTTGTTTCTTCAGTGCTGTGGCATTTTTCAGGACTAACAACTACATTCAATGTTTCAACGAACACTTCCAGTAATTGTGTACTTCAATACACAATTGCTTTTGTGCCTCCTGGAAGAAAAAATATGGCCTTACTTGCTTTTGCTTTATCACGTTGTGTGTTGTTAGGGAAAGCAGTATTTGAAGTTAATAAATGTCATTTGTCTTTTCATTCTTTTGTCAACAAAAGAAGAAAAACTTACTGCGATTTCAGTGTTGTAAAATACAGGAAACCTAATATAAATCTAATGGGTATGAAAGATTTCTGCACATATTTTTTTAAGTGTAGCTAGGACAAAAATGTAAAGCAGCTGCTATCAGATGCAATGATTAATTTGAAGGGGTTTGTATTACATTTGAGCCCTAATGAAGAGTCCAAATAGAAATTGTATACCTAAATATCAGCCTTCATAAATACTTATCTGTACAAACATGGACGAATTTGCCAGCTGATGGATTTCAGACTGTAATGGACTAGTGTGCAGGTAAACCATCCAATTAATACTGGATTTATTCTTGATTATTCCTAGAAAACCCATATAATATACATCTATATATATATGCAGTACATTTCAAATCAGGGTCATACTCAGGAAGATGCATTTGCATGCTGTATGAAAATACGCTGATAAAACCATGTTGCATGGCTGTTTAATGGATTACTGAGGCCACTCTGCATGAGCTCACAAATGCACCCATCCTTCATGACTGTATGCTTGCATGAGAGCACACACACGGCCACCCACAGTCTCCTTGAGTTTATATTCCAAGGTGTCTTGTTAACAGGAAACTCTTGCATTCAACAAGCACTTAGAAACATATTGTCCTGCGCGAGTGTTGTCCATCACAGTGACAAAGTGTAGTGGGTCAGCTCAGAGGAGGAAGTAACTGGGATCTACACCTCCTCACCTGTCAGCTTCGCTTTCTGCCTGTCTGCAGCTGCTGTCAGACCATCAATCTTCTCTTTCTCTCGTTTACATGTTTCCTCTCCTCTCTGTGCACTTCCACTCCTTTTGCTATCCGCGCTTGGTCTCTGATTTGCCATATCGGGTCCAGAGCAGTTCCGCTTCAGTTTATTTTGAGCTCTAGAGCCTTGCAAAGTATTCATACCCCTTTTGTGTTTTCGTAGTTTGTCACATTTAAGTGGCAAATGTCCATGTACTAGGATTTTACGTGATGTGAAAAAAATAATAATAATCTGAAAGGTTGGACACTTTTTATTATGACTAACATTGTGCTAAATTAAATACAGTGTTAAAAAAAACCCTTAAAAAGTCACATACCTAGTAAATAGAGTCCACTTATGTGTAATTGAATCTCTATAAGAGCACAGTTGTTTTGTGGAGGCCTTAGAAATTTGTTCATGAAGACAAAGGATCACAACAGACAAGACAAGAATAAAGTTATGAAGGGGTATGACGCAGGGTTTCGTTAATATATATATATATATTCCAAGCTTTAAACATATCAAGGTTGTCAGAACATTCAATTACAGTTTTAAAAATGTCTTAGACGTAAAAATCACTCACTCACTAATCATCTAGTCAGAAAGGCTGCCAACATGGTCATGGTAATTATAGAGGTCCATAGCTCAGGTGAGAAAATCTGTCATGATCAAAATTGATGGAAAGAGGACAAGAGAAAAATTTAGGAGAAATATTGTGAGTGGCCACAAAAGACTTCAGAGTTTTATGGAGGTTTGCCATCCAGCAAATAACCATCCTAAACATCCAGCTGTATCTGCAACAAAAAAGCTGACATGAAAACGGACAGAACTGTTTGAATGGTCCAGTCGAAGCCAGAGTTTGATTCAATGAAGAATATTTGGCAAGCCTTGATACTGATGGTCACAGGGAATCTCCATCTGAAGAGAGTTTGAGATATTTTTTTCCAAAAACTACTTTGTTAACGGATGTGGAAAGCTGGTACAGAAACATGCATTAACCAAGGGAAGTTACATGCAAATGCAGACAGTTAGCCATGACTTTGTTTTGACGTATCACATTAAATCCACAAGAAATACATTGAACTTACATGATTAGCTCAACAAAAGGTGGCAAATGTAAAAATATATTATTTTTATATGTGACCGTATGGGGGTTGGAAGCGGAGGAGGGAGCCGTTGTACAGCTAATCTTCATACAGATTACTGTTAGATCCTGAAGTCTTCCCAGGATTGGATAGTCTAAAAGGCCCTACTTTAAATCTGGGCTTAATGTGCATAAGAGGAGAATAATTCATCATGTTACTCTGTAAAGAGCCCCAGAGGCAACCTGAAAGTGACAGTTCAACCTTTACCATTAATTTAGCTGCATGTGTTGACCTTATGCTTCCTTTAGACCAGCATTCTTCTACATTTCTTCATTTGTAATCACAGCAGTGCATTTACCTACCATAAAGCCTGTTGTTAACCTTTGTGTGTTGAGTAGGAAATTATCTTGCGATTGCTATTCCTGCAGGGTTGGAGCTTATATGATTCACCAAACAGTATGTGTTGTCCAGTGTGACTTCTGTGCTTTGGTCACGAGAGATTGAATTTCTTTTCAGTCCCCTTTTCTATTGAATGTTCTCCCTTTTCTTATACTGAAGTGAATACTTTTAGTTTGCCCTTGTCCATTGTGTTACCAAACATACTTCTGGAGTAGCAAAGTTTCCTCTGCCTTTTGTACTTCTGTGTTCTCCCCGAAGGCACGGCGAAGAACACAAGAAGAAAGACGTTGTAGTTTCTGTTACGCGTCGATAAAAACACCTGCTAGAAGCTTGCAGGGGTCTTTGTCAAGGCTATTTATTGCCCGCCTATGAGACACAAGTCAGATACGGTGCTGCCACAAAGTACCACAAGTGAGGGCTACTACATGAATCAAAACAGCACAACTGTGAAGTGTTTCTCTGAGCTAATGAGTCGCTTTGCTGTGCTTGTGCCTTGTGTTTTTGCTTTGCGTCATTACGTCTCTCTCTCTCTCTCGCTCTCTTTGGGATCTGTGGCAGTGGTGATTAACTGGCTCATATCAGCAGTGAATCTCTCTTTATGAGCCGCTTTGTGCACGTGTTAATACATGGCTAACCAGCCTCGCGCCATTGAATTTCGCTTGGCCCGCTTTTAAGTACTGCGGTTAATCCATCCCGCTCACGCTGACTATTTATTGCTCTACCACCTCTAAGAAATACTGCCGGAATGCCCAGACAGCATTTCCGATTTCAGGTTGTTTGAAATATTGCTGTGAAAGAGCACATGAGCTGATCTGCATGTTCTGCAAATTAAAGAAAACTGGTTTCAAGGAGTTTTTGAAAAAGCTCTGATATCACTTTAGAAAATGGGACACATTGATTTAGCTGATGACTACAAACTACTTGCTTGAAATGTCTCACCATGCTCTCTTTACAGACACATCCCACAGCATTATTGCCTCTGAATTGTCAACAACTGGTGCATCTTGGAGGAGGTTTTGTCTCTTTTGTCTGTGATGCTTTTGCTGGTTTATTGAAGCTAATGAATACTAAAAAGAAATCCTGCAAGATCTCTGTATGTTTTCATACTTTTTCATGCAGATATTCATGCAAATATTTAGGGTCTTCCATGTTAGAGATAGTCACAGAGAGCACTGATGAGATTGTGTTCTTCCAGGATGTTGGAAGAGGTCACAGTTTCATGTTTCTTTGACTTTCAAAGGCATCAGTAAGTGAAACAAACTCTTTGCAGCAGATCAGAATGGCAGAGATTGAGCAGGCATCACTGAAGTCGGAGCAACTCTCAGATAAGTCCTCGTCTCCTGCTCTCCCTGACGACCTGAGCCTGGATGAACATACCAGCTACATACTGCTGATGCAAGACGGGAAGGTGAGTTTAAACTGAGGTTGAAAGAGAAGATTGAATCCAATAAAACCCACATTATAGGAAAAAACAGTAACTCATGGGAGCTGGAAAAGATACAAAAATTACCATAATACTCTTACTCTCAGATGTAAACTGCCAAATGCCTGAACGAGATCTGTTTTCTTTATTGTGTGTGTGTGTGCGTGCATGTGTGTGTGCGTGTTTCGTCTCTGGCTGTGTGGATCTCAGAATTGTACTGTAATATTATGTTTAGTTTTTGTTTGTTCATTGTGTTATGTAAAGCACTTTCAACCACATGTGCTTTACGGATAAACTGATTTAATACATAATATAAAATATGTATTGAATCAGCCATTTGATTTTAGCTTTACTTTTATGTAATAATTTCATTCATATTTTTCCATTGTCTCTAATGATTAATCAAATAAATATGAGCTTCCCTTTTCTAACAGAACTCCTATTGAAGCATTTTTTAATTTAAAGGTTTTTAATGATAGTTCACCTTAGAAATAATAACTGCAAATACAAGTTTTCCGGATTACCTTGGGATAGGTGTTAACAGTACTTCTGCTTTGTTTTAGTGGTCTGAGTTTAGTTATAGTGATATTTCTAATATAGGTATTGTGATCCAATACATCTCTTTATCTCTTGCTCCGCATGTATCAGGCTAAAATATCGTGTCTTTGAGGAGCCCACTGTCCCTAACCACTTCAGACCATCTCATGAATAAATCCTTGCCCCATGTTCCCTTTAGTCTCTGGTCCTTGCTGGTTCTCATGTCTATCTTTCTTTGACTTAGTCTCACTGTGAAGAAATTATCTGTTATGCTTCACCTTTTTTCAGTCTTACATCTCTGGTAATTACACACCTGTCCTGCACTTTCCTTCAGCCCCTCTATCTCTGTCCCTTATCATTTTCTTTGTAACAGGGTAATGCTTCTTGTTTCTGGATACCCAGATAAAGCTGCAATCAGAAACTACGACTTTGATTCTCTGCTTCTACTTTTTAGAGAATGATTGAAGTAAGAGGAGAAGAAGGGGGTTAATAAATTAGAAAATATAAACTGAGTATGGCATAGTTTAGAAATCACGTCATGCAGGTAGCATAGTAATCTCTTTCCGGAGACAAATTGTCTTTGCTTTCTCCTGTAGGATGGAGAGCATTTCTCTATAACCATTATGCCTTACTGAAATACTGAGTTTAGGGTTAATCTACAATAAATTAATGAAAATCGATATACTGCTCTCTGAGGGGACGGAAACAGAACCGCAGTCTCACTGCCGCTATGAGCTACTGCTAATGTACAAGGCCTGTTTTATCACAAGAATGGAATAAACTCATTGAAGCAAAAGCTCATGTTGTTCACATTAATCCCATTATACCTGCAATAACTTACAATTCCAGAAAGATATATATTACTTGTGTTTTTGCTGTTAAGGAAATTTTAAATGTGCTATTCAGATGAACTTGACTTTCTGTGAAGGTTAAAGTGTGATTAGGTTTTTAAGCAACATCCCAAATTTGGACCTCTCAAGGAATACTGTTCAATATGTCATTTAAAAATGAAAAGAGTTATAATGTATACTTAATAAGGTGGGCAGAGTAGCCAAAAAAATTCTATTAAATGAACATTATTTACGTCTCCTTGAGTGAAAATATATTTAAGTAATGCTTTAAAATACTCGAGTAAAAGTAAAAAAACCCAACTCGGTCTCAAAATTCCTTAAATAGAACTGTTCTTATTTAATTTGTGATATTCATGTAATCACACAGACAAAATACAAAACTATGTTTCAGGTCTTTATACTAGGAAAAATAAACCACATCACTGCAAATTTAAAAAAAACAAAAACAAACTTGGATCGTACAAACACACACTTCCAAAATTCAGTTTTCCACAACATAAAAGTTTTGACATAACTTTTAATAATTACAGTAAGTAATGTATGTATGTAAAGTGATCCACAACATGCTCAGCAGACAGAAAATAACATGAATATATATATATATATATATATATATATATATATATATATATATATATATATACTTTACTTCAAAATTATGGTACTTTCTTCAAAAATAGTATTTGAAAACCAGGTTTTGTTTGTTTCTTACTTCAAAATTATGGTACTAATTTATATTGGGCTGTCACATCAGAGCAGTAAAATACATTAATGGTTGTGGTTTCAATATGAAACACATGAAAATGTATGAACAGACAATGTGTATTAGAAACAGAATTCCCCGCTTGATTTTTTTTTTCTTATATCAAAACATTAACATGATAATAGCTGCTAATAATAATTTCCTACTGTTTAAGAGGCACTTAAATGAAAAGCCAGTGGAATGATGTAAATCAGAGGACATGTTTAATATCCATGCAAAGCCTCAGGGATTGTTCTGTTCTCATTTTCTAATAATTTTGTTCTCAACCAGGAATTGTCACATTGCGTGTACAATAGCTTAAGCTTGACTTGCCCCTTTGGAAAATCCATTAGACTTTATGGACCACATTTAAGTGTTCTTATTTGTCATTTTATACATGTGACCTTTTCTTACAAGTTAAATGTCTTACTCCATAAATCTAAGGTTTTGATATTTAAAATTAGCTGTTTCTGAAAATCAGTTAACATATTTATCTACATAAACATAGATAATCGCATTCATTCTTATTGAAGATTTTTGCACCCTTTCTTGGTCTCCTTTAGGGAAGGTGCAGCAGTAGCTCCCATAACTCTGATGAGGCTGGTGGCGGAGGAGGCAGCCATGGAGGAGGTCATCAGACTGAGGAACAAGGTCAAGGTCAGGGGGCGTCCCTGCAATGCAGGGCTTCCAGCTCGGACACAGAGACAGAGACTGAACTGCAAGAGATGGAAATGCAAACATACCACACAAAGATGTGCTCACCTCTCTGCTCCCCTGGTCAGTAAATACCCACAAGGTTATTTTTGAAGAAAGTTGTGTTTCAATCTTACCATGATCAATCAAATGAGTCAAAGTGTGGTTTGAGGTAATGTTTTGATTTGCTCACCACTTCATGAGTCCATTGAGAAGAAGAGGTAGGTAAAAACGCAATACTAAACATTATGACAAGTTTGGCATTGTTTTGTTGAAGTAGTGCTTAGGTTTATATTAAACTGAGATATGTAAATATTAATCTAGATTTAGTGAGTCAAAAACCAATACCAAACTGAATGCTTTACTGCAGTTATAAACCTCAAGAGTCGAAAAAACTGCTGGAATAATTTGCTCTTCTATCTTCATGCATTGTGCTTATCATGCTTCCAGAATAGCTGTTAAATTAAAATAACCAAAATCAAATTTAAAATACATCGCCGAAGCAGATGACTTACACAGATAAAAGAAAGACTTCATGAAAAGAAGTCTAGAAATGAATCACTGTGGTTCTCTCCTGAAGGTGGGATTTCCAGCATCAGCAGCAAGGAAAGAGGAAAAGGAGACGAAGAGAAGGGGGCCAGTGGCATTTCTACCCTCTTTCATCTGCCTGCTGAGTTTTTCCACTCTGCAGGAGCAGCCATCCCGGTACCGTCGCGCAGTCGGAGTCTGCGTTTGTCAAGAGGCCTCAGGCTGACCTCCCCAGCCTCTTGGGTCTCATTCCGCTCCCCTGGAGCCCCTCGAAAGATGCTCTGTGCACAAGTAAGCAGAGGGAGGTTACAAACTAAATAAAACTGTGGACCAATAGCACAAAGGGTGATGAATGAGAAAAAAAAAATCATGTAAGCAGTTGTACTTTTCAAAAAAGTTAATGTGTTCACTTTTCTTTTCCACTCTTCCTCTCTCTAGTACCCATCCCACAGTGACTCGTCCCTTGCCACTGGCAGCTCTGAAGGCAGCCTCCAGACAACCCTGGAAGAAGGACTGAGCTTCAGTGTTTCCCCATCGCAGAACCTGGAATTGCCAATCCCAACAGCTTCCTTATCACCCATGTGCCCTATCTCACAGCCTGAAGACAGAATTACTATTTCCTCTCCAGTTCAGGCCCTAAAGCCTAGGGTGAACCCTCCATCTTCTGTAACCCTTCTGGCCACCAGGGGACACCAGCGGAGCCAGAGCAGTGGACGAGGCAGCACAAGCCCGGGCTACAATCGTGACGACTCCATTGACCCCTCAGATGAAGACTTGGGCATAGGCATTGGCTCCTCTATCGGTGGTTGTGGCTCTAGCCAAGCGGGGAACAGTGAACATTTATCAGAGGCGCTGAGCAGCGTGTCACTGACATCTTTGCTGCCGCCTAGCACCATCCTATGCCCTGGAGGACAAGTAAAGAAGTGCAACAGCACAGGTAGCCTTGACAAGGGGGGTCTTCTGCTGTCTTCCCGATGCAGGGAAGGCCGCAGGGAAATTATGGGAATGGAGCTAATGGACCCCCAGGGTTTCTTGGCCAACCCTTGGACAGGAGTACTAGGTGATAGCAGAAGAGGAGAGGGAACTGAAGTAATAAAAGATGCAGAGCACAGCTTGAAAGGGAAGAGCTCAAGCCAAACAACAGTGGGGTCTTGTCGAAAAAATAGATGAAACCTACTGTTTTGTTTTTCTTCATCTTTCCATTTCTGGGAACTAAACCTATTGCCGTTCCTCTCACTCTCTGCTTCATCAGTGAGACAGAGGTCTGATGAAACATGATGCTCGGTATTTCAACACCAAATCCTCATCTTGCCCCTCAGCTTTTTTATATACATTTTTGACAATTCCTGTTGTGTGTGCTGTCTAGGGGAGTGGCCTTGGTTATGGTTGATGGTGCAGAATTGGCTCATAGAGTAAATGCCCATGGACAGAGGAGTGGCTCCTCTGCTGTCTTAGGAGATGTAGTCCTGCAGGATCCAGTGGGAAGTTGTACTCACAGTGAAAAACAGCAGTGTTTGTTTACAACAGGAAGTCAGCTGAGGAGGATGTTAGGGAGCTAAACCTTTAAGATGCAATAGTGAGTTAGTATTGCTCTGAAAAAAGTTTCCTCCTCTCTAATGGGTTGAGTTTTTTGGGATTGAAAATAAGAAATCCAATCCATTTCAAGAGGCTCTGTTTAAAACTGTTTATGTCTCAAAGACAGGGCTAAATTGTGGAGGACCTACTGGGATGGAATACATCAAGGTGGAAAGTAGACTGGGAAAGGAAGGGCAGATGTAATATCTGTCTTTCCTGGCAGACCTTCAGCTTAGATCCCACTGAAATGTGAGGATGATGGAAAGTTCAGTATAGTTCGGTCCGGGTCTGTGTTTGTGTTCCCGAGCACTGCCTCAGGTATCCAAGGCATGAATTAAATCATCCTCATTGCTGGCTGTACCGCATTTCAGTGTTTCTGAAACCTGACTATAGGTCTCGACATTGTGTGTCTGTCACCTTGGTCGTCATGAAAATGGAAATAAATTGAGGGACAGTGGAGGTAAAACTGTGCATGAAGTGATTCGTGAAATTGGTTATTTTTCATTATATTTCCAGCATTTCTCATCATAAACATGGGGGAATAAGTGTGAAAGAGAGGCGGGGAGAAAGGACTCGAAATCCTGTCAGAGAGCACATAAGTGTGTGCATGAAGCAACTTTTTGTGCACTGAAATGGAGCTCTAAGTGCACTCTTTTTGACTGCACTCCTTTCTCAGCATCTTCATGGATTCTAAATGAAAGGACCCTGTTGCAAAGAACCTTGACTGCATGATGGGATTGCATCTAACCATGATTTTTAATCTATATACAGATGTGTACTAAGATTTCAATGTCGGGTGATAACCATGTGATTCCTATTCCACTATTTTTGTAGACAAGAGAATAGGCACGTTTGCGTATTGCCATTAGTTTGTCCTTATTGAATCCCTGCAGTGTCTTTGACTTGTCTAGGACTTTTTGTCTGCCAGTGGCTTCCAATTTTGTAACATTTTTTTAACTGAGGGCGGTGCGTAAAATGACAAAGCAAAAAATTTCAAAGAAACGTGTGCGCTGAAGTGATTGTCCCCTGCACATTTTCCGATGGGAAAACTTGCTCCTCAAGAACTTCGGGAGTCGTCTTTTTTGTCTTGGTTTCCCATGAGTTGAAGTCTGTGGACGACCAGAAATGGGAACAGCCATATTCACTCACCACTTGTGGACATTCTAGCTCAAAAATATGGCTGCAACATTCTTTGCTCGTAGCCTCATGACTGAAAACCTCTGACAGCATAAACCATCACGATGAAAGCTTTAATTTTAGAGTTACATCACAACATATCGGTTATGGGCACCCTAGTGCACCTTAAGCATGGTTCTGGGATTGCAATACAGTATGCTACTTTATTACATGATACTTTGATGCACTCATCTTCTCCATCTCATTGTAGCAACCCTTTCTAATTTTATTGTTTAATTTCTTTTTTTTTTTAAATGTGCAAAGTTTTTTTTTTTTTTCTTTCCTTTTTTTTTATCTCTTTAATGAAAACTTATTTTGGTTTCGGCCATTTAGAGTATTGCTTCATTCAAAAAGAGGATTCTGATGCCTGAGGTAGACTGTTGTTTTAAATAATAACCTTAGTTTGAATTTTTTTCCAAGAATGAACAAAACATGGAGGCGGTGTGGGAAAATGTGAGGTTTCAACCTCATTTAACATGCAAAATCACAATGATGACTATGTTTTATCATAAGGAGTTTGTTTTCGATGGGCAAGGCAATTATATGTGTGAGAGTGCGTGTGTGTGTGTGCGTGTGTGTAAATAACTTCAGGTAAAGTGACTTGCCTTTCCCTGAAGTGTCCTGTTTGTCAGTGAGGAGATCACTTGTGGTATAAGGATGTAGATGAAAAGGCAAAGCAACCAAGGGCTGTTTTAGCTTCAAAGATATATTGTCCTATTATATCTTTTTAAGACGAATCGTTGTCAATGAACATGGCATCAAAAGGTTAAGCCTGACAACACAGCAATAAATGTTCCATGTATGTTCCCTGAGTAAATGATGTCAATGTGATTTTTATCTCCTCAGAACAACAGAATTCATCAGTGTCTGTTTTCACTTTTATTTGTCTGAAACACCCAATCGGAAAGCACCTCTGCCCTCTCAGATACCAGTCAAAGAAGAAGAGATGGGCTCCAATTGGACAACTTGAACAAATGAGGTTATTGAACTCAGGTCGGGGGGTAAAAACCACTAGTAATATCTTATACAATAGCTCTGAAGTTGTGCTCAGATAGAATGCAAAGCAGAATTTGTACCTGGTTTGATTCTGTTTTGACATTTTGCCCTGTTTCTATGTGCTTTTAACAGCCAGATATGAGCTGTAACACCGCATTAAATCTTTGTGTGAACAAAGTGTGCCTTTATACATTGTGCGTGCAACAGCTCATACTGCGTCTGATTTCAAAAGTTGCCAGTAACTTAAGATGATTTTACCACGTTACCCTTATTCAGTCTTTTATTTTCTAATTACGCTATTTATTTATTTATTTTTTTTAAATATTGACCAGAGCCATTTTTAATTTTTCAAAAAATCTGGCTATGTCTAAGGCTAACTTTATGATCCAAAGCTATATGTACTAAAAGATGCTACTGGGCACAGTTTATGCTAACTTTGGAACAAAACAACTCTTAGCAACTTGTTACAAAATTAATATCCAAATTATTCATGACTCATTAGCTGTACGGACATCAATGAAGCCTTGTGAATCACATGTAAATCTTTTTTTTTTTTTTCAAAGAATCACAAACACAACATTAAGAGTGTAAAACAGTACACATATTGTGTAGAGTAATGCTTCCACCTCTGCTTCTGTCCTCTCAAAGTTCGCCTGTTCTTGTCTGAACCTCAAATGACTTTTCAGAAATATCCTCCGTATACACAAGTAATAACCAAGGATACACCTCCGTACTCCTGTTGAGTGTTTGTCATCAATGCCATCATGTTGCCTGTCATGTGACAGGACTTGAAAGGCAAAATATGTCAAATATGACAGAAAACTAATTAGTGACAGATCTGGTCAATGTTGCCAGTTTTTCAAATCATGAGTCTGAGGCCAGTAACATTGTTTTCTCTGATCAAATAGACCCAAAATTTGATTTACCTCTGGGTGGAGAGAAAAAAGGTAGCATTGACAACAGAGTTTCTTATTTAAGTCTTGTGGTCTTGATCTTAGTCAAGTGTAGACCAACACTGTGGATGCTGGAAAGAGAGAAAACCTTGTGAACAGGAGTCAACATCTATTAGCACAGCAGCATTCAGGTTGCCTGATAGAATGAAGGTAATTATTTGTTCAACGAACATGGAAGATTACACCACATCATAAAAATAAAGGCTGCTTGGGACAATTGGGAAAGTACAGCATTAGCAAATGACCCTATGATCATATTAAGCATTGGTTCAGCTAAGTGCCAGCACTGTGAATCATCCTTAACGTTTACAGGTTAGAAAGATCTTCCTTTTTACATAATTAAATGCATAGTTGAATATTGTTCAGCAAAGATCTTTAGATATCATAGTTATACCACAACATAAGGATTTTAGTGTAATCTCAATGTTTCTCACACTGCCACTTTATATTTTCAGTATTTTCAGTATAGAAACACAAGCTTGTGCCTTGTGTTTCTAAGGCACAAGCTTGTGCCTTAGAAACTAATTTGTCAACATCATAATTTAAATTTTTTTCAGTCCAAATTTAAAAACAAAATTGCCAACCAAACAAGAAAGTAGCTGGACATTGTTGGCTTTTGCGTTTTAACATTGAATATGTTATGGGAGTTTTAATTAATACATTTTTTTTTTCTGTGTCTGGCATATATGTTTAAAAACACTTAGGAACCCATTTTGGTCAATAGTATTTAATATGAAGGTACAAAGAAACTCAGCATGGCTAATAATCCACCAAAAGAAGTATTTTTAAGATTTGATTCAATGTAACATTTCACTGCAGAATTAGCTTGTAGCAATAACTTAGTAGTTGTCCAGCCTTAATGGCATCAAGATTTTGAATTAAAAAAAAAAAGTAACAATACATCCACTGGTTTCATTCAATTGCACAAATTAACAGTAGGAAGCATCAATTACTTTATGCGACAACAGCCTTTATGTACATTGTAATTTACTCATATACATGCATTGTCTCTTTATAAACACATCTTTCCTCTCCAAAACTCCCGCTTGATTGATTATGTTAGGCGCCAAGAGAGCTAAAAGGTTTAATTTACAAAATGCTTGCATCCAGTGTCATGTCTTCCAGTTGTACTCAGACGTCGTATCTTTCCAGTTCCAAATTGGTGTAATTTAGTTCCACATTTAAAATGGCTGCAGCACACATAGACTAGCAGAAGAATTGCAGGAATAAACTGTTTAATTACGCTGAAAGATTTATATTGTGTTCCTTCAGTTTTTAGAACAAAATTACATTCATAAAATACAGAAAAATAGATTGTTGTCTTGTTAATGCCTACAGCAGCCACAAAGTTATCAAGTCCTACTAATTCTTACAACTATGACTTCTGAAACTTATAGTATATCATGTGAGGAATATCACTTTATTATGACAGGGCCTCTTTTATTCAGTACATCAAACTGCCTCATGTTTGTCAAATTACAGCATCAGCTTTACTTAAGGCAATGTTTTGATTCTAAACACAAGATTTGAAAAGTTGCATATTTTTCTCATTACTATGAGCCCAGGTGGGAGTGACAATGGATTCTTTAGGTGAAACCAGATGATTTTGATCTCAGATTTTTTTTTTTTTTTTTAAATGGCAACACTTAACCATAGCACAAAGACAAGATTTTTTTTGGAAAAGTGTAACGATCAAATTTTTTCTTTCCTGTGGTTAGGTTTGCTATTTTCAGGCTCTACTTTGTACTTAAGTCATAGACAACCCAGGACCAAAACTGCTTTGCCTTCTGTCCAAACACACTTTTCAAGTGTATAATTCACAATTGTACATATTTATGTGTTTTGAGCTGCATGTATGCATTGCTGCTAATGATAATGGAAATATAATTAGTATGCATCTTAAAAGAAAATGTACCAAGGTAAAAGAAATGCCCCAATGTTTGTGACCGCTGCTATGAAACCACAAAAAAAAAGGCAGTCTGAGTCAGAAACAGTTGTTTTGTTCCAACACACGACTATAAAAATATAAAAAGATTGTTTTTCCATGAGATGTGATACGTCTACTCTTCATCTTCACAAACGTCATTTACATTGAAAGAATTTGTCCTGACAGCAGCTGAATTGGAACAGTTAAAAAGAAAGAAACGGAAAGCTGAAGACAGGATGGAGACACAAGAGCAGGAAGAGTCCATGGATGACACGGACAGCTGAGTGAAGTTAACAAACAACGGTGAGATGCTGGAGAAGAGGGAACTTCTGCAGACAGCTTGTCATCGGCAGCAGTGCCCAGCGGAGCCGTCAGCGCGAGAAAGCACATTAGGCATGCACACTGAACTCTGAGGTGTTGTTTACCTGACACCCTCGGCCGGCCGGCCGGCCAGCCAGCCAGCCCTTTGCCTCATCTAACCTCTTGAAACCAGTTTTCCCTCCAGGCCGCTGTCCTTCAAATGTCACAGCAAGAGTGTGGAGGTATATGTGCGTGATGAGTGGAAGATGTGTTTGCATCTTCGTTACTCAGAAAGTGTTTTTTATATGTGCAGATTTCTGGATGTGTCAGTAATCGCTAAGGTTTTCTCAAGAAATGCCCTGCCATCTGACATTTTGGGGCTTTTCCTCTGGTTTCCTTCTGTCTGAAAAGATTGCCCTCATAAGATACTTTCCTGCTGCACAGACTCCAGTGGTGAGGTTTTGATTACCTTCCCATGGTATCTAAAAGATTGGCTGAGACATGTAGCCTACTTGGATTCTTTTCAAAAAGCAATTTGACTTGAAAATAATCTGGTTGTGCCTCAGTAACAACCTTTGTTCTGCTAACATCAATAACTTAGAGCTGGAAAAGAGACTTCAGGCTAATAAAGCTTGGTTAAACTCTTCTAGAGTTTAAATTAAATTAATTTATCTAGAGGTAAATTAACCTGTCAAATGTAGCACATCTGCAGGATAGAAAATTCTTCATGGTAAGGATTTGTGAAATCTCAGACAACAAAAATCCTCTGCCATATTTACACATGCAAATCAAGAACAGAAAGACCAAACAAATCTAAAAAAGACAAAACATTAAATAATCTACCCCATGACACAACTAAAAACAAATTTCCATAGCCTTTACTTAGTAGAAGATTTAGTATAAAAAATTACATTTTTAGAATAAAAATCTCACCATGTTATTTAAAAGTATGGCTCAGAAGTGAAAATAAATTGGCCCACATTATAAAATTAAGCAATAATTTAATAGTGTGTATTCATATGCAGATGAAGTCACTTCATTTGTATATAGTTAAAAGAAAAGTTTTCCCAAAGTGCTTCACACAATTAAAAGCTTAAGAATTTAATAATGTGTAGCATTTGTACCTAGCAGAACGAAAACAATGAGTCATGATCCAAATCAGACAAAATCACATAAAGAAAAGGAAACGTTTTCTGAAAGGACTCAAGAAATAGTGAATTTGTAATCTCAATCAACAACAGTTACTGCCACAAACTGATTGCAAATGGAGTGGTTCCATAATTGGGTCCATTTCACAGAAAGCACAACAAAATGTATGCCTCAAATGATTGGTTGGAACAGAGCGAAGCAGCTGGTCAGCTGACCTTGGAGCTGCAGTAAGTCTGTGCTTCCCCATGCAGTGTCCTAAAAACTACAAGTTACATTTCAAATTTGAATTCATGCATGAAGGGCAGCTAGTTTTATAATGTGAAATTCAGACTAATTTTAGAGGATATAAGGTTTTTTATGTTTTTCTCACTTAAATTTAAAGCTATATGGCTTTTAAATTTAATTATGCAACTACGAGGCATTCAATCACAGAGCTGCTTTAGGGAAACTAAGAGCCACGATGTGACTTACAAGTAGCAAAGAAAACAACAATTCAAGCCATCCTTGTGAATGATCAAACAGAAAAGTAGTTGACGATGTTGTATTAAATTATACCAAGATAATTAGAGGCTCTAAATAAGATGCAAACTGTTTGAGTGCGAAGCCAAATATACCCAGCCAACGCTCCCGATGTGCCGAGATCTACAATATCAAATGCGGCTCTGAGATCTTACAGCATCAAAACCACAGAGTTCTTGATATCTACAGACCACAGTTAAGCTTTCCATCACATTTACTCAGCCAGCCAAATTCAGCTCTCATTGTAAATAATTAAAGAGTCCAACAAAGTTGGTTAATATCAAAAGGAATGCATGAAATTAACTGGAAATTGGTTTGTGTTGCTTCTCTTCTTCTTTGAATGAGTTTAAAATGTTTTGTCGTGTCAAGATTTTGATGTCTGCATTTTTATGCAGAAAACCTTCAGCTGCTGACAACTGATATTGGACCAACACACCAAAAGAGCTCCACAATATTATTGTGTGGTCTTCAGGCTTTTTCAGTAGTTTAATGCGGGAGATAAAATTCAGCATTGGCTGATTAATGAGTGATGTGAGCAGGCAGTATATGACCTGCCATCTCAAACAAGTAGCATTGACTCTAAAGCTGATATACTGGGTAGCTGTGGTTGAACTATATCATCCACGGGGAGCAGGAAATGTTGAGGGTCAGTGAACAGGGTGGGAATTTCTATAGAGAAATGTTGCTGGGGGTTTTTTTCACCCTCCTATGGCTGAAAATGAAGATAAATGGCTGCCATTCTGTTCCTTAATGCAGAAAGGAGAGGCTATTATTGTGAAAATGCAGCTCCTAGATGCACTTCTCCAACTTTTTCTACTGTGTGTTTCTTTTTTTTTATTATTCAATTATATCAGCCTGCCCAACATTTACCCAACCCACACACCTGAGATCCGTGCACAAATCAAGGCCGTGCATGGAAAACCAGCCCCTGTCAGCTGTCAAGGCTAAGTGTCCAGGGAGTTGTCCAGACCCGCTGATCCTATCGCAGGCTCCGGGAAGAGAGCCAGATAAGGCGGGTCGAAAGGGCTGCACGACAAAAAGAAAGACTGGCTCACCAATAAAAGAAGGGGAGTGCATAAATAAAACTAAACAGCTGTCAATCATGAAATGACACTTAAATTCAGTGTAGGAAAATGATATGATTTTATTTGTGCTATTCCTGCTCTTGTGCTCCGTGTTCTCGCCATCTTCTCCGTGGCTTCAGAAGATGAATGAAGATGCTGCAGTCTCTTCATTGCTCCCGAGCTACTCTAAATTTAAATAATCAGCTCTCTGGCCTTCATGAACTCTGGCACAATTTGCATCAGTACCTGTGTGAGTTTATTTCCCCGCATCCCCCCCGCCCACCACCACCACCCTCGTCTTCTCCTTCACTCACACTAACAAAAGAGATCCAATCGCTCATTGCACCTGATTCTCAGAGGAATGGTGCCTGTCAGCACTAATGGCTGAAGCATGTCCCCTAACAGGCTGCGTTCCCCCACCCGTTCTCACTCTCGTTTTCTCTGTTTCTTTTGCTTTTTTTTTTTTTTTTTTGCCTGAGGCAGCTGGGAAAGAGACGCAGTGACATGTTGAAACCGTGGGACTTGGAGCAGCACTGACACTGCTACTTTCAACGTGATTGACTTGTTTTCTAAACACCTGGTCTGGTGTTGTGCAAGAGAATAGAGACAAATATCATAGTAACAACGCTGAGCAACTGGTTTGTGCTTTGAAAGATTTATCTGAAGCAAGCGGTTCTGTCGAACCCAGTGACGGGAGCGTCTGTTGCAACAGCTCGACTTAAAAAGCCTGGCTTCCATCTCTTGGGCTTTGTTTGACTTTAAGACGCTCCACTTTTCCTTTACATGAAAACCAATTTCAAGGTTGAGAAAGCTGAGAATTTGGAAGGTATTTCCATTTTATTTTCAGTGTTGAGGAGCTGAGAGCTGCAGAAAAGGTGCAAAACATTGTGTACCTTTAAATAAACAAAATATTCAGTGCAATTCTTTTGCAATGATTTAATCAACGGGGAACAAGTGTTTTGGAATGGATAACCTTGAAAATACACAACTATTAAAAACAAACATGCTACTCCCATCCTGTGATACAAAGTTGATTGGTACAACTTTGACTGCATTTTCTAAATATAAAAATGGACTAAAACCTGCTACTTAAATATTGTCTCTCTGCATGGATGTTCAAACTGGTTGGGCCGCTCCAAAACAATATTGCTTGTTGGTAAAAAGTAAGCCGTTATTTCTTATCTAAATCTGGGAGCATGACTATTTAGACGTACATCATCCTGACTCACAGTCTCATTCTCAATAAACTCTTAAAAGGTCGCAGAAAATGAATTGGTATTTTCAGAAGTCGCAGTGAGTACAAAATGTTCCCAAGGTAGGTACAAGTTGATGCATTGTTCTGTGTTAACAGTCCTGCCGCAGACTAAAGGAATCAGTCAATGAAGTCACATCATCTGTTTTTGGAAAGAAGCAGCGTGTCTGTGTTAACCATCTGAATCAGTTGTTGAAGGTTTCAAATCAGTAGGAGCCATCTTCTTATTTCCATTGATTAAGGGTTTTCTTTCTCTTAAATCCAATATTGAAATATATATTTTTTTTCTTAATGGGGATTCGCTGAGTACTTCATAGGAACATCCTCGTTTTTGTTTTTAAAAGGTTCATGCATCCACAGAAGCAATTTGATCACCTTTTATACGTGCCTTTACTTTATCCAATGCATTGCAGTAATTGCATCCTGTTTGTTGGTCCCTCAAATTTATATGAACTCAGTGAACTTTACTGAGACTTGGGCGATGCACAAATGGGGAGATCTCAATACTCTGATTAACTGATCATTCATAGGACGACAAAAATGTTAGTACATATTTTAAATTTTTGTAAATAAAATATATATTTCAATGAACGTGCACCATGTGGTTAAAAAAAAGGAGAAAACACAGATAGATTTTTTTTTTTACCGATATGTCAGTGTTGCCAGGTTTTTCAAACGCTAAACTGTTTAACACTGAAACTGTTGGATCCTAAAGGAAATTCCTTTATCACAGACGGCTCTTAACGATAAGACATGCTGGCTTTAGCCTCTAATGCATGCTGTGTTACGAGTTTATTGAGAATGATAATAAAACTGTGAACATCAGCTTCAAGTCAGACATGCTGGAATTTGCATGATGCATGACACAAGGTTGCAACGAAGGACAAACCGGGGAGACACTCATGAATTTCAAACATTGTCTGAATATGTTATAAACACACAGTGGCCCTTACCATGTGCCTAAAATTTTGATCAGAGCTGCATTCTAGAATCAAGACCTGCACAGAATACCCATGAAGATATTTATAAAGCAACGTAAACTTATACAATTTAATACAAATGCAAAGTCAAATTTCATTTTAGTTGTTTTTGATTTATGCAACATTTTTATAACAACTGAAGGCACCGTATTGATTGTGCTAGAGTTATGTGCTATTGTTGTGTTTCTGAAAAATATATAATACCTCCCCTTTAACATGAAGTCCAGACTTTATTCATTTTGTCTCTGAGAGCCAAATTATGCTCACTATGGAAACAGCAGATCTCTCCTCACTCTTTTCTTCACAAGTTTTGTTGATGTTTTTTTTTTTCTGCTGCTCATAATCTGACCCTTCATTTCTTTATCTGTTGTGCATTTACCTTGGCTCTCCTCCCCCTTGACTACATCCCCGTGGGTGTGTGCAGCCATTGCAGTAACAATGTCTAGGTGGCACACAGACTCTGCAATCTACATGGCCACTGGTGTCCATAGAGCTGACCGGAATCCATGAATTAGGGATTGCATGCATTTGATGTGTCATGCTGAATCACACAGAGACAACAAACATTACTGAACTGCAGGTGTGAGCAATTCTACCAGAAGAGGGGGGTTCTCAAAAACAGAACAACGCCGAATGGATTGCAGGTTCAGTGGGTGGTGGCCACGTGCCTCTGCTGCGAGTTTCTACACTGGAAATTAATAGAGCCGTATATTTTTTTCTTGCACATTGCACACAGCCGTTGTGTTCTGCCTCACAAGAGCTGTGTAAAAACCCCACTGGATAGCAGCGCTGTTAGTTGATCACCTCCCCCTGTCGATTAACTGAAGGTGTTGTGTGTGTGTGTGTTTCCCTCCCAAAACTCCTTCTTACAAGTCTTTATCTGCCATCTCTGTCACTTCATGTATCACTGCAATTAGTCGCTCTGCTGAGCAGGTGGGTCCTCACTGAGAGAGTATTCCTCCTCCATTAGAGAACTTGTTTCCCATGGTTATTTTACAGCTTTCTGCACATTAGCTTATCCATGTGTGTTTGCCAGGTAGCCTTGAAGCAATCTTTGCTGAAAAATAATGTTTTTTTAGGAACTTGCTGATTGTTAAGTCTTCTTATCTTGTGTAAAAGCTTGAATCAAGAACCCACCTGCCTCCTTTTGTAGCCAACGCTGCAATTTATCCTCACTGTCTTCCAGGTCTCTGTTCACAAAAAAGCGCCAGTATCGCTGACAGACAGAGCCAGTGGGGAGACAGACAGCAAGGTAGCAGAGACGGGTAGACAGCGCTGCAGACAGGACAAAAAGCAGGTGGAAAAAGATGAATGAGCTTGAATGCAACTGAGGATGCACAGAATGAAAAAGGTGCCAGAACGTTTAAGGAAGCATCAATAAAACAAAGTAAAGACGGATGTGCCATTATGCTATACTGCAATCTTCAAAGGCTATTTCATATCTGAACATATGTTGTGCATCCACAGGAGCTCAGGAGGTGAAACCAAAGCCAACACTTCTTATGGAAAAACATTTTGGCATGCATGCTTTTTAAAAAGGAGAGTGAGAGACATGAAGAGTCTCGAAACGGGGTAGAGAAAAGAGAAGCTGAAAAAGCTTTTTTTTTTTCTTTTCTCAAAAATAGAATAGTGAATATTGAACAGCCAGTGTTGGTCACAACCAATACCGTAGTATGTAAATTAAATCACTCAATATTTTGAAAAAATAATCTGCAGATTCCTGGTTTTATGTTGTTCCTCAGACTTAGCATAAATACACTTTAAGCTTTATATTTCTTTGATACTACAGAAACTTCAAAGCCTCTAATAAACACTGAGAAATCATTACAAGCAGAAGTAGTCACATTTAACCTTCTGCTAAAAGAAAAATAACCAGAATGTCTCAGTGGTATTTATGAGCAGGGGAGGAAACGGTTACAGCAAGCATAACCCGTTGAATTATTTATATCAGAGGTTAACCTCTGCTTCAAGACACAGTGGAGTAATTAGTGAACTTTTCCATGAATGTTTTAAAGTTTCAAATGAGATTAAAGATTTTTACACTTTTCTTACTCTATTGCTAATCCTTTTCTTCTAGAAGAAACTTCGACTTAAGCAGCCGAATCCAAAAAAAGTCCATGAGGGAAAAAAACCATATAACACATAAAAATTAAAAGAGTGCGAAAGAAAGATGGGAATTCTGTTGAAAGTCCACAATGTGACTCAAAATTTACATAACGATGACAATGACATTATAATTGCCTTTTCGCATTCCGAAACTTACAGCATATATTTAGGTTTATTTTTAAATATGAAACCAAATTAAATGGAATTGTTTAAATCCAGCACTTTAAAATTTTAAAAACACCATAATAATCCTTACAAAAATACAAATATTTGCTTTCTCTGGAACCTGTTCAAAACTTACTTTTGGTGCTGCACTAGTACTACTGTACTCTGCACAACACTGAGAGTGAGGTAACATGTGGTGCCTCTAAGAAATAACCATTTGATAAGCAACTGCACTAAAACCTCTTGACCGTTTTCAAACATCACTCACTCTAGCAAGCTCCAGAGTCTGAAGGCTGGAGAAAGAAAATATATAAATTGTTCCTACGTCAACAGCACCTAAACAGACAGTCTGCATGACTGTGGGTGGACAGCCACTTTTTAACTCCATGACCTGCAGAGTGAAAACTTCATTTCTGCTGTGGTTGGCAAGGCCAAAAAAAAAAAAGTTTTGCAAATATTTGTCTTCTTGACATGATGAATTTTGAACGCCAGTTGAGCTTTCCTGTGCTAGCATGTGCTATAAACACATTTGCAAACCGACCTAATCCTTTTATCTCCTGTCTTTGCATTGCTTCCTGTTATTTCCCGTGTCTCCATGCGTGTTAGGGAGTTTTACCTGTTGCGCTTTTAAGGCAAGTTTTGTGCCCCCCATGGGAGAATGTGCTGTCTGCTTCATCCTTTTGCAAAAACTGTTCAATCATCCCTCCAAATGTTTTAATTTATGTGCTCTAGTCGCATCATGGCCACAGGTATATAAAAATACTACAGTGAACTCTAATGTAGCATCATAACAAAACGCCACCTCTGCAATAAGTCACATTAGTAAATGTTCCTTCCCCACTAAATACTCCATAGTCATCAAAGATGGCGGCGCGTGAACAACGCGAGGCTCAGTGTCTCTCCAGGACCTGCTATTTAGTGGTTTTTTACCTATTTCTCATCGGACTTTTTTTCAAGAACTGCACCGCATTGCAGTGCTACAGCAGACAAGAACTTTTGGACCTTTGGAGCTACAATCCTGACACTTTTATCGCCGATCTCAGACTTATCCCAGAGATCTCCAGAACACCGGAGACGGCCCACTTCTCTCAACCGGGCGGAAGTGCACGTAGGCGGAGACGAGAACGTAAACAAAGGCGGGGTAAGCGTGGAGGGGTGCGAGCTAAGCTAAAGCTAACACCACACCGGCTCCCTTTACCGAGCATTTTCCTCGCCAATGTCCGTTCTCTGGCCAATAAAATGGACGAGTTACGCTGTCCATCACTAGTGACAGACGGATTATGGACTCAAATGTCATGGTTTTCACCGAAACATGGCTAAACAACAGCTGCCCGGACAATGCTATCCAGTTAACTGGACGCCATACACACCGAGCCGACAGGATAGCAGATGACTCCGGTAAGACCAGAGGCGGAGGTCTGTGCATTTATATCAACAAAGCTTGGTGCACAGACTCTGCTATTACCGAGAGTCACTGCTCACAGAATGTGGAGTTTTTAATGATCAAATGCAGACCTTATTACCTCCCAAGGGAATTCACTTCGATTATTGTCACTGCTGTGTACACCCCCCCGGATGCTAATGCCAAGCTAGCCATGAAAGAACTCTATGCGGCCATTAGCAAACACCAAACTAAACACCCCGAGGCTGCTTTTATTGTTGCGGGTGACTTCAACCACTCCAACTTGAAGACAGTCCTCCCCAGATTCCACCAACACGTCTCCTGCCACACCAGAGGAGACAAGACCCTGGACCATGTCTACTCCAATCTGGCTGGAGCTTACAAGGCGACACCCCCTCCCCCACATCGGACAATCAGACCATCTCTCCTTGTTCCTCACACCGCGGTACTCACCACTCATCCAACGTGTGAAACCCACTGTGAGGACAGTAAAGGTGTGGCCAGAGGGCTCAGACGCTGTGCTCCAGGACCAGTTCAGGAATACAGATTGGAATACTTTCCACCACACAGACTTGGATCAGTACGCCTCATCTGTACTGGACCACATCTCCACCACCATAGACTGTGTCACCATCCACAAACGCATCACCATGTACCCCCAACCAGAAGCTCCTGGATGAACCGAGACGTTCGTCTTCCTGCTGAAGGCCCGTAACATCGCCTTCAGGACAGGGGATGCACAGACCTACAGTGCAGCCAGGGCTGAGCTGAAGAGGGGAATCAAGAAGGCCAAACACCACTACAAAAGTAAGGTGGAGGATCACTTCTCCAACTCCAACCCCCGACGCATGTGGCAAGGCCTTCAGATTCTCACAGATTACAAGAACTCCAACACCTCCACTGCCTCCGCTGATGTCTCCTTCCTCAACGAGCTTAATAACTTCTATGCTCGTTTTGAAGAGAGGGAACACTACAACCGCAACTAAGACAGCCACCACCCCAGATCAACAGCCACTGACTCTCCTCTCCTCTGATGTAGAAGCGGCCCTGAGCAGGATTAAATCCAACAAGGCTGCGGGTCCTGATGGCATACCTGGTCGTGTCCTCAGAGCGTGCTCTGGGGAGCTGGCAGGAGTGCTGACGGACATTTTCAACCTGTCCCTGGCCCGCGCCGTGGTACCGACCTGCTTCAAGTCTACCTCCATCGTCCCAATTCCTAAGAATTCCAACCCGACCAGACTCAATGACTATCGTCCGGTAGCCCTCACTCCCATCATCACCAAGTGCTTGGAGCGGCTGGTCCTAGCACACCTCAGATCCTGTCTACCCCCCACACTGGATCCCCCACCAATTTGCATACAGGCAGAATAGGAGCACAGAGGATGCAGTCTCCATAGCACTGCACTCTGTTCTTTCTCACCTCGACAACAAGAACACTTATGCCAGAATGCTGTTCTTAGACTTTAGTTCAGCATTTAACACTGTCATTCCATCACAACTCATTACCAAACTCACAGACCTCGGCATCAGTTCACTCATGTGCAACTGGTTGCTCGACTTCCTGACCAGTCGACTCCCAACACGTCCGGCTGGACAATCACTTCTCATCCACCATCATCATAAACACCGGAGTGCCACAAGGCTGTGTGATGAGTCCCTTCCTCTACTCTCTCTTCACCCACGATTGCAGACCTGTTCATGGCTCTAATGCCATCATCAAGTTTGCCGATGACATCACGGTGATCGGCCTCATCAGAGACAACGATGAGGCCGCCTACAGGGAGGAGGTGGACCGTCTGGCTGAGTGGTGCGACAAGAACTACCTGCAGCTGAACACCGAGAAGACCAAGGAGCTCATCGTGGACTTCAGGAGGAACGCTGACCTCCACCCACCCATCCACATCAAGGGAATAGCGGTGGAGCGTGTGAACAGCTTTAAGTTCCTGGGAGTCCACATCTCCGAGGACCTGACCTGGACGACCAACTGCTCCAAACTCATCAAGAAGGCGCACCAGCGCCTCTTCTTCATGAGGACCTTGAGGAAGAACCACCTGTCCTCAGAGATCCTCACCAACTTTTACCGCTGCACCATTGAGAGCATCCTCACCAACTGCATCACAGTTTGGTACGGGAACTGCTCTGTCTCCGACCGGAAGGCGCTGCAAAGGGTGGTGAAAACTGCCCAGCACATCGCCGGGGCATCGCTTCCTGCCATCAATGACATCTACAGGAAGCGGTGTCTGAAAAGGGCCGGCAAAATCACCAAGGACTTGACTCACCCTGCACACACACTCTTCTCTCTCCTGCCCTCTGGGAGGCGTTACAGAAGCTTACGGACCAGAACCACCAGGCACCGGAACAGCTTCTTCCCCACAGCTGTTACGCTCCTGAACGCCTCCTGACACAAACTATAAGGACTGTACCCCCCATCCCTGGACTGTTCCCCTCACACACATACACATACAATCTTTATATAATCTGTAAATCTAATTTCCCATTATTTATCCTGTATTATAAAACAACTAATATATATACAATCCATTCTTCATATTCCTGTATATTCTGTATAATCTGTGTAATTTGTATAGTATGTACATATGCTCTCATCTATATTTATATTGTACAAAACATTTTATTTATAGCACGTCAATATTATTCTGTTTATATCTTCATACATCTGTTTATAAATATTTATATCATGTATAGCACTTCTGGATAGATGCAAACTACATTTCGTTGCTTGTACATGTGACATTGCAATGACAATAAAGTTGAATTCTATTCTATTCTATTCTATTAGTGGTGTCACAGTAATTTGGAAGCGATTGGGATTGAAGTGGTAGACCGCCCTGAAGTGTGCAGTGTGCCGAAGTTGTCAACTTTCTGCAAAGTGAATGACTGCAGAAATTCAAACTTTATGTGCCCTTCAGTCTTGCTCAGGGCAATTTGTAGAGAGCTTCATGGAAAGAATTTCCATAAACGAGCAGATGAATCAAAGCCTTGCTCAGTGTTTCTTATCCCTGGTCCTCAAGGCATCCTGGCCTGCATGTCTTAGATGTTTTCCTGCTGCAACACACCTGATTCGGATGATTGAAGTTCAGCAAAAGTCATCAATCAAAATCAGGCATGCTGGAGCAGGGAAACATACAAAACATGAGTGGGGCAGTGTGCCTTCAGGACCAGGGTCGAAAAACACTACCTTACATCACCAAGTACTGTGAAAAATATTAGACACGGTGGTGTAAAGCATGTCACTGACTCTAGATCAGTAGAAAGTTGATGTTTAAGACAAAATTACTATACACACTAAACTGAAGAAAACTAAGTATTACCAGCAAGTACTTAGTTTGCTGGAAATGAATATGGATTTCATTTCATTAAGTTATTTCTACACTTTTGTAGTCATTTCTTTACTTATAGAATAAAATTAAGTTGATGCAAAACTTAAAATCATCTTTTCAAACAATGTACAATAAATAACATACCATTGTGGCGGTCTAACAGCAAGGTTATATGTTGCAGAAACTCTAATCTAAATGTATGAATAGACCATCTTAGACTGTAAAACAACACTGGTTAAAAAAAAAAAAACGTCTACTATTCTGTGAGCGGGGATCTCACAGTTGGGGATTAAAAACTGTGGTGGGGAAATTTGTTTAAATATCTCTAAATTAATTTACAGCAACTGCTGCAGAAAAAAAACAACCAATACAACCACAAATTTGTTTGAGTTGTAAAGAGAATACAAATCCTGCTTTACTCTTATTTGAATTCATTTCAATCCAAATAAAGTCCAATTTGGCCTTTCAGATGAGCTCAATCTTATTTAGGCATGGCGGTGTGACAGATCATTTTCAGGATGTCTGCTTTATTAGTTGCATGGTCCCAGTAGACTCAGTAGGCTAATTTGCTTGCTTTATTAGTTTTACAAGAGCTGGCAAAATGTAGCGTGACCCTGCACAGCTCTCTCCAGGGGGATGCATCTAGTTGCAGATACATTGTACTTGCAAGCTCCTACTTTGTGGCAGATGCTCTCCCTCCTGCACATATGGTATGAAGTCAGCTGAAAAAAAAGGCTAAAGTAAATGTCCATTTTTGTTTGCTACCATGTATGCTTGGGGGGTAAAGGGTCTAAATCACAAGCTGGCTTGGGCCATGCAGCAGCACTGCACAGCAACACTTTGCATCCGTATGTTTAAAGTTTTATGTTAAAAGGCAGCATATGTTAGAAGCATTTAGTAGTAACTTGGGAGTGAGTAGATTATTGCCAGTAGTTGGGAACTGTGCAAAAGCCTTAAGTCATGGCTCATTAAATATTTCATGCACCCAAGCTGCTTGTTTTAATCTTTTAAACTGGTCCTGATTAATGCCTCTTTGGATTTTCAGAAAATATTTAAGTTGTTTTCTTTGAATATTAAAGAAGCCTGGACTTGTGCCTTACTTTATTCACATTACTTTCTTTTCTTTGACGCCGAACTGTTAAACCATAGGTTGTAAGCAGATATTTACAAACTCTAGATAAAAAAATTACCTTTCCATCTGTCTGACATTAAACCAGATTAAACCATTGCTATTTTAGATGAGTCCAGACCAAGATTAGTTTTTATGCTAAATGCAAGGATAATATAAACACATGACAGATGTATTCAACTTTTAAATAAATCTGTTTTTTAAGTTTTAAAGAAACTGAAGTTGGCTCAACTCATTATGCTAGGTCTAGCATGCTAGTTCTAGAACATGTTAAAACTAGCAAAGTTCTAGACTAGCACTCGTGAGCGTATGTACTCGAACTTCTGTTATTCAGTCAAGATTTTTTGACTGCCTAGCTTAGATTATTTTTCCTTTCATCTAACCAGCTTCCTCCTTTTTTCTTCAAATGGCACAATAGTCAACATGAGCCAGACTTTCAGTATCATCAGACCACTGGACATGCTTCCAAAAATGATAGTCTTTGTCCTTGTTTACAAATGTGACTGTCTGCTGAGAGTCGAGTCTTTCTAAAAGACCATAGCGGCAAACACCCTGTTGTTACAAAGATTGTATTTCATAAATATTTTCATAGCATTCAGCTTCGACATTGTCTGGTTAAGTTCTTGCTGACACTTTTTTCTCCAATAGTGTCATAATTCAGCAGTCCACGTTACTCTTAACAGTATTCAGCACGTCTCAGTTTTCTTTACATAATCTCTGTGTGTTACTTGTGTGGGTTAAACTGCACTACAGTAATCCCGTAGCAGACAGGGTTTTTTTTTAGGCACCCAGGATTTACCTGAGACAAGTGAACCAACCATTTCCACTTAACAGGGTAAGGAGAAGCAGTAAAAAAAAACCAAACAACTCTGGAAATAATTCTATGTTGTTTATATCCACATTAAGCATAGCTGAGCCTCACAATCATCTCAGTTGCTTTAATGAAAAATTTAACCAGAAGAGACCTGCAATGCATAGAAAAATCAAATGCAATCATACTCTTGCTTTTTTGCATTTAACAAAGAAACGCAGTGAATAGCTCCCAGCAGCAGCTGACTCAAACCATGTCAAATGAAGCTGCGTAGCATTATATGTGTTCAATTTTGCAATTGGTTTCAAATCTGAGGTGTGTCCAGAAAGAACCAGCTTAACTAGAAGAAATTATGTGAGACCAATCAGTGCAGAGAACATAATAATAACACAACTCATTGTCTCAGAACAGCGATTAGCTTGGTTTTTCATTAGGCTTAGAGCACATTATGCCAAGGTCCAAGTAATGTTTTAATGCAAAATAGGTGAGTTGTAAAGATCAAATGTTACAATTTTCCCCTAATGTTGCCTGTGGAGACTGCTGGGCAATTACTTTCAATATATGCAAGTGCAAGTCTGGCATACATGTTTGTCTCTGTGTGCATTAGCTTTCTAGAGAAGACCAGGTCCTGCAGGTTGTGAGGTGAGAGTCAGGTGTTTGCCGAATTTTCCATTTCAGTGCACATCAGTGCAAATGTCAGTACACATTGGCTTCAGTCTCCTAGAATGCAATAGGAAAAAATTAAATACATGTCTGCATGACTTGCAGCCCAACGGCTACCATCTATGGACACAAGTAATACGTTTTGCAAATATATCTCAACAAGCCTTATTTATTTAGCCATACACCAGTTGCATAAAAACTATAGAACCTTATGAGGGAGTAAGAAAACCTGCTCATGACAAAACAGGGATGTGGGACCTGAACTTTGTTCTGCCCCCACCTGCCTGCTCTTCTTTGTTTCTCTCCTTCTCTGTCATCCTCTACATTACCGCTGTGGTGTCACTAGCAGGGGTAGTAGGAAGAGGGCAGAGTAAATCAGCCGGGAGGAGGTCGCCCTCGCTCAGCGGCCAGCATCGGTAATATCCTTGCAGGGAACGAGTCTGGTACTGATTTGCATGATTAAACAGCATCCGCCAGACAGCCAGGGTTTCATTACTCATCATGGACACACAGAGGATGATTAGAGGAAAATAAGCAGAGCTCCACTCACACACAAGCACAGATGTAAACACTGACATGCAGAGACACCAAAATACTGTATATCATAGTAATGCCATATGACAGCATTTACTGCTGAGCAGGAGCAAAGATGAAACCTCACGTACACACCCATTGTCCTACCAGTTTGAAACACAAGGATGCTTAAATCTTAGAGCAATTAAGAAGTTACGTCTCTGATAGACAATTTGCATAACATCCTGGCTTGTCAAACTTGTTTGTATAATCTCACTATTGTGCACAGGGCATCAGTAATCAGGTACATGACTGATCTCTGTACCAGGTAAGACAGGGAATCAATAGGGAGCCTCTGAAACCCTGAATCGATGAAAGGCCAAAGTATTCAGAATACAGAGGCCGCCCTCCAGCATCCCTCCATTATTTCACGTTGTTACGGCAGTGCAGCAAAATTGTCAAATATGTCGTTTTGTCAGAAAGATAATTTGATTGTGACATCTGTCGAGACATACGGCAGTGATTATCCGCTCCTTTCCTCGGTAAGTGCGGGCATTTTTCTAACTGCCAGGAGTGTCCGCCCTCTCCAAGCACTGCATAGATCAATAGGCGATATGCAAATGTGTGGCAAAGACAGCAAACAGTTTGTCATGACTTACAAGCTCACAGGAAATAGATACTATATGCTTTCTTTGACCCAAACATGCAAGTGATACAGTGTGTGCAAAAGGTGGTGTCAAAAGGCAAGAATCAGTTTGAAAGAAAAAATTATTTTTAAAATTAGGTATTGGGGAGTTGCTGACAGCAGGCAGTATCTTGTCCTTTGTTGACAGCTGCTATCAAAATAATGTGTTTGAAAAAACAATGAGAAGTTAGGAAGGAAGAGTCAAACTACCTGAGAACACTGAGTGAAAACAAAAGCAGGCTTATCCTGTCTTGCAGCCTCAGCTCTCACAAATGTTTATGCTTCAAAAAGTTTGAATCGAGCAAACCTTGAACTTTTTCAAATGCGGGTTAAATCACCAACCAGTTTCCAACTATCAAAATCCTTTCAAAACATTTCATCAACAGAAGTTGTTTTGTAGAGAATAAAAATATATATTTTCTTTGTTTGGCACGTCAGTCATTAAAGTGGAACAGTCTTACCAACTCTGTCTCCAAATCCAATATGGCTCCAACTAAGTTAATTAATAAAAATAAAAACAAAAAACGCTTGGTTTGCAGTTTGCATGTCATTAAATCTTCCACACACCCAAAATCATGTCCACTATCTTATTTAGTAGCATTATTCTTCAGCATTTCCATTAATATAATGAACAGATGTGTGCTTCTATTAGCTCATACTGATGGTGCTACCAGTGATGAGCCTCCTCATTGAGCATAACATTCTGTTTGAGGTACAGATGATTAATGTTTCTCACACTTAGCAATGCATCAGATTTTATATCTTGTAAGTGTGTGTGTTTAGAGTCTGCGGGAAAAGTTTTTGTTGAGTGTAGGATATGTTTTGTTCTGTAATTTCTATTATTAAATGGCTCAGTTTGTATTTTTTGTCGACATTATGTATTGGTACAATTATCAGTACAATACAGGGGACGACAGGTAGAGAATCTGCTCTAACTTTGTGCAAAGCACTTTATCTTTGTATGTTGCAAACCTGATGCATACTAGTAGGTCACATATGTATAAAATAATGCTTGCAAGAAATTCTATGAAGTATTCCATCAAAAACAAACTCATCCAGAAAGCCTGCCCTTCCTTATGAGTGCCCTTCTAATGTACTTAACATATATGTATATTTCCGGTACATTCAGAAGTGTAGGAAAGTGTTAACATCGCATGCTCAACTAGAGCAGCCCCTTTGAAATCACCCCGTCAGACTATGTTTCATCCTGCTTGTGTTTAAGCAGCCACCCCCTCCGACACAAGGCTTTTATCTTGTTATCATGCTGTTTCATTGTATTCCCCTGCGTAATGCCATGCAGCGTCCCGAGAGGTACAACAAATACCCTCTCATCCATAATAAGAGAGTCCTCCAATGAAGCTGGGGAAAAACGTGGAAGATAAAAATGTCTATTGTATTACTGCACTACATCAGAGAGGAGTTGACCATACACCATAATGACAGGCCTAATTATTCGGATACATAATTCATGTTTCACCGTGCTGTGAACAAACAGGAGGGATCAGCAAAGACTGCTAGCGTCAGCATTTCTCTCAGGAGAACATTCTGAAGAATTTCTGAGTGAAACAAACATGCTGATTAGAGGCTGATTAACACTCTGGGTTGATTATGTGTAAAAGGTATTCTTAAATAAGAGATTCACAGAGAACTTCAAGCATCTCCTAAACACACAAAAATATCACACAAACTTTGGTGCTTCTTGACTTTAGATTATTGGGTTTCTTTGGAGTAAAGGTATGCAAACAAACCCTTAAGGATTACACAATTTTCAGGAGCTCAACATTAAGAAACATGAAATGTTTAAACTTTAATGCTTACATTTACTTCCTTTAGTTTGCTCATTCCAATTAATTGGTTAATTGAGGTAAATCAGGGGAAGTAAGTTGATGCAATAAGAAAAAATCAATAAATGTATTCAGCATATTCCAAAAGTTTATTAAAACAAAACAAAAAAAAGCATACAAGGCACAAACGTAACTTTTTATTGGCTTCTCAACTTTTTGCTCACAATATCTACAAAGATAAAGATATCGGCTTAGAATATATTTTTTTCATAATTCGTTCACCAGATACTCTTTCTGCTCTTACTAAAAAATACATATTTAACAATGTTTGGGACGGAAATCTCAGAAAAGCAAACATTAAAAAAAAGCTTACACGAGTTAAAATCTAAAAAGAATGTTAAGAGCTGATGCGTCTCCTGATATTTTAAGTGTAGCCTATGGGCTTGCTAGTTCTACAACTTGCTTTACTTTTTGCAGTAATATTAGCAAACAGTCTTTGAATCATTAATTAAATGTTGCTCTTTACTTTGCTGAATATTTCATTAAGCACAACTTTAGCAGCATTTAGATGGAGACACAAGAACCCGTGAAACAAATTCATGCAAAAGCAACTGGAGGGAAAACAAAGTGAACCCAAACATGTTCAGAATATTCACAATCTGTACATCCTAATCTGGCAAACAACCCTCAATGAAATGCAGGTGATAATTTGTTGAATATGACAATATGACTGGATGGTTTTTCTCTGAGAAAAAGAATAATAAAATTGTGTTGTGGTTATAAAACAAAAACTTTCTTATGTAATAGGAAGGAAGGAAGTCACAGCAAAACACTAGCACTAGCAACCCCATTTATTTCTTTATGTAAAGAAACTTTAACTTTTTGGATCAGAAACTATTCAAACTTTTGTGAAGAGCAAAAAGTGGGAACACAAAATCTTTGGCTGCAAGGTCAAAATGTTCTCCGCTAGTAACGCTGAATATAATTTAGAACAAGATTTATGTGTTTGGGTTTCCTCTAATATGTTTCTCCAACACATAAATAACCACAAGACTCTTTAGGCCTGTTGCAATTACTGAGATCAGGCGTACTTCAATTCCTGTGTTAAATTAAGTAATTGGTGTAATGGAAATAAACTGGCAATGCAATAAAAATAAATGAACTGAAAGGTGATCATTATGGCAATATTGGCTGAAAAAATGGGATTCTAATAAAACCCTTTAAAATGAAGACACTGAACACATTCAGTGGGTATTATCTGATGACTCAGCTATCCATTAGAGGGCAGCGTTACATTTTCTTCACTATATCTCATAAATCATATTTTGTTGGTCATTGTGTCGCTGCAGTCCCAGCGATACAGTGCTGAAACACACTTGGACACACCTCTGAGTTTTTTTGTATTTTTTTTTGCACTCTGCAAGACAATTGACTTTTATGTTAGAAGCTAGACAAGGTCAGTGGGCCCAAACCCCATGGACACAAGGTAACATGTTGTGCAATGCTTGGCCTCTTCTCCCTGTCTTAAAGTACGTGTCTGTAACTGTGCTGTTTATGGGCTCTTAAGGTCAATAGCCCCTTTTTGTGGTGAAAGTGATTCCATCCACATAACACATACTGCAATTTCCCATTAAAAAATCTCAACCTAAAAGCTTTTATATTACTCGTTCCATCCCTTGCCAACTTTATTTTCTGAAATCTGACGTAAATCAAAACTGCTCAGCAGACACCCAGTGCATTATCTAATTTATGGTGACGCAAAAATAATAATAACAATGCAATGTCAAGTTTCTCGAAACATTTCTTTCTTCCACCACTTTACACCATTCAGACCTCCCAACTATTTCTGGTGGCGATTTCAGAGGATGAGCACAGAGAATGAGTTTCTGTTCACACAGACAGGTTTTAAAGCTCAGCTGGGAGGTCTGAACTCTTCAAGTAACTGCGTTCCTGACTCTGGGCAGCTCTTCTAAAGCCAGAACTGCTAACACTGCAGGACACAAGAAGGGGAAAAAAAAGAAGGAAACAGAGATAGCACAAAGGAGGAAACGGTCAGTAAGAGAGAGAAATAAAAAAAACACAGACAGCTCGTTTATTCTGGCTCCCTTCTTGAGGTGACGCCATCTGCTGAGACGACAATAAAGGTAGTGTGAAGTGCAGGTTCCACAGCTTTCTGCAGCAGTGAAGTAACTGTCTATTAGAATCCCTTAAGGTATAAACATTAACAAAATATCCAAGGTTTTTCCACCTCCGCTTATAAAAAAAAAAACTGTAGTTGACTTTGTATTGAGAGAAGTTAACTGTTAGGTTTTTCATTTTCCTTCCTGTGGTGATTTGTAAAATTTATATATGTATTTTCATGCTTCTTCAGGCAATTATCTATGCATTGGTCGCTCTTCCATAATGCACAGATGTTTAAAACTTTAATGAGACGGACAAGCCTATTTTCTCCTCTGCAAATTTGTCATGCTTCCTTTTTGACATCTGTCACCTGTGAGATTAAAACCTTTCTTAGGTCGTATTAAATTAAGAGCACCGAGAAACAAATGACTTCGAGCATCTGATTTGACTACGGAGAAAAAACAAATGTTGGTCAAGCTGCTTTCAGGGCATGATGCATGAGTTCAGTTCAAATGACAAGAGAAATTATTCTGCCTCATTTCAACCTGAGTGGCAACTGACATAAGCAGTGAGCGAGTAAAACAATTTTGGTTATTAATCAGACAGCGAGCTAAACGTCCTGATGGATTTCCCTTCTCCTGAATAACCTCTGTGCTGCTTTTGTCTTTTAAACTTTGCTTGAGAGTCAGTGCATTTCTCTGCAACACTACACTAGATAATCCAAAGGCATTCTTATGTTTTTTTTTAGCATCCCATTAAACTCTCTCTTTCGATGCTCTCTTTTCCTGTTTCCTGTGCTGTCACATTTTGGTTTCTCCTGCTTCCCCAGCTTTCTATCTCCCTATTGTTTCTAGCTTCTTCTCTTTTTTTTCTCTCCTGTAGCTGCAACTCTCACCCTGGGGAAATTCTGCTTTGCTAATGACATGTGCAGACCGGGTGTTGTAGAACGGGACATTAATGTTGCCTGAGTGTGAGACTGTAGAAAGGAGTTGCTATCCTCAAAGGGTTTTATTTTTTTTCCCCCTTTTTTTCTCAGTTGCAGTGTGAACATGCACAAAATAAAAGACAATACATACACAAACACATTCCTTCTCTACACTTCTGAGGCTGATGCTACTGCCAGCTCAGTGAAGAATCTCAATTAAAAATAGGTACATAGCGCCCCCTGCTGCTTAGTAATCTAAGAGCATAAAATTCACCTGTTTCTTAATAAGAAATGCAAAAGCTCATTGCAGCTCATCAAAACTTCCAAAATTCAGAATGCAATGATTAAAATTTAGCACGCCTTATATTATGTATAATATGTGTCACTCAGTGCCACATAATGCATTTGAAACTTTGCAGATTCCGAAACGAGAGTAAAACGAGATCACATTTCTGACCAAAAAGGGAGGTGGGTGGGAAAAAATATATACCCATCTGCATAAACTGTAAAATATATATTTTTTAATTAGTAATCAGAACTAATGTTTCTCTACACACTTTATGTGAACAGCTTCAAACCTGCGTTGCCAGGGGAGAACTGACCTCAGGGATTTGTAAAAAAGTATGGCAGAACAATTGGAGCACTCCAACATTCCTCTGCATCTCTGGTTTTTGCCTCAGAAACAGAGAATTTTCCATTATGGTCTGAAGATTGACGCCGACGGCATACCAGTAGGTCAGTGATGCTTAAAAGTTTTTTTTCACAGGAATCTCCTCTTCAGGACAAGGGAGCATAAACTCTTTAAGAATGTTGATTTATTATGATTCATGACTCCTAGTGTATGTCAAATATGCCCAACACCAGTAAGAGAGCCATTCCAGTAGCAGGAGTATGTTTCACAGAGGATGATGCTGTTTCCAGGGGTCGTCTGACCAACTATCTGCAGCCTCTAAAATCAATGAGAAATGTTATTTTCAGTCTGTAGCACATTTCTTTTCCCTTCATATTTTAATTACGTGATTTTACACATTTACCTTTGTCAGGCTTAACCAAATATAGGCTCAGCATCATCTGGAATAAGCCATTTTGAGACAAAAACAAAGAAAGCTTTGTAGTTACCTGTTTAATACCTGTTTTGGAACTGAATAAATGTCAGATTGAACTTTGATTATGGCCATCATTTTTGAACAAGTCATGACAGCTGGTTTGTGGTCCATTATACTAATCACTCCTGAATTCAAATATTTTTAGAAATAATTGTAATTAATCAAAACAGACATAATTTGTGTAAATAAATGCATGTTTTCCAAAATGAAACCATTATAGCTGCCTAAGGATTTTTGTCTTGCTAAAAATCAGTTTGATCTTATGTTTTTAGGCTAAATTGTGTTTATCCATCACTGCTACTAGATAAAACCCCCAAATTGAAGCCAAAAATCTCACAATCCTTTTAAAGTCATTAGTCAGAAGTAGAAAGATTCAACAAACTTAACACTCACTGAAAGTCTGTCCTAACAGACTGATTAAACACACCACCTTAAATTTCTGGAAAGAAACAAAAAAACAAATAAAACTGGTCTCCAAGGAGAAAAATGCTTCCACAAAAGAATCTAATCGACTTAACAAAAAAATGAAGAATTTATACTGTAGAGATGGAGGAAATATAGCTCCGAAAAGCCCTTAGATTTTTTCCATTTATGTCAATGTTCAATACCAAACCTTTAGCGAAATCATTGAAAGATACCTCGGAAAGCCTGATAAAATGTGTAGACTACTTGAAAAATGTTGCCTGGCATGTCTCATGTGCTGGGAAATAAAACTCATTCAGTACAGCTTACCTGAAATTGATCAATTGTTCATTTCAATTGTAAAATACTTTATAAATCCAGAAGTGAAATTAAATATTGCTACCTCTGTAATCTAAGGTCCCTCATGGCAAAGTAGCAGTCTGTGTTGCAGCGGTCCAGGTGAAGCCCGACTGGAAGCACAGCGTTTTATAAAGAGGATGCCCAAAGTTGTCCATTATGCTCTTCATTTCTTCGTTACCTCCAGAACTCAACCATCCGTCTTTATCAACTTCTTCACCTTTAAGTACGGTAATTGGATCTGCTACTGCTGTCCTGCCTCAGGTCGTGGTACCGGATGCAGCTTAGAGTACCACCATATTTGTATTTTTTTTTCTCGTCTTACAAAGCATATTTCAAAATATATTAATCAAATATAGTATTTATTACAAAGAAGATTTAAAAAATCACTCCCCCGCCCACCCAAAGAACAAAAAAAGCAAGGCGAGATTTTACCTTTTAATTTAACATGACAACATGTACATTAAAAGCAAGGCGAAATTTAAACAAATCTTGAATGATGAAGAGCTTCAAATGAGAATTAAAATGAAAATATTTTACATTTATGGGACAATAGCAATAGCTCAAAGTGGAGGAGGAAAGAAACACTCCCTGCCACGGATCTTACATTGTACATACGCTTTAAATTGAGGTCTTTTTTTTTTTTTTTGTCTTTTTTTAATAAAAAGGAGGTCAGAAGAAGTAGAACCTGACAAATGAGTACAAACCACGAGCACTGTTTTTATTCAATTTCTACTAGATTCCAAGAAACATAGGATGTGTAAAGATTTTCCAACAAAACAAAACAAAAAAGCCCATTAGGAACTTTTTCTACACTTTCCATGTGATATCTGGCTGCCATCTATTACCAGTGAATCAGATGAATATGAGATGAACCACAACTGCCTTTTATCCAGCCAATCAAACAAACACAAAAAAAATAATCAAAGTAATTAACCCTCTCTCATCATTGAGATATATCATTTCATGGTTATTTATCAAATAACCCCCTACACATCTGTGGTTCACCTTGTTTGTAAGCAGCGAAGTCAGGTTCAGGGTAAAGGTGGGCATGCTCTTCAGCTTTTTCCTCCACAAGACATTCCAGCTTTTCCCCTGCAGAGCAAAACGGCCACAACAAACAATGTTAGCAAGGGTCCCACAACATGGGCTTGTAGCAAAGACAACCAGCTATGCAGGCAAATGTTTATCTGCTGGTCAAATATGGTAATTATTATTTTTTTTTTTTTGTGGGGGAGAAAAATGATGGCCCCATTGACAGACTATAAACCAAATAATTTAGATTTCTAGCATAAACACTGCAGGTTTTGAATACATTTGGCTACTTTGGTATATTTTATCTGCTTTATGTCTATAAAAACTTAGCATTATTTTAAAGACAAACCAATGTAGTATTCCTTTCGCCAAAGTGGAAATATGCCTGAGATGATGGAGAATTTGAGCATAATGATAATAATACTGTGGACAAGTCTGTGGCAATTTCAGCCAATGGCAAAAGGACATGAAGGTCGTCTCAGATTATTCATTCAAATAACTCTTCTTCCCCCAACATGTTACCAAATACAGCAGCAAATCAAGACAATTAAAAATATGCACATGATGGATACATGTTCTAAAAGAAGTATAGCTAATTCTTTTTTTTTTTTTTTAGACAGGCAACAGCATTCAGAAATGGATGTGGGTAGAGAAAGGAGTACCTGGGGTGAGTACCTGCACAGTTTGACAGTCAGAGAGTATCCAAGATTTTTAATTTGCCCTTTTTCTCATGTGGGTCTCGCTCACAACACCAACGCTGTGTGAGGTATAGAAGTCAGCTGCAATTCATCCGATAAACCCTACACCTCCAGTTAGTATTGTTAAGACCCCGCCCACCCCCCAGGTGCTATAACCCCCTGCACCTCCCCCCCAAAAAAAACACAGTGCATGGCATTATCAGGCACAGTAAGCTGGAAAATGGGCAAATTCCCAAAGGTAAAATCTGAACATGTAGAAAACACAGCCACTTAAATTTCCTCCCTGAATGGACAAACAGCAATTACTACGTTTTCCTGTTTCAGAGTAAGAAAAAAAATGTAATGAAAAGTAATAATGAAAAAGGTAAAAACATGTATATATAGCTAGAGAAATTTGACTGGAGCTGTCATTTCTTCCACAGAGTGAAATTAAACATCTGTAAGGATCAAAAACTGATACAAAACGAGGGGTACCTCTGGGCATGTTTGCTCAGGGCTACACTGGCCTTTCCCTCTTGGCTTTGTGTGAATGTTTTCTACTTTCTTCTCATTCATCGGGCCTAGTCCTTCATCTTCAGTGCATACTTACGATGCACTAATCAAAAACAGGATAAAGATATTTGCATATAGTACATACGACAAAGAAGAATCATAGGCATTGAACTGAACATAAACAGCGTGGGAAACCGAAGGGGCAGATACAGAGGGGTGGAAGGGAGGCAGGAGGGCTGAAGGAAAGGGGAGAGAGTGTGAGAGGGAAGGTTGAGAGCCAGGGGGAGTGAAGAGGAGGACGCACTTACCTGAGCCTGATCTGAGGTCCTATCAGATCAGTTTTAATTGGACTGAGTGTCACCTTCAGATTGGAGGAGCTCTTGCTGGCCGTTAAGCAGAGGGGGGGAGGAGGAGGCGGCAGCCTCGGTCTGCATCGGTTCCGACTCCGACGAAGCCTTAACGGTGGCTGCGTCGCTTTCTTTCTTAGAGGTGCTCTTCTCCTCTGTCGCCTTACGGTCTGACAAAACGGTACAAATATTCCATGATGGAACATGACAAAAATGGCAACGCTTTAGCTGAGAAAAACAGGCTCCCACCTTTTTCTTTTGATGACCGCTCTTTGTCTTTGTCCTTTCCTTTGTCTCTGTTTCTGTCTCTATCCTTGTCTTTATCCCGGTCTCTTTCTCTGTCTCTGTCCTTGCTGCGGCTCCGGCTGCGATGGCGGTGAGACTTGCGCTCTGAGCTACGCGACCTCCTCCTGTCGCGGCTGCGGGAGCGACGTTTTCTGTCGGCTCGCTCACGACTGCGCCTCCTCTCTCTGTCACGACTCCTGAAGAAAGAAGGAGAACGAGTTGAAGAAAAATATATTTTCTCTATGTACACACACTCAGTTTGAAGCAAAACATATAGAAGCACGTCATGTAAGCAAGTCTTCCTATTATGTTCTAGCTTTGAGACGCCAAACATTAAGTGATTCTTCATGCCTGTCAAAAGTATTGTTCTAAAATCCTTTTCATGATGCAAAATATCCTTTTAGAAGAGTGAAATAATTCATCCAACTGAAAATTTTAATCCCATTTCATAGCTGATTGTAGCTATAAAGAAGAAGGAAAAAAAAAAAAAAAAAAGCATAATAATCAACCATACCTGCTGCGCTTCCGTTCCCTGTCTCGGCTTCTAGACCTCCGGCGGTCGCGGGATCTGCTCCGCCTCTTCTCCGACGTTTTGCTGGAGTGGCGGCTGTTGGAGTGACTTCGCCTCGCCCGTCTCTCGCGGTCCCGGTCCCGCTCTCGCTCCCGCTCTCTGTCTCGCTCCCTCTCGCGCTCCCGTTCTCTCTCTTTCTCCCGTTCCTTCTCCTTTTTCCCGCTCCTTCTCCTTCTCTTCCTCCTCTTTGCGCTTCTTCTCCCGCTCCTCCCTCTCGCGCTCTCGCTCTTCTCTGTCCCGTTTGACAGCAGGGCTCTCGCCTTGAGGGTCTTCAGAGCGACGTCGGAGTTTTTCCTGAGGACACAAATTCCCAATTAAATGAAAGTCAAAACCAAAACCATCCAAATTACTTGTCTTAGATGTCCAACGCTCAGCTGAGGCATTTCATAATGTTACCTTAAGCTCCTCTACAGTAGACTTTATCTTTGCGTAGCCCATGTGTTGTTTGCCCATTAAGTGGTCATCGACCCGGGACTGTGCATCACCCACGATGAGGAAGGCCCCACACACCTCACACACCTCCATCTGTTTCTCCTGAGCAGCAAAGCTCTCAATTGTCTTAAAGAAAAAGAGCAAAATATTAGTTTCCCCCTTTTAATTAATAAAAATGTAATTCACTTTGGATTGATGCATTTCAGCACATTATCGTTTTCAAACAAGGATAAACTTGTTTGAAAACAAACAGTGTTACACAAGCAACACCTACTATCTTGAGCTGCATCAGTAGGCCGATTAGCAGGTGTTAGTTGACTCACCGAGGGGGTGGAGCTCAGCATCTCCCTCTCCTCCTTCAGCTGCTCCACCAGCTTCATCATTCCCTGAGCCTCCTCCACACGGCCCTCCGACCCCAGTTCCTCAATCTAAGGAAGAGAACCATGTTGCAGATTATTAGCAGAGAAAACGGGAAATCTTGCTAATCTATTGTCATTCAGTTTTAGATTGTATGACTTCCTTTATCACATATTTTTTCCAATGAAATGGTGATTTCAAATGTATTGCTGCAGTTACTGCAGAGTTAAAACTTGTCTACTGCTGATATCAGTGAAGGATTTGAAAATGAAATACAAAAACAGTCACAAAACTATCAGGATCCATTTTAAATGGAACTCTAGGTTCTCTGGCATTCAGGCTGGTCATTCAGGCTGAGAGAGAATGAGGCGTTCAGCAGCCAAAACTGTTATGGCAGATTTGCCCTTTTCTTTTTGAGGGTTTAACTTCTCTCAGTCATGAACCAAAACATTTTGGAAATCGTAGGAGTTAAACTAAAAACCAGAATTCTCTTAGACGACATTAGCTGCATTAAAAGTCACTTTAACACATAGAACTGCCTAAATTTGTGTTTATATAATTATGATCCAAAACAAATATCTAAAAACTTTGTAAAAGGTTTTCTTTCACAATTTCCAGATCAATGCATCTCAAACAAATGTAAATTATATCAACAAATTAGTCACAAACCTGTAAAACCAGGTCTTCTATCTTCTCTGTTAGAACTTTAACTTTCTCTTCATTCTTTCCAGATGGACCCGGGCCCTGGGGGAATAAAACCGCAATACCTCACACAAACAGTACATTTGTTTTCCTGTGGGTTTTTCCACAATAGGTAAAACTGCATATTTGTGTGAAAAAATTAATAATAAAATTACAAACCCCTGCATTTTGCTGAGCTTGGGAGAGTGCAAGCCGAGCATGTCCTCTACGAATCCGCCGCTCCACTTCGGCCAGGAGAGACTGCAGATACCGCAGGAATTCTCGCTCGTAGCCTTCTTTCATAAACCGAGAGCTTTTCTCGTAGCTGTGGCAAGAAAGAAGTTTATCAGGTCAAAACATCCAAATGGGAAAAAAAACATAAGACTAAAAGTCTTAAGCAGAACTTACAGTTTCCTTAGATTTTCATCATGGATTTTCTCACAAGGACCTGGAACAAAATAGAAATGCCTCATTACACTATATTATAACAGTACTAATTTAATACTATTAAATTATTTTTTTGTTTAGGTCCTCACCCAAGTCAGAACGTGTATTTGTGAATAGCTCCGCTGGGCAGAAGCCACACAGATAGTATCGACAAACCTTAAGAGAAAAATAGAAACTTTTCTTAAGTTTACAATCCAAGAACTATTTATGAAGAATTGTAAAACTTTGAAAATTGAGGTTTTCATTTATTCAAGTCAAAAACTATTTCAGACATCTCTTAAGCATAATCAGTACAAGCACACCAAAGGAGAAGTGCTTTTGACTTGTACAATTCAATACACAAAAAAGATAAAGTTCTTTACTCCAAATCAAGTCAGATGACAGTATTTTTGCATAAAATTGCAATATTTTCCTCTAACCTGATGAAAGAAAATAAGAATCAGCAGATTCTCTAGGTAGTAAAAGGAACTAGTCTGCATCTTCCTTTTTTTGCTCCAATTGCTTGATTATGCCCATGATGCCAAAACCTGCGCCACTGCCTTGAAAATCCAACTTTATTTGGCTTCTTTAAAATACAAATGTATAAAATAATTTGTTACATTTTTAATGCAATGCTAATGTGCCAAATTATCCTGAAGAGTAATTTATCAATTTCAAATGAACTAAGTCTATAATTTAGAAATGTGAAATGGCAAAAACAAATTAGAAAAAAAATTATTTTAAATATATACAAGTTTTTATTTCCTGGCATTACAATCTCAGTCAGTTTTTTTATTTATATTTATGAAACACATTCTACAGTAACTAACGTGGTTCATTGAATAAAACACGTTCATTATAAAAATAAGTCATTTTATTCAATGAATAAAATGACTATTTTATTTTTGACATGTGAAAACTTAATTTTTTTCTTGAGGTTTTAGAGCAACATGCCAAGCATTTTCTGAGACTTGGATAATAACTTCTCACTGGTTTCAGTGTAAAACGAGAGAAACAAACTACCAACAAACTTTAGCGGCAGCTCTCATTTTAAACCCACACGTGATCTTAACACTTAAAAATTTCTTCCAAGACGTAAGACTTTAAGTTACTTATTCGAAGGGCACATATATGAAAAAAGTGTCTAATCTGAGAAAACTTGATTATGACGTATTTCAAAGTATCTCTCGGGTATCGTGAGGCTTTAAAAACCTTGTTCTAACGAGAGCGTTGCCATCCGTCATTGTGATCCACTGGCCTAGCCTAGCTTAACCGTTAGCAATTTCAAGTTAATACCGCTAACATGCGTACCTATACCGCAGTGCCCCCTACGGCTTAATTAGAAAGACGTTTTAAATTAAACCTAAAGCGAAAATCCCAAATGAAGAAGCCAGTCGAGTCCCAAACCATATGAGGCATGATGTTAGACATCTCGCGTTGCCTAAAGAAATGTAAGCTCATCACATTTTCGAAGCTAAGGTTGGCTACATGCTAACTTACGCTTTCGTCATCCCATCGCACGTTGGAGCGCTTCTCATCAGGGGCCAGGTTTCTGTCTCTGCCCATTAACTCATCGAGTAACTGGGCTGCAGACAGCATTTTGATGGAACTGCGGTACCTTCTCCCGGAGTACCGTTGTATAGCCCGCGGAGCCTATTTATGCCAAACACAACGCTAAGTAGTTCTAACCAAAATGGCAGACGCTTTAGCAGCAACAACGCCCGCTCACGGCTCGTCTACGAAAAGGTCAGTCTGAACCGGATGCAAAAACTGATGCAGAGTTCAGTAAAGCCCCATGCTTGGTTCTACTTTTGTGAGCAAATGTCTCATAAACTATGCTATGAATTTGTTTATGCATCTTACAGATTTCTTCTATAATAATAATTAATAATAATAATAATATTGCTTTTTATAGTTACAGTTTAATGTTTCGGAGCATATAAAACCATGACAAGAGTACATACAAAATGTAATTTGTGTGTTGGAAAACACAGCTTACTATATTTGTTTGGTTCAATGTCAATAATGAACCAAATGAGGCCAGATGTTTACAGGGTGAATGGAACTGACTGAACTTGATTACTGTCTGATCTGTAGAATTAATCAAGAGATCATGAAAACCTTTCTGAAAACATAACATAGGTTCAAATATATCAAAAAGCAGCATCATATTGACAAACAAAACTGCGGAAGAAGATGAGAAAAAATTCAATGACATATCAGACTCTAAAATGTTCCAGGGCTTTGGAATCTGCAAATATTTCAATTAGTTTGTTTAAAAAAATTTAAATGACTTTGTCAAAGTTTAGACCTGAATTAATTGCTGTGGCATGACTTTGGGTCATTTTTAACTTAAAATAAGGCCAAAATAAGTACATGATCAAATTATACGTTTCTTTATCTATTCTATGTTAACATTGTGACCTTAATTGGTTAGTTTGACCAGAAACGTTTACTGGTATTTACTTGATCACCTCTTTAGTGCACCTTCAAAATGCTCAGCATTTTTTTGCAGTTCATATTGCCTCTACTGAGTTTTATCATCACAATACATAGCCTACATTTTAAACTGGTGGACTGTCAATCACACTGTATTGATCCCGTAGGAAACTTAAATGTTGTTGTAACTTATCCGAGGCTGTTCTAAGAGTTATTCTAGATGCTGACGGATGTGGGCAGGAGTTATCGTCTCTTACTGTGTCTAATTATCAAAGAACAAAAAAAACAAAACAGAATATGTTATATCAGATCTAGGATAGCAGCTGCGCTGGCATGTGGATATTCATTTCCCTCTAGTGGTCACATTTTGGAGATGCAATAGTCATTTGCCGATATTAGATTGTAATAAACATTACAATACCTCGTAATGTCTATTTACATGCGTTTTATTAGTGTGAATCCTGTTGCCATTTATTTAACATAAAATTTAAAGCTTTTTTATATGTATAAAGCTTTAAAAAGATAACTATAAACGTGTAGTTTTAATAGACTAACTTAACTCGTTCTGTTTTTTAAAGGTCGGATTTATTTGTCAAGCAGACAAGGTTGTGGAAAAATAGCAACAAAGAGTAATGTAGCGTCAGTATTTTGAGCTAAAACGTGAGAAAGTGGAACGAAGTACCTGGGTGCTTAATGTTGTCACATCCTAACCCCTCCGACTCGACGAATAGGCGGTGGTGTTTGAGACTGACAGGACACCGTCACTACTGTCTGAATGACCCGGCCAGGGTATAGTCAGTGGTAGTATGACATGAACTAACAGCATATTTGAGTGTTTAACTCCAGGACTGAGAATTTGAAGGAACTCTTCAAAACGAAGTTCCGTTAGCCGAAGCTATTTGTTGTCACAAGCTAGCATCCCCTGTCAAGCTAGCCATTAGTAGGTAAGTTTAGCCGGTTAGCTGACCAGTATCTCAGCGGGACCTGTGTGGACATTACTAGTGTTAGACCATATTATTGGCCGAGACACTTTTGCCCTCCTATGGTCTCACTCCGCTAGCTGCTTGTGCCAAAATGTCCACGACTTCGTTGGATAAAGAATTACAGGAGCGACTGAGAGAAGCGTCTGCCATCGGGGATATCGACGAAGTGCGGTCGCTGGTGGAGAGCGGGGTGAATGTTAATTCACAGAACGAGATCAACGGGTGGTAAGTGTTTCCAGTAAACTACCGCAGTTTGTGACTTGACTTTTGTTGCGTTCAGCTTCGCCAATTGAAACCCTCGTAGGAGTCACTGAGCCAAGTGCGTCGTTGTTGGGATAAAAATGGTCAGTGTTATCCTATTAGGCGACACTAAGCCTGTTAACCAGTCAGCCTTGCCCCTTTTGCTTATCCGAGCCGTAGAGCTCCGAGTCTGTCGAAATGCCCTTTATCACTCTGCAGGCCAGTGGTTAAATTGGCGCGTTGTTGCTGTGAAACTACAATAATATCACAACGGATCCAAAAGGATAACATGTTCAAGTGGGAGGAAAAATCCCCATAGGGAGTCAGTCCTTCAGGGCTGGTGTCATGTATGTTTGTTTGTTTTTTTTTCTCTGGTTCAACCCATTGGAGTCAAACAATGTCTCATTAGCAGGCCTCTGCAGAACTTTGTTATGTTGAGATGGAGTTAAAGGAGAGCTGCATGTTAAGCTGGTTCTTGAGGGCTATTCCATAAAGGCTCTGATCAGAGCTAGATCAAATGTAATAACAGGTGCATTTCAATCAATTAGATTAATTTTTTTTATTTCAGCAATTCACATGGAAATGTTAAAATTCATTTCAAATACTTATTAGGCAGAATCCTATTGCTAGCAGTTGTTTTTCTTTTAATCACTGTTGTTATAGATTACTGATTATATGATAAGTTAGTAATCAGAAGGCAACTTCTGATTATATGAGAAGTCCTCTTCTCATATAATCAGACAGTTACATAAGCAGTGTTCACAGTAACTTTTTAATTATGTCTGCCAAGCTGGCTCATGTGGGAGTCGACATTTTTGAAACATGTAGGACAATGTTCTCAGATTTGTGTCTATTTAACAGTGGGTATTGTGGTGACTTTTAACATTTGCATAATTCACACTGTACCTTAATCACACTAGAGTAAAATTTAATAGCTACAATAAATTACAGCTCTTTCGTCCTGATAAGACGTGTGTGTGTGTGTGTGTGTGTGTGTGTGTGTGTGTGTGTGTGTGTGTGTGTGTGTGTGTGTGTGTGTGTGTGTGTGTGTGTGTGTGTGTGTGTGTTACCAGCGTACTTGATGCAAGGGAGCCCACTCAAGCTCGTATCATGGATACGTCTTGTGTTGTGTTCTTGAAACCCCTGCAGCAGTGCAAGTCTTGTAAATCTCCCCTAAACCCTTAAATATCCCTGTTTGTGCACTTTTTCTACCACACTACTGCCAACCAGCTTCTTTAGGAGTGAACCTTTGTGGCAGCAATCTTCCCCATGATGATAAAAATGTTATATAGACAACAAAAATGTGAGGAACTTACAGTGACGTTGCAAAAGGTTCGGATGACCACATTTTAAATGAAAAAAACGTATTCTGCAAAACAAATAGTTTACCAAAAAAAGTGTACAATATAAATATCAAACTATACAGAGTTCTCAAACACTTCTGGTAAACTACATAAGATTTACCAATAATCCCAAAGGATAAGGAAATTTTACTTGAAAGGAAAATTAACAATATGTATCTTAGATTTTTGTATAGCATTATGTTAAAGTACCTCAAAATGAAACTTGAGCTAATTATTCTTTATAGCTTTGAAAGAATGGTTACATTACAATGTGAGCTGTTTATTTATTTATTTATTTTTAATTAAATATGATACTTTTAGTTTAAGTTAAGAGATAACTCGTCTACACTGCACCATCTGGATATATTAGATTTTCAGGTTTCATGTTATAAAAGCAGCATGTTTGTTTTTAAATAAATACATGTAGACATACATTTCTTAGACAGTTTAACTAAGAAGCTGCAGAGCATGAATGGATGGAAAAAGCTGTTTTCTTTTCGATTTCTTCCACCAGGACATGCCTGCACTGGGCTTGCAAGAGGAACCATAAGCACATCGTGTCCTACTTACTCAGTTGTGGAGCGGACAAAGAAATCCTCACGGCTAAAGAGGAGCTTGCCTCTCAGCTTACATCTAAACCAGAGATCAAGAGACTCTTGGGAGGTTATATCTCTTTTTATGCTCTTGTTCTTATCATGTTCCAATTTTGCTATGTTCAGATAAAACTCATTCCATTATTTGTCTAAATCTGTCTATTAAAGTATCATCTTTGTCATTATGTCAACCCTTTAATAACTAATGATTGTCTGTGCACTTTCATAGTTGAGGTGGAGGAAGTGTCTGAGGTGAAGGAGTCTGAGTTACCAATCATCCCAAATTACCTGTCCAACCCACCCTTCATCTATTCCAAGATGGACAATAAGTCAGAGATCCTCCAAACCCAGCCCCTCACACAGAACGGCTCTAGAGATTACACTGAAGACACACAGAGTGATTCAGCGTCGCTGTCCTCCACCGATGAGCTCCAGAAACCCCAGAGCATGGTGTGCGACGTGCCCGCCCCTTCACCGAGCCCTGTCGTCAATCACAGCCAACCTCCAGCTGCTGAATTCATTCCTGTGCCTGAGCAAAATGGCGTGTCGCCCAGCATGGCCTCGTCCCACAGTCACTCTGTTGTGAGCCACACTGTGCCTATTGACCTCTCAGTGGAGCCTCACCTGGTCAACCATGCCGACTACCCTCACATGGTGGCCCACAACGGTACTGTGAGTTCACCTCCGCTGGCCTCTCCGCGCCCAAGCTTGAGCGGCGGCGGGGCCGGGGCCACACAGGTTCAGGCTCCAGTAGCCAGCGCGAACCCCACCATGAACCGGCAACAGTCTATTCCACAGCAGCTGAGCTACAACCAGGCCAATGGGCCCATGCCAGCGTTTCAGCCTTTCTTTTTCACCAGCACCTTTCCTGTTAACGTACAAGGTGGGTTAAACTACTACTACTTGTTTGTTGTTTAGTTTTTACATAAACAAAATACTGAAGATCCCACTTGTTGAAGCAGAAAAGGCTCTTAGTGGGTGTAACATCACTCGCTGTGACCTTTGACCCCCTCAAAAGAGACAAATATGCAGAGAAGTTTATCTGGTCCAGCAAGGTTGCTTTGTTAGTACATGACGATGATAAACTGGTGACGCAATTATCCTGAGATCCTATTGTGTCTGTTAAATAAGCGATATTGTGTGCGTAATGGAGGAGGTATCTCTCGCTCTTTTCTTTCAGAGTTGGTCCTGAAGGTTCGAATCCAGAACCCAAATGCACGGGAGAACGACTTCATTGAAATAGAACTGGATCGTCAGGAGCTCACCTATCGTTCCCTCCTGAGAGTCTGCTGCCGCGAGTTGGACATCAGTGCTGAACATGTGGAGAAGATCCGCAAGCTGCCAAACACCATGTTAAGAAAGGTACAGCTGACAGAGATGTGTTGTGCTACAGATTATGTTCTTATGTGTCACTATACATGTGAAAAAAAATTGCTGTCTGCAAATTTAAGTGTATGGAAACTAGGGCTGCAACTAGAGTTAATTTAGCAATTGATTATTCTATTGATTAATTGGATAAAAAAAAAAAATTCAGATTTTTCTTTTAATCATTTAAGACTTTTTTGTACAATATTATAAATGCATTCAAAGTTACAAATATTTTAGTTCCATTTTTAAATAAGAAAATACATTTTACTAGCTGAAATGCATTAATAGCATTCCGGTATTTCATGTTTAGTAATTTGGAGGAAAGGATCCATCTATAGCAACAAACATATTTCTAACATCAGCTTAGCCCTTTCTACTTGTCTTAGCATCGGTATGGTGTTAAGCTAATTTGTTGATTAATTTCTGGATTGTAATTGGATAGCAAAAGGTTTTTAATAGGACTTAAAAAAATTTACCAGTTGCATCTAAAATTATACCACCTGGCAAGCATTCTAAATGTCTATTACATTAGTAATATTACCGCTGTAACTCAATCTTAATTTCAAAACTTTTTTACTCTCCTGTAAAAACTAGTCAGCTTAAATTGCCCTAATTTAAGTTTTTGTGAAGATTGGCAGCTCATAACTGAGAAACTTCCATCACAATATGGTCATTAATGAATAAGTATAATGAATAATAATTTAATAAGTCAGGATTTGTTTTTATTTCAACCGATTTGTCCTTCCTGTTCAGGACAAGGACGTGGCACGGCTGCAGGACTTCCAGGAGCTGGAGGTTGTGCTGGAGAAAGCAGAAGGCCTGTCCCTGTTCTCTGGTACGGGGAGCCTGACAGACAGGCCCTGCTACAACATGAAGGCCTCTCGTCTCACTTACTGAAGCAAACCCAGACCCAGAGGTCTCCTTGACGACGACGGGCTTCGGTAGCTTCCCTCGAGCAACCTCAGATAGTCGCCCTGCCCATCTCCTTTGTTCCAGCTTTGTTCAGCTTTGATGTTCGACCAATATTTCAGCTGGGATTTGTTTGTACAACTGTAGCTATTGTCCTCCTCCTGTCCACTTCTGGGCCTGCTGCTGCTGCTGCTGCTGCTTTAGTGTACCCGAATCAGTTCCAAGTGAAAGCTGATGCATGGTATCCTGGAATATGTGCAACATATTTGACCCTCTTTTTTTCCTCTTTATCATGCCCTCCCACTGCACTTTGTGCCAAGGAGTAAGTGGGTCAACAGAGGGGGACGTTGGCTTGTCTTCCTAACGGGCTGGATTCTGCGATCGCCTTATAAGGACAAGTTTTTATTGTGGAAAACTGGCCAAGAGGACATCAGCAAGGATTAACGTACGATTATCAGACCTCCATGCCGGATAAGCTGCAGCACAGTGGACCACACAGCAACTTTGGTTTCTGACAGAATCAGCTACAGAGTCATATCCGATAGTCTTGGTTGTGCACACATGCTCTTTGCATAAACCATAGTGTCTTCTCACAGAAAATATCTTTTATTAGCCAAATGAAAGCAAAGTTTATCTCACTTAATTAGGAGTTGTCCATTTATTGACCTCAAAGAAACATATATTCTCATCTGTATCCTCTCAGAGACGATTTAAAGAAAACTTATTTACTGTTTTTGAAATAATTCCACTGTGCTGAAGGAATAACACAGGAGCTGTTTTTTTTTTTTTTTTAAACATAACACTACATTGCTTCTACTTCTTTATGTTCAGCAGCCAGCCCTGTTTTAAATCATACTTCAGTTTTCAGAGCAGAGCCACATCTTGCATTCTGGTGGCAAAGCAAAATGTGTATGAGGTTTCAACTTAAAATGTTTAAATCCTGCCCTGTGTTAAATATTTGTCATTGCTGTCAATTTGTTCAGTGTCAATTTAGAATTGAGACCAAAAAATATAAATAAATAAACCGGACTAGCCAGCAAAGACGATAATGTCACTAACGAAACCTATCACTGCTTGAGAGGAGAATGTAGCTTTGTTTTCATTTTTGTTTCCTCACAAGTGCTAAAGGAAAACACCGATTTCTGTTTTCTTTTGGAACTTGGCCATGATATTCCTTATTGGTGTTGAGGACTACGCATAATCAATATCTATCATAAGGCTACAGTTTTGCTGTTCAACGCCACTCTGGTCCTGTTTTTGAATCATTATTTTAGAACTAACATTTGCCTTTGACACTTTTTCTAGCTTGACAATTTAAAAAGTTCACTTCGAATTTGACTTGAAGAGTATCTTGAACACTGAGAAAATAGATATTTGCTCTAAAGACACACTTGTGTTAGATAGCGGATTTGTTTACGCTGCCTATGTTAACATGTTACTGGGGCTCCTGTTTAAAGTTCAGTAAATGGACACTAAACATGTCTTACAATCAGCGTCTTACCTTGTGGTGAGAGTTTAATTTTCTGAATATACTTGAGTCTCTAACTCTGTTTTAATTTGGGTTTTAGGTAGTGTTTGTGTATGTTTCATTTTTTACCAGCTACGCCTGTTTTTTGTTTGTTTGTTTTTGTGTCAAAAAAATCTGCAGTTGTGCAGGAGTTCATCAACGAAAGACCCAAAATGCTTTTGTTGGAAGTGCAATGTGAAGGAAGAGGAACATGTTTCTGTAAGAAGAGCAGGACGACGTTAAGAGAAGTAATGCCACGTGCGAGAAGCTGGAGCTTGAAATAACGAAGCAGACATTGTGAACCGAAACAATTTATGCTAAATGAAGTTTGCTTTTTTTTTCTTCTTTTTTTTTTAAAGAAAATTCGATTTTGTGAAAATGGGATGCCTATGTTGTGCTTGTTGGTTGCACATTATTTCAAAAAACAGAATACAGTTGGAATTAACCTATGCATCCAGAGTCTGATATTTTTATATACAGTAGGACCTGTATACATGTACAAATAATCTATTAAATAGGCACTGTTAAAATTGTGATTTTGTTCTGGAAACCTTTAACTGTTCTTTGATAAAGCATGGTAAATGAAACAATCTGTTTTCCTCATCCTTTATTTTAACTGGACCGTATCTTATGTCTTTGACTATTTCGAGCAGCCTGTGATAACATGCAATGGTTCTTGTTTTCTTTTTCGTCCAGACAGAAAATGGACCATTTTTGAGTAATTCCCAACAACATAACGTCAACAGCACTGCTGGGATTTTTCAACGTTACCTTGTTCAAAGTGACAATAATCAAGCTCAGAGTATTTTTAACAATGTATCAACTATATAGATATTGATTATGATCTGCATCAGTTTTTCAAACAAATGGGAAACTTCAATTAATAGCTAAAGATTTAAATACATAAAGATTTAGAATATTTTGGTACAAAAATACTATTTATATTGTGTATATTTTTTAATCCACGCAGTCAAATTTAACCACACCAGCTTAAAAGAAAGCAACAAATTTACATTTCTATTCGTGTCTTGTGCCAATGTTCCTGTTAGCACAACCATTGTATTCAAATTTCAACCAGCTGATTATTGATTTCATCTAAAATTGTAGAATTGAAGCATTTATGAGATTCAGCCCAGGCAGTTTACTTAATATTGCAAGCCCTTTTGTTTCATAGCAGGGTGATGCTTTGTGTCAGATGGTTCATTTTTGTTACAACAGAGTAATAATGCTAAACACACAGGAATAGCTGGTATGGGAATAGATGCAACAGGCTAATATTAAGCTGCAGTGCTCATAATTATTTTGAAGACCTGAGCATATTAGAAGGGTTTGTTAAATTGCAGGAATTGCGCCACCTTCCAGCTGCAGGGTGCCCTGCATGTCACATGCATCTGCACAACAGCCGGCTGTTGTGTTATCCTGCAATGATCTTGCAGGACATGAGGTTTTGTTGTGTTCCCTGTCCGACTTAAAGAACACAAACAGCATCTACTGTATCACTGCTGTATCTGTGAAATGAAGACAATAGTGTTCATGCGGTGACCAGATGTCCAGGTGATGCAATCTGCAGAGGACAAATATTACAAAATCTACACAGAGGATCGCGAGTACTGCGCCTTAATACAAAGGACAAAGCTATGCATGGCCAGTTTTCTGGCCTTGCTGTGAAATAAGTTATTTCTGTTGGATGTCTAGACTATTGTGGGGGGTAAGCTTACAGCCGTACTGAATGTGTCCTCCTTTGTTTTGAAATTAGACACTTTTATTAAGCTTAAAAAGAAATTATAATACCTTTATTGCCTTGAACCAGCTTTCCAGACATCCAGCACAGGGAGTAGAAGCAGTGGATCTACTTGCTCAGGCAACATTAGTTGCAAGTTGATTTCTTTGTGACTGAGCACTGTTCAAGTCATTCTCTAACAGATTGAAAAGAATTTCCCAACAAAACTGTCCTAAACAACAAAGAAAATACATTATAGCTAAAAGGAATATGAGAAATCCTCATTTCGCTCATTCCTCTTTACAAAACTGTACAAAACCCCGCACAGACTCAGTGTCTGAGCTACGATTGCTCACAAACACGGTGAAGGTCAAAGTCAAGGTCTAATTGCAGACAATACATGACTGAAGGCTGATAGACCAGCCCCCATGAGGGGTCCCACATGTAGCTTGATTCAATATGCTACATGCCCTGTAGCCTCAGTGTTGACAATGCTGGGAATGCAGGGTCTTGAGGGGTGAAGGTTAAGGGTGGGGGGCCTAACGGGAGAGGTGGGGGGAACAAGTGGGTGAGTAGACAGTGAAAACACAGCTTGACTGTGTTTGCACATTTGCAACCAATTGAACTTGTATATTTGTGAGCAGTTCCACTTTCCTACAATGAAATCCCTGTCACCAACGCATATCAGCAGCTAGATAAACAAATTTTGCCGTCATGGCTGATGATCCCATATTTCCTTTTTATGTCCATAGATGACTTGCCTGTTTACATGTGAATTCCCTCACAGACAACAGGGACCAGACAGAGACCGCAGGGTTTGGTCTGAAGATCACTGGGCCTCATTAGGAGCAGCAGGGGTTCAGCTTGGGAAGCATAATATCCATATCTCCAACCGCACCCTGCATGCACACAGTAACAAGTATTAAGGTTTAGCACATCACTATGGAAAGACATCCACTTGGAAATGGATGGAACAAATTCATTTCTAAATGGTCTGAAACATTTATGTTTGACAAAACAGCAAAAACAGCAGAAATCTGTAAGAGGGAAAATATATATATTTTTTTCACAATATAGAAAAAAGATATTTTCTATATCTATGTTTGAAAGTAATTGCAAACTCATTTTTTTTTCTGTTTTAAACAAGCTGAAGCGTTCACACCAGCTGTTTGTTTTGAAGCCTTCTCTTCCAGGAATTGCTTTTTGGGGAACAACACCATTATTCACAGCACGACTTCAAGCTGTCTGCACTACTTGTGACTTCTTGCATGTCAATATTGTGCTATCAAATGCTGGCAGATGGTGTCTATAGTACTCCATTGTTGACTGCTGTACACACTTCTTAAAGTTTCTGAATAAGAAAAGATAGGACTACTATTAACAACATATTTTATTTTGAGGAAATAAACTGCAGCTGGAATGGACTAACACTAGAGACCTGGTAAAATAACAAGGTTTTAATTTTTTTCTGTTTGCATGTGCAAGTTTGCTAATGTGTATGACAAGCTATTTGTGCCAAAAATCTTACCATTGTTGTGAAAAAAAGTAGTGTGAAAATCACTGAAAAATCGTAAAAGCCGATTGAGCTCTGCTTTGTATGTCATGCAGCTGCTCAACAGATTCATCTCCATAAGGGCTGAAACGAACAAAATGTTGCAGCTCTTATGAACATGACAGAAAAGGATTTTTTTAAAATTTTCCGTCATGTGGAATATTACTTGTTACCATGAAATATGATACCGTGGTCAGGTTATTCACCACCTCCATAGAGTCCCTATTGAAAGTAATGATCTCAAAAATTCTTCATCAGGCTGGTCGAAACTGTAAGGAGTTTGACACTAATTTCTTCCCATAAAGATCACCTATTTATACTGTATGTCTGTACAAATGTGTGTTTAATGCTGGTTTGATTGCTTTTGGAAGTCAGAGGTAAAAATATCATCACACGGAGTTTAGGGCATTCAAATCAGGGGGTTATCTATAATGTCTGCCTGCAATCGTGTTTAAATAAAACTACCATTCAATGAAAATGCAGAAATCAATCAATCAATCAAAATTCTACAGAGTGGAGAGAATTTTGGAGTCATCTCCTAGAGATATATCGCTTAGACAAACTAAATATGAAACTGCACAACATAAAGCATATAAAATAATCACATGATCTTGAGAGATTCCAAAAGGTACTTGTTTAAGGAATTCATTGAGCATAAAATCATAATGAGTCTATTTTTATGCAAGTGTGTTATAGGTTTTTATTGTAAAATAAATCTAAAATGAATCCATTTTCAGTTTAGTATATTCCAAATGCTTTTTTTTTTTTTTTTTTAATTCATAAACTCTTAGTTTATAAGTAGATTAATGTAACATTTTGAGACCTTTAGAGTAAAAAACAATCCTTCCACTGACTTTGCCAGCTAAGGGTTAAGGCTGCAGCAGGTGTCTGGCCAGCTCTTCATGAAGCAGCAAACTTTTTTTTTTTTTAATTAAGTTGATCATGACTGTAACGCAGCTGGGGTTTGCTGTGCGAGCAGACGGGGCCACTGTAATTCATGTAGCCATAGCTGGAGGGGGGTTCGCTCAGCACCGTCAGCCTCAAAACCGAACCCTTTCTGCAAAGCGTGGAGCAACAGCCGAACCTGAAATCTCTCCACTTCGGGACCCAATCAGTGCACGCTCGCTATTTGACACGACACATCCGAATGGTTTTTAGATTCTTTCATGACATTTCTGGCAGCTCGAAGACTTTGATCGACGTTGCACTTTTGTTAAACTCGTCGGAGCGTCAACATTTTTGATTCCCCTCCTGCCTCCCCACCCCGCCTCTGTCGAGATGTGGTGGATGCTGTTTCCCCGCTGGATCTGGTTTGTTCTGGGACATTGCTGGTCTGGACTCCTGCACGCGAACTGCCGGGTGACAGCGATGCCCATGATGTCCGCGGCGAAGGTGGTGTACTCTCACGCAGGTCTGTGTCCCAATGACCTGAACCCCAACCTGTGGGTGGACGCGATGAGCACCTGCATGCGGGAGTGTGAATCCGACCAGGTGAGCGCACCCAACGCAAACTCCAGATATTACGGTAAATCAAATGCGCCACATAATCCACATGATGAGAACGAGTTGAAAGTCTTTCGATGTTATAGTGGAAAAGCAGAATCACAAACAGGGTGCATGTGTGCCTTCCATATTCTGATCAAATAAATAAATACAAATTTCAAATAATTTTTTAAAAATTTTAATTCAACTGTTATTAGATGTTAAGTTACTGTGCATCGTTTCCAAATGAGCCCTGTTTCATTGTGCACCGTGAAAATGCTTCCATTAGTTAAAATTCTTAAAGTAATAGACCTATGACCCCAATTTCTGGAAATACTGATTTGGATTAATCAAACACGACAGTGTAATAAATCTTGTTAATTAATTTCCACATCATTTATTGAAGTCTCTAATTTTAGCACATTTACAAAGTGGGGGAAAAGTCCCTCTTCAAGACATCTATCTATCTATCTATCTATCTATCTATCTATCTATCTATCTATCTATCTATCTATCTATCTATCTATCTATCTATCTATCTATCTATCTATCTATCTATCTATCTATCTATCTATCTATCGTTTAGTTTACCATTGTACCACTGCAATAACATAAATTATTTAAATGATTTTTCCACATCATTTTCAGTGTCCAAACCCCATGTTTTCCTTTCCTAACTCCAGGACTGTGAGCCATTCGAGAAGTGCTGCCCTAACGTTTGCGGAAACAAGAGCTGTGTGGCGGCACGCTATATAGACATTAAGGGCAACAAGGGCCCCATTGGCATGCCAAAGGGCGCCACCTGCGACAAGTTCATGTGCACCCAGCAAGGCTCCGAGTGTGACATCTGGGACGGCCAGCCTGTTTGTAAGTGCAGAGACCGCTGTGAGCGGGAGCCCCACTTCACGTGTGCATCTGACGGCATGACTTATTATAACAAGTGCTACATGGACGCAGAGGCCTGCTCCAAGGGTGTCTCAATCACTGAGGTCACCTGCAGGTAACATGTTAAGTATTTTAGACATTTATTTGCCTGATTTGTGAGGTAAACGTCTTTTGCTTCTGTCATCAAAGTCTGAATAATTTTATTTCTTGACTTTTTACAGTGCCTCGCAAAAATCTTTCTCGCCACTTTTAACTTCTTCGCATTTTGTCACATTACATTCATAAACATTGGCATATTTTGGGATGTCATGTGAGAGAACCACAGAAAGATTATGATAGTGGTTTTCAAAAAGTTTGCAAATAACAGTGTGAAAAGTGTGGAAGGATTGTGTTTTCAGCTGACGCACCAAAACAAAATCCAGTTAACCAACTGCCTTCAGAAATCAAACAATGTATTAATAAAGTCCAGCTGTGTGTAACTTACTCTGATTGTAATTCAGCTGGTTTGTGTAAGCCTGGAAGACACCAGGGAAAACATTACATCACAACAAAGTCATGCAACAACACAGTGGCTTCAGTAGTTTATAAAATACAGACACAAGATTTGAACATCTCATGTCATTTCATTTAGCTCTATTCAATGCAGCGTCCAAAAATATGACTGCCACAAAACACAAAGATCAACGGGTATTATTTATTTTTGCTAGGCACTGTAAAAGTAGTGTATATTTTGCTTTCCATTTAGCACTGACTCACTATCTCATTTTATCTACCTACAGGTATCACCTGTCCTGGCCAAACACAAGTCCAATCCCTGTGGAGACCACATTACATCCCACTACCGCCCTTCAAACCACCATCCCAACTGACATTCAACTTCCTGCCATACACAACTCACCCATCAAACAGATTGTGTTTGTGGGTGAGACGGCCAGCTTCTTGTGTGAGGCATCAGGGAAGCCACAACCAGAAATCACCTGGGAGAAACAACTGAAAGGCAAGGATAATGTGATAATGAGACCCAATCATGTACGAGGTAACGTTGTGGTGACCAACATTGGCCAGCTGGTCATATACAACAGCCAACTTCAAGATGCCGGAGTCTACACATGCACAGCGAGAAATGTCGGGGGAAGCGTGTCGTCACACTTTCCCTTGGCCGTGATCAAGAGAGAACCGAGAGGTAAGAATGGGGAGGGGAATAATACTAACCTCCCATTCCCACCGGCCGAATGCCTCAAGAGTCCCGACACAGACGACTGTGGAGAGGAAAGCATAAGCTGGTACTACGAGCCGAAGAGGAACAACTGCTTCACCTTTACCTACAGCCAATGCAATAAAAACCTAAACCACTTTGACACCTATGAAGCATGCATGTTGTCCTGTGGGGGGGAGCTGGCTGCCCCCTGCAGCCTACCAAGCCTACAGGGACCTTGCAAGGCTTATGAGCCTCGCTGGGCATACAGCAGTACCCTGAAAAAGTGCCAGTCCTTTGTTTACGGAGGCTGTGGTGGCAACGAGAACAACTTTGAATCTAAAGAGGCCTGCGAAGAGATGTGTCCCTTTCCAAAGAACCACAACTGCAAAGTGTGCAAGCCTCGAGGCAAAATGGTCTCCAGCTTCTGCAAGAGTGACTTTGTGATCCTTGGGCGCATGACTGAGCTGACAGAAGAGCAAGAGTCAGGGCATGCATTGGTGACCGTGGAGGAGATCTTGAAGGATGAGAAGATGGGTCTAAGGTTCTTTGGCAAGGAACCTCTGGAAGTCACGCTTCTGAACATGGACTGGAACTGCCCCTGCCCTAACATTACCATATCTGATGGACAGCTGATCATTATGGGGGACGTGCACAATGGGATGGCCGTCCTGCAGCCCGACAGCTTTGTTGGCTCCTCCAGTAGTCGCAGAATCCGAAAGCTGCGTGAGGTTGTCCAGAAGAAAACTTGCGATTTCCTCAAAGATTTCTCTTCAACCTAATATCATGCCAGCAATATAGCTCCTTCGTGTTTGTTTTCAGGTTGCTTTAAACTCCTGTGACCTCAACAGTCTGTCTGACAGGCAATTTTTTTTTTCTATTTCACTTTTTCCCCCTTGTTCCTACTCTTCTCAAAAGATCTTAGAAAACTGTTATCAAAACGTATTTACTCTGAGAAAAATATTTAATATTTTATCCTAACAAATCATATCTTGTATGCACTAACATTATTCAGTTAGCAATATTTTCACACTGTTATTATATGCCTTTTTTTTTGATGGGTGTTTTGTACTGTTCCTATTGTGTGACAGCTGTCTTTAGCGCTTAAAGGGATAGCCTGGGTGCTGTGGAGATTTTCAGAGGAGTGGTGATCTTACCTGCTGTAGACAACTATCTAAATATGGTTTGAGAATTCATAATATAATATTTTTACAAATTCTGAGAAAATTTTTCAGACTAGAATTGCATTCAAAGTGAGGTAGTTCAGAAAGGTAAGATTACTACTGCTCCTAACCTCTTCACCAAATAGCCTAAATATTCACTTAAGGGGAATGTCAAGTAGTTTTGAAGTGAGGTCTTGATAAAAAAAAAAGTCATTAGTAATTAATATCTTATATCCTGTAGATTGCTCTATATGTGCCTTCACTTGGTAGGAATATTATTTAGTAAAGCCTGAAGGCTAAGGCTAATGCTAGTTTGAGATAAGCTAACGCCAACCTGGACTTCTACTGTCTTAAAGCAATTCTTATGTAAAGTTATGAAAGAACCATTGCAGTTTGTGTAAGAACTATTTAGTTAATCTTTAATTTATATCCACATTTGTATTGGTCAGAAACCCAAACTTTCATTCTGCCTCGTTAGTCTCAGAGGATAAACACTTCAGCTCATACGAGAGACCGAAGCAAACTTTGACCGTCTTAAAACATGTAGAATTTCAAAAGCGTATTTGCCGTTTATGCTATTCTATAAACCTTTAAGCTTAAGTAATTAAATTATGGAATAGTATAAAAGCAAAAAGTTGAGTAGAAATAGCATTCATTTAAAATGTTCTAATATTTTTTTACCTTTTCACAACACTTGACCTTCATATTCTGGCAAGAACTGCTTTAAATGTTCAGCATGTTTCTCACAGGAAGATCATTGGTGATCATCCGCCTCCTACCTCCATTTCCTGTGTAAATAATCACCCAGTTCAGCGTGAAAGGCAGTGCAATGCCATGTAGCAATGGTTTAGAGATTCATAAAATAGCATGTAAACTGCTAGGATTATTTAGAGGCTTCAGTTTTCTGAAAATAACAAGAATCGGCATCGGTTTTGCCCCCCGCCCCGCTTGTTCTAGTTGTTAGCTTCAATATTTAGGACTACATTGTCTAGATTGGTGCAACGAGACTTATGTACTATCTATTATATAACTGATAGTGATTTAAAGGTACAGCAGTTACTGTAAGTACACATGCCTTTTTATTGAGTCTGTGACCTGAGTTATTTTACGCTGGTAGAAGTCCACTTTTTTTGGGCCCATTTGGGACTAAATATCATGAGCTCAGCCTCTGGAGTCAACTAATCTGGACCTCACACAATCTGAAGATATCAGAGGAGCTTATAATGCAGATAAATTGCTTACTTTTTAGAACTGCTTAACCGAACCTCGCATTAAAATTCCTTCGCTACCCCTTTGAGATTACAATCATGCAATACAAAGCCTCAGTTTGTCTGCCAGAAACAAATAAGCTCTTGGGTTCCATTTTTTTGTGGAATCGCTGTGTTTCATTTACAACATTGAATATGTTTATGGACTTGTTTATGTCATATTTATTTTTCTTTATCTCTATCGTAGGACTTTGTTAAATGAATATATGCAGTACAGAAGAATATGAATCTAATTACTTACAGAGCATTTTTTATCCTTTATAGCCAAGATTAGTAAATAAATAAAGATGATTTCTGAATTTACTCTGTGCTCCTCATTTTTGTGGCGTCAGTCCTCAGCTGAAGGGAAAAATATTCAAGCAGTTTGACAATTTGCTCTAGAGTTCTTGTAAGACATCGTTCCATCCACGTCCTCCTCCTTTGCTCTTGTATTTAACACTCACACACTCGGGCTCTTGTCTGGCATTAAAGTCTGAAGCGGGTCACATTCCAGCCCAGCTGTGGTGGCCTGCCGAGCTGTGTGTGTTGTGTTGTGTCTGGGTTTGGGGCCCTCGCATAGCACACACCCCGCCGGCCGTCCATTCGCGTTGTGCGGCCTCTTTCATGTGTAAGAGGCCGGGGTGAAGGGGATAGGGAGGAGGAGAGGGACGCTGGCTGATTCTTTTTCTTTCATTCAGTTTGCCGGTCACATCTGTGTTTGGAAGACATAATAGAAAACAGAGAGCTGAAAGGAAGGGGACAAAACCATTACGGTGGTACGAAAGGTTATCAGTATACATTTCTACACTTTTATGATAAGATCTTCACAAAATACTGGTGTCTCTGGAGCTTGTGATGCAATGTGCGCTGAGGCTCATTAAAAATCTCAAAGACCAGCTGAGCATACATTAAGCAAGAGATAACTAATGCATGTTGTCTCCCTTCCCCCTCTGAGCTTTATGTCTCCTGTTCTTGAGCCTGCTTCCTCAACCGTTTGCCTCCTTAGATCGACAGACGACCAGACTTGGGAGATGAACTTTGACCTTGTTGATGAAAAGGGGGCCGCGGAGGAAAAAGGTCACTTTCATTAGAACTGTTGACAAGTGTTAAGTAACTGGCTGCCCTCCAGACTGAACTCCATGGAGCCTCCTTGATGTTCTGCGAATCACAGCCGGCTGCTGATTTCAGTATCATGTTCACTTGGAGACCACCAAACTGGGCAACCTGCCAGACAGACTAGAATAATAGCCCAGAAAGGTGCAGGTACACACAGGGAGCAGAAGCAGTGAAAATATCTTAGTATTGAGAAAAGACATTTACTTTCCGTTGAGATACAAATGTTTTTCACATCTCAGTAGCTGTTCTTTGATAATAAAACTCAGATCTAAGGATGCCAGCTGTAAGGTTCACTCAAGACTGTTCTAGGAGTCACTTATGCATCAGACAAATACAAAACAAAGCCATTATTACTGTGTATTATTTTTACTAAATATCAACAATGCTGACAGCTGTAGAAGAAACCTTTCATTTTAAAGTTTGCTCTATTTAATTCAAACTTAATTGTCATACATAACAAGAAAAAAAAAGAAATAATCTGCATTTTGCTTACAATAATACTGACATCCTCACGGCTAGAAGTTTACATGTATTTCCATAATATGTGGAAAAATGTCATTTACCTTCCACAATCTTCTTCCAATAATTTTCTGAGCTTTAGTTCATTCCTTCAGACAGAATTTGTGTAACAGAGGGGGTTTTGCTGCCTTGCTCGAAAACACTTTTTTCTCCCACAAATGTACTTTGGGATCGGGACCAGGGCTTTGTGATTGAAACTTCTAAAACCAAAACCTATTTAATGCAACCATTAATGGCATCCACAAGATGGCAGTACTTCACATTGAAAGTAGACTGTTTTGCGACACAGGGAAAATATTAACCTTTTCTTGTTGATTGCAGAGTGGGAGTTGGTTGCTTTTCACAAATTATGATTACCACAGAAAAATGATCGGTAGTAGATATTTTAAATCGCACACTATCTAAGCTTTGAAGCTCATTTTCTTATGATTTTCTGACTTCCTGTCAACCACTTCCGAAGTCCCTCCACTCAGAGAGAGTGTCATACAGCACTTGAATGATTCTAATAGCTGTCAGCCAGATGGTCTGATAGATTGTGGTTGGTGGAATGGATGAAGAAATCTATTACTGGATGCAGTCCTACACAAAATAATAGGCACAATAAGACACACACACGCACACACACACACCAAAGCAGCTCTGTGCAGCACAGCTGGTCTGTATTCAGGCAACAAAAATTGCCAGATGGAATGAAACAGAGAAAAGGACACAAATATGAACAGCTATTCGTGTTTGTGCTAAATTTGAAAGATCAGCACTTCACATTTAAGTCATTTAAAATGTGTCACAACCCAGTGTATTGCGTGAGTGGTGAGCCGGATGTGCTTTTACATGCTGGAGCCCTCTGTGGTGTTGCTTGGCTATACAAACAATCACAATAAGAAACTCATATGAAGTGAATTTTGTTGTTTTAGTACCTGGAACAGCTGTTTCACATGCAGCAGTTTCATCTGGGAATGTTAAAAAAAAAACAACAACCAACTAAAATGAAATAAAACAAATAAGTAGGACATGCTGCATAAATGTTGCTAGAGGAAGGACATAGACAAAGAAAAATCTAAGTGCTTTGCTTTTAAGGACTTCACAGTAACAGTCCTTAGTCATGCAGTTTACCTTGAATATGCAAGGTCAGAGTTTTCCTCCTAAATTGTTCTAATAGCAATATGCATCTCGTCCCTGTTGGAATTTATCCAACAAGGCATTAGTGTTTTCTTTAAATTTGGGTCCGCAGCTGTGAAGCAGAAGTGACCTTCCCCAAAAAGTTTTTGAAACAGTTTTATTTTCTCCGTTTGTGACACAGGATCTCCTTACAGCGCATGTAAATGTAAAAAATGTGGGATGAGTAGAAAATTTGTAAAAGAGTAGAAATATTTTGGTTTACGTTTTGTCCTTGCATTGTTAGCTGGAGAGGGCTTAATTAATCTTCAAGTCCATCTCACATCAAAACAGAGAGTAAATAGGCTAGTTGTTTTAAAAAGGATTTTCTTTATATATTTAGACTTTTCAGTTTTTTGTTAGTCTTTTTAACAAGTTCCCCCCTCTTTTTAGTTATGTTAATTTATTTCTAAGCCCTGCACCATTGGGCAAATGTATTCTGTTTCTGTTTTTCATACAGAAGTGTATGCACTTCTGTGCTTCCAGTGTTTTTCCATTCTGGCTAGTCCTTATTTTCATTTCATTTAGTCCTCCTTTCTCCTTGTGCCAAATTTAGCTCCTCTCCTGCTCTGTTCTGTTGCAATCTTGAGAGTTTCACATTAGCTGGCAGCACCTAATGCTTGTGTTGGTTGGCAAAATAAAGTGAGTGAAACATGAAATAATGGGTTAATTTAGTATTTCAATATCACATACATACACATAGATGTCTTTTCATTGACAAAATAAAATAAATGAAACTTTTCTTTGTGTCCTTAGATCCAACATCAAACTGAATGTCATCGCTTCTATAAAGGACGTAATTGGCCCATCTTTTATCGGGCAAAGGCTTTCATTCTGTACTGTTTGTCCTCACAAGGTCTCTGCTGTCACCTGAGAAGAGAAGAATGAAGAAAAGATGAAAAAATAGTAGAAAATAGTATGCAAGGACACATGAAGCAGAAAAAAAAAATCTAGATAAATGTTATTGCTGTGATAAGATGGAGGCACAGAGGTCACAGTAACTTAAGGAATGCGTTAGAATTACAAAAGTGCTTCTCGTGGGGATTTTTTTCCCCCTTATCTTTTTTGCTTTGACTATAAATAGCACACCTGCTGGTTGTGAGTATAAACTTGGAAATGGATGCCTATGCTATCTCTTTTCTCCCTCTCAGATGAATAGATAAATGCTGATGATAAGAAAATACAGTTAATCATACAGAAATATCTCCTGCTCCACGTTTCTGTCTATGATTTGGAAGCAGCCTATAATGGATTACAGGCTAATAAAAACAACTTTGTGGTATTGGTGGAAATACAAAAAACAAACAAACGACAACAACAACAAAAAAATTATATATATATATTAAAGCAAATGAAGCATATTGATGAATCTTGTTATGACTCGATGAGATTACACATAAAATGTGACTATTCTTGCAAGCTTTCCAGATGTAAAGTTTTTTGCTATTCAGTTGCAGCAGGGGGAGACTGTCTCTTTAATGATATGTCACACCACCAGTCTAGTTTTTTATACACGTCATGTGCTGATGCACACACAAACAGAAGCATTTCTTTAGGTTTCATTTAGCACAGTTCAATAACATAAACACATTTACGCTGCAGACACACAACAAATATCGCTGTCTTCCTCCAGTGTGAGTAATGACCAGAGAGAGAGAGAGAGAGACTCTGGTAGGAGTGGCTTGAAAAGAATGGAAAAGGGGGCAGAGATAAAGGGATGCTTGGGACACAATGTTCTAATCTCAAGCTTAAATCGCAAAGAGTTGCTCACGGTTTCCACATTGTTTCTTTTTTAAGGAGACAAGGAGTGTTGTCCCGGTGTGACCCAGCTGGATGGCAGCAGAGCTCAGCTGCTATCAGAGAATGAAAACAAGGAGTGTCAATCCTTATGTCACATGTGAAGGGAAAAGAAAATCTCTGTGTAACATAGAAAAAACACCCAGAGCTTTAAGTTACACTTCAACTTGCTGCTTGAAGAACAGAAGACGGTGAAAGATGGCTGTTGCACATAAAGTGTTTCACACATTCACTAAGCTTTTAGAAAGTGATGTTACTAATAATTTATGGCACTTAGTATCTACCAATATTTACTGCAGTTATGTCATTAGTAAATGATTACCTAAAGGCACCTTGTGATGTTCATACTCTTGGAACCTTTTCAAAAGTAATTTTGGGAATAATTAGTTAAATATATATTTGTGATTTGATCTAAACCAGTTCAATGCAACTGTCTGATGGAGGCTTAGCCTCTTAGTATAAGCCTCCATTACAGTCTCTGGTCTTTTGCAGCTTTTGACAGATTTTCTGTCCCGGTTTTCCTTATTTAAAGCTTGATCTGTCTTCCCGGTCTCAGTTTAAAAGAAAGCAACCAAAGTGAATAATGCTGCCACCGCCATGCTTCACCATAAAGATGGTGTTTTGCACTGTCATGCAAAACTTTCTGCATGTGTGTCCCGAATGCACATCACATGTTTAGCAATATTGATTTTGAAAACTTTCTGCTGTATCACATTCTTCCCAATAAAGCATTAAAAGAAAAAACAAAAAAAGAAAACATTTAATATTCACAGCCCGTAAGAATTAGTTTTATTTGTCAAGACATGAAAAACAGAACTCACTGTGGATGACAAAGATTTCTGCAAACGTTTCTCTTTTTGCTTTTCAGAGTCTTGTCTGTGAGGCTCGAGGGGAGCCTGTGGATGAACGTCTCTTTGAGGGTTGTTAGGCTCTGCAGACACTGGGGGGAGTACAAGGCTGCTGTCTTTTAATGAGTTCAAGTCCGACATCCAGACTGGAAAGAGCTTCATTCTTTGCTTTATATTGTTCCCTCAAGGTTGATTTTGCGGTCAAGCAATTTTAATCTGAAAAGGAAAAAAGAAAAAAGGTGTTTGCCTGAATCTTCAGAGAAGAAGATTTAGAAACCCTTACTCTCATTCTCATTCTTTGAGAAAAAAACCCCCCAAACATCTCTTGTTTTTTTTGATACTCATTCTAGAATTTTGTTTTTATAAGAACTGAGGTGTTCAATTCAACGCTTTGTTTAAACAAACAGGTGCTTACTGCTGAAATCTCAAATCAGGCTTTTGTGAAGGGAACTCACTTTATAGTAAGTGCTTGTTTACACATTCAACATGGAAAAACAACCTCCATTCGACAGCAAATGTGCAGATTTCTCTTTTTGGTCAGTGTGAACACAAAACAAAAGCACTAACTTTATGCCGGTGCCATTTTGACTAAATTCTTGGAATCTCTCTTCATAACAAACCCAAACATGTGATCTGTCAGTCATCTATCCAGCTCTTTGTCAATAAGGGCTCACACCTATTCGAAGTGTCCCAGGATGATTGATGTTAAGCAAAAGTGTTTTGATTCAGGTGCAAAAATTACACAGCTTCCAGGGACTTTAGCTTTAAACTTGGGGTATTAACCTCAGATACTTTATGAGTCCTGATAATATGATGTTGTTGGTAGTTATTGGAGAACAGAGACCAGCACAGGTGATCTGCTGCAGGGAAAGTCTGTTGACTGTGATAATATCAGTAGCATTATAGTAAACATGGTAAGTGTGGGGCTGCTATTCTATAAGCCTCGGGACCTGAAACCAAGTACAGTGAATGTGTCGAGATTTGGTAGTCTCCTATGTTATTTGACAGTTTTATTCGACTGATAATGAAGACTTGGATGAATATATGTCAGTGTTGTCATTTTCAGCAATCAAAACACAAAAAGAATGTTTTTATTGCATGGTTAGTTGAGATTATGCAGCTATAGAGGAAAGCTAGATCATGGGGAGTTGGCACATGGCCTACTCTGTTACACAAGAAAGAATACATGTGTCAACATATTCATTGCCTCACCTTTTTCTTAAAAAAACATTCTGTTGTGTTTTTATGAATGCATGCTTCCACCTCCAGCCAACTTGCACCTCTGCTTGATCACTATCCTTCTCAGCAGCTTGTAACTAATGTGGTGCCCTCGCATAATTAGTTGGTCACTTGCACCGTGGCTCAACATTGGGTGCCACTCAGGCTTGTAAAACGCAGATGTCAAATATTTTCCTCGGAAAGTCGTGACAACCCAGTAAAAGTCCGCATTATGAACACGCACAATCACTTTGACTGCACTCCGGCTACAGCTTATCATCAGATCATATCTTCGGTTTTGATGTTGCCCTGTTGTGCAAATTTATATGTAATGAATATTTTAACCACTCGGAGTCTGACCTTATTTCCAGAGCCCTTACGTAAGTGTTCACCACTTGAAATGGAAGGAAAGTGCCTGGGCTTGTCAGAGACAGAGTGCAAGATAGAAGTTGCTGCTGAACTATTTTTGGATTGCAGTCAGGTTTCTTTCCCCCGGGGTTTGTGCCTCAGTACCATGAGAGAGAGAGGGAATATTAATCAATGCTTTTATTGTTTGTTGTGGAACCACTCCCCCACCCACTGTTTGATTGGCAGGGACACTATCAACCTGACTCCCTCTGCTGTATTACAATGCGAGCTGAAAAACACTTCCCAGAGAAAGAGAGCAGAGGACCTGTTTGAACTTAAACGCCGCTGTGAGGTAGAGTAAACTGGGACACATGCTTGAAGTAGCACTCCTCTTTTAACCAGGCATTAATAATCAACAGGTGAACAGAGGGATAAATTACATTTTCCACAGCTGTCCACAGACACACGTGTGTTTTCGTTAACGTATCTGAGTCCACGACGAGGCAAATGCGTTTAATCCGACTACAGGCAAAATCCTCACGTGCAGCTCACATCTAATCAAGGCCTCTGTGTTTGTGTGTGAGTGAACTGTATTAATGGGTTTGTCAGATCCCACGACCTCGTGCTTAACGCTGAGCAGCTTAGGCTGAAAGTCTGTGTAGGTATCACATGACACTTGACCTCTGACCTGTGCCGTGTCCTGCACTAATTAGGAAAAAGGCATAGCTGGGAGAAAGAAAGGACAGAGTGCGTTGTGGCAAACAGAATGAGGTTGCATTGGCAGCTGAGGCTCATCTGTCAAGATCCAATTAAATGCCAGTTTAAAGAACATTTGCTGATACTTTTCCATAATCAACGACAAATAAGTAAAACTCTATTATCAATATTTAAGATTGCATTTCAACAGAAGCCATTCAAGAATAAACCAACACTCTACACTAATCTTGATTGCTTTTAGGAGTATGTTTCAGCTTATCATCCTGTTGGTGACCCACAAAAGAGCCTCGACTTTTACAAGTCCAAATGCTTCCCTCCAGAAAGCCTTGAGACAAACAATTTTGAAAACTACCTTTCAAACTTTTTGTGGAAAGTCGACTCTGTAATTTGACTGCTCATAAAAATGAGCATTGAAAAGTTTTTACTTGCAATTGCAGTCCTTTTTCTTTTAAGTTTTTTTCTGTATAATTTTGCAAATGAATATTTAGCAGTCACCTCTTATACAAAAACCAGATATTTATATATGGCAAATAATAGAAACTTTTTTTTCTCACTGTCTGAAGTTAAATCAGACTAAACGTGTCATGAGGTGGTGTAGTGGAGATGGTGAGGCAGACGCTGGAGGCCCAAGTAAGATGAGAGATGAAGATTTAATGCAACAATCGTCCAAAACACAGTCAAACAGTCCGCGGCCAGGCAGAACGGAAGCCAGGGCTCACACCGGTAGCCACTGGTCACGACAGGCGAACACAAACAACAGCAACAAAGTGAGACAAACTGACGACAAGGACCCGACGAGGAACACAGGACACAGGGGGGCTTAAATACACAGAGGGTAATCGCAGGAACAAGAAACACCTGGGAGTACTCAAAGGGAAGACAGAACAACGAGGAGAACACGAGACACAGAAAAAACCAACACATGACTAAACGTCTTTTGTTTTAGCTCAGTTATAATTACCAAATCTATTTCTATTTCCTAAATGCCAGAAAACTGAGCAATAATTCTTCAAATTCAGAAATTTACAAGCACTTGGTCAATATTAGGGATAATTGTATTTTGAACTGTATGACCTGGGCCAAACCTTTTGGTTTTGGGTTTGACCACACCCAGGGATGTATTTCAAATGCCACACCTAGAACCCACTGCTTTCTTGTCATAAGAAATCAGCCAACATGGCAAGAAGTGAACAGTAAAGCTGTTCAAGTCTGGTTCATCCTTGAGAACAACATCCAGATCCTTGAAGGTGCCGCGTTCGTCTGTTCAAACGATATGCATGTATAGACATGATGGCAATGTCCAGTTATCAAAGCAAATGTATAAATAATGTAGCTGAGAACAGCCATAGCATAACATTGCTGCTATGTTTATTTATCATTTCATTTGATGTGTTTTCCTAACAACTCGACTGTTTTTCATGCATTATGTAAAAAATAAATGGTTCTTGTGTTACACCAGGTTTCATCATGCACTATAAATATCATGGAGCACTGACTACAGATGGATGTTACTTTCAGCTCAAATTAGCTGTCAGCATGACTTTTCTTCTTTCTACTCAGAAAACACCCAAATGGTGTTCTTGCTATTTTAGAAAAAAAATCTAGTTACCATGAGAAAGTAAATTTTGCAAAACCTCTTGGCGTAAAAATTGTACATATATTTAAAAAAAACCCAAATGTTTTTATCTCAAAATAAAGACATAATTAAACACACAAATGAAAAGAAAAAATCCCTAAACTTCAGTACATTAGGTCAAAGTAATAATATGTACAAAATAGTTACATAAATAACTACAAAGCACTTTGTAATGTTAAAGTTTCAAACAGATTGCACAAAACCTTGCAATACATATTTGCAAAGCATAATCTTGATGTGTGCAGTTGCAAGACAATTTAATTCTGTCCTTTGTGGTCCATGAACCATTCTCTCACATGGTGTAATTTGGATCTAATATCTGTTATAATGTCTGATCAGAGCCCATGTCATCTTCCTGAGCAGCCATTAGTTTTCACCTCCAGCTACAGTCGACTTTGACGGGGAAAATTGATGTCACTCTTTCACCTGGGTGAGGATTTCAAGGGAAGAAGGTGACTGTAAAGTAGGAAAAAGAAAGCAGTGAGAAAAAACAAGACTGAATGTATTGACTTTTTTTTTTCCTGGTTGTGTTTTCCATTAGTGTTTGGCTGTATGGGAATGTACAGAGATGAGATGAGCAGAGGTTGCTGTGTGTGTGTTTTTTTTGTGTTTTTTTTTTTGTATCACTGCAGCTCTTTGTTGTACAACATTGCACTGCATTAACTCTCTGCCTCAAAGCCTTCATCCTGAAATGTAATCGTTTATTGTATCAACTTACGCTTTGCTCTCAAAAGACAAAAACTGTAAATGAAAGAACAGATTTTCCTGCCACACACAAGTAGTGCCGCTTCACACAGTAATACATAACAGTGTAAAATACATGTCTAGTCAGGTCATTTGCTTATGTTGAAAGAGAGAGGGAGGGAGGAAAGAACAGAATATCTTTAACATTGTCAAGCTTTATCTTGACCATATCAAAATAAAACTTTCTGGATACTTTATGTGTCACCGTTATTCTTCACTTGGAAATAATGAGAATGACTTTTTTTTTTTATCTGCGTATAAGTTGCATAGTGACAGGTGCAGTAGGTATTAATGGGCTGATGAGTCAGTACGTCTGTCAACCTGCTCCTAAATATAAAAGGTTGTGAAGCCCTTCTCATTGCATCGCATTCATTTAAGACTCGTTACATAAGAGAGAAAACACGAAGCACATGTGGATCAGGATTTACATGCGTACGGGAAAAGCAAATGCACACACGATGACCTAATGGACTTAATAGCTCCTGCCGTCTCTGTTTCACAGTTAAAGTTGACCACTAATTAATGAGGATATTTATGTGTTTTTATTTAATCTAATCACGAAAGGCTACAAGATCATTTTCTTTTAGGGAACCTTGAAGAACTCTGCTTAACAAAAGTTAAGGTCAGCCCTAATTTGTTAATGAATTACCAGTTTAACCTTTAACCACTGTCAGCGAAAGTAAGTAATCCTGCCAAATACCCGTACTATTTGTAGCATGATATTCTCTCGATGAGATCCCCCCAGAGGGCAAGGGCGTCAAACTTCAGTCCTCAAGGGCTGGTGTCCTGCAACTTTTAGATGTGCCTCTGCTGCACCACACTTGAATAGAATAATTAGGTCTTTAGCAAGGCTCTGGAGACCTGATCTACACAAGGAGGAGGGTTTCCAGAGTTTGTACCTGTGGCATATCTAAAAACTGCCAGACACCGGCCCTTGAAGACTGCAGTTTGACACCTGTGCCCTAGGGGGAATACCAACATGATCTCAGATGATAGAGCTTTTCCTGGAAAGCATCATTCACTTTTTTCATTATATTCATAATCAGAGCAAAATTTAGGCCAAACAGGGATGCCTACAGCAAGTGAAAGTCTGTGTGATCTTCGCCACAACCTTCCTTAGAGTAGAGCAGATTACAAGTATGGTGTCATCTGCATAAAAGTGCATTTTTGCCTATGGCGTATTGCTCCATTTTAGCTTTAAATGTGTTCCTCCTTGTCTCACTAATGAGAATCCAAAATAAAATTGTACCTAGATTAAGCCTTGTTGGATTCATTTTAAGCCTTTCAAAAAGTACATCAAAAACACATTTCTTTTCTCTGAAACATTTTCCAGACCAGTGTTCCTGAGAGCACTTAATTTCTCCACATTCATATGGTTTTCATACATGGACTCAGATGTAGCAACATAACAATGACTCTGGCATAAACCAGCTGGATAGGTTCAACCTCCAACTCCTACGAGATGACACAGTGACACTTCAAATCTTTTAAGCCTGGTCAACCCACTGGTGGGTTGACCAGTCACTTGTGTTTGAGCTCTGCAGGTAAACAACATGAATCACAGACTTTTTTCTTTTTTCTAACTTGACTGCAAGACTGCAAGAAAAGTCTTTAATGTTTCCAAAACAATCCACCCATATGTGTTTTTGCACACACAAAAAAACAAAAAACAAAATCCATGTATTATATATATAAAAAAATGTATTTTACAACTATTTAACAGATTTAATAAATAACAGTATTGGAAAGCTTTTTTTGTTTTGTTTTGAATATTCTGTTTGCATAAATCTGTTAATGTATGGATAATCTGTATCATTAATGAACAAGAGTCATCCAGAAAGAGAAAGGCAGACGCCGTGTTTCAGGTGTGCTGTTCCTTTGGGGAGTGAAGTGAAACTCTTTCCTGCTAATCAACAGAAGCTGCTGTAGCCTTTTTGCTTTTCCTCCCCTGCACTCTGTCTCGGATTCATTGTAATGCAGCACAGAACACTCCACACATGGACTTGACAAAGACCGCTTGTACTCCAGTAGACCTTGGGCTGGGAGCCTTTGTGGCAAAAGTCTGTGACCTCACTCTTTCCCTTTTATTGCACAGACTCACATAACACAAACAAATGTACTTCTGAGGGAAAGCACAGACATGTGGACAATCTGGGTGGAAAAAAAAAATGGGCTACCACACAAATTAAATTTTGTGTTGTTTACAAACACAGAACTGTTGCCGCCAACACATGTGCAGATGCATAAATACTCACCCTATTTATTCACAACCTAACTGGGCCCCAACCCAGCTTGTAATAATACTGACAGCATTGGCCCTTTGAAAGCTTGGAAGATACAAACAAAGCTGACCGACATAGTGTGTTTGTGAGCTGTATGTGTTTTGAATGGGTGTGTGTGGGAGCCACGTTTTGTCATGACCGCACACACTGAGGTTCCAGAAACGGTGGCAGTGTTTCTGTATGAGTTTAAAGGTCCTTATAAATAGAGTTACCTCGTGGGATTTTCCCCCCAATAAAACAAACACAGCAGTCATGATACTGATACAGGATTTGTTTCCAATATAGCAGATATTTTGAAGGAAAGGATGAAGACTTTGTGGGAAACAAATCTAACCAAGTGTCCAACAGTTTCTAGAAATCAGCGCTACTTCTGGTCTTGGTCCATACAATTTATATATATTTTTAAAAATCTTCTTGCTCCTCTTTTTACAGGATAAATATACTCACCTTTTTTCCTGCCTCCCTGCCTAATTGAGCCTTACAATTTCTTTCAAAGTGTTCCAAAATTAGTAATTGTGCTTGTGAAAAGTCCAGCTTTACCAGATTTCTCATCCATCAGGTAGACTGTGGCGTCTATCTGATTGTCCGTCTAGGATCTGATAATGCTCCACCATTGTTCTCCTGCAGTCATACTTGCTTTTCTGCTTTTTCAGAATTTGCAGACTTAACCTGTCCCAGTTACATTTGTAAAGTAGACAACTTTAAAAGACTGAGGAAAAAAAAAAAAAAAGTAATTGGGTTGTGCTGCAAGCCAGAGTTTTTGGTTTGCAGGCAAAATGTTGCTTCTTTCTTGTAGCGTATTTGTAAATTTCCCTTAGCCAAATGAAACAAGAAATTTGCGCTGCCACATTCCTATCTGTTTTAGGTGCATGAAAACATTTCTTGTGGTCAGTTAATATTTAATAAGATTTACTTCTAAGATAAATTCATGCTCAGAGTTCACCTCCTAAACACTGTGAAATAAACTCACTTTTGCAAAAAGAACAATAAACAAAAATAATACAGTCTCTCCCAACATCACTCATACATTTATAAATTAATGTTGTCATGCAAAGCTTGCAACTGGGCCTTTCCTAACTTGAAAGTAAAATTAGTGAGAAGCTTTACTAACTTTTTCCTATTGTGGCCCAAGAAGCTGATGTCTCTGAAGGAAAGTAAATGCAGCACTGGAGTCGTACTTTTGGCCATAGTTGCCTGTGTTGTGCTTTAGTGCGAGGTACATAAGTTAAATTACCAAGAAACCACCAAAAGATTCTTTCCCCACCACAGAGTCATGCACACCAAAAGCAAACCCAAGTGCAAAAATACGCAACATATTACTCAGGACATGTTAGTGCACGAGTTCCTAGTTGATGTTTGTCGTCATGTCATCACACACACAAATGTGTATAGCTGTCAGTTTGAGGGAAGATGCTGGCATTGATTTTTTTTTTTTTTTTTTTTTGTGGTATGTAATTTAATAACGATGGGAAAACTTCACCCAGTTCAAGATTGTCAAGTAAATATTTGCATCTTAAGTCCAACGTTGACAAGAATATTAACACTAGGAATGAAGTTTCTAAGTTAAATATGTTTGTGCATGTTGTCCTTGTGGCCAAGATTTGAATGGAGGAAACTTTGAGTATTCCTTGATGGCCAAATACAGAGATCACAATAATCTCAAATATTTAATAATAGTCTATTTTAAGTCAGCTTCCTTTTCTGTGAATAAACAATGCAATTCAACCTGGCAGGTGCACCAACTCTTGGGAAAAGAACTGTTGGCATCTGTGGGTGAACAATGTCGTATTCACTAACGAAGCCCCAGAGGGGGTTCGTTAGTTCTTTCCACACAGTTCTACGCTAATGGATGAATAATCAATAATACAATAGCAGAAAGGGAAAAAAATACTCCAAGGACCGAAGCAGATAAAAAAAAGGCTCCACTTAACAAACATCACACACAGATGTTTTTGTGCATCTATTCATGCACAAAACAAGTTATTTAAAGCTATCTTTTGATATGTACAAAGTTATTGAGGGAACAATCAAGCATAGTTTTATACAGTTTATTTTGTTTAACAAGGCCAAGGAGAAGATATTTTGGCCATATTTGCTTTATGTCATAGTTTGAATTCTTATACGAGGAAATGAGATTTTGTCAACAAGAATTTACTTTTAATTTCAGCACCGTATAGTAAATAAATGACATAAATTGTGTTTTTAAACCATATGCTTTGAAGAAGGTTTTTCTGGGAACTCCATACATTGCTCTGGATGGCACCGATCTCCATTTCAAAGAGCTCAGGAACTCACAGACCCGCACATGGACACACACGTACATGTGCATCGGTGTTTGTCGGCCGCAGACTGACATGTGAAGCAGCTGTGCTGGCAGTTGGCTATGTGGTAGCCAGAGGGAGGAGCACAACAGAACAGAACAGGACTTCAGCAATAATACCACAGCGGGTCAGCCTGAGAGAGAGGAGACAGAGAGGCACAGCCTGCTGATCTAGGCCTCTCATTATGTGGGATGTAATCTGAGCTTTCGGGGCGCAGACCGGCCCTCTGACAGTGCTGAATGGGGGTGGCATGGGAGGGTAAAGGGGTGATGAGGGGAGGTTGAGCACCGGCCCCCTCTGACTTTCCTGTGCTTTCACTTTGCTTAGCTCGGCAACTCTGATTATAAACTAAGCGGGTGGGTTGGATATTTGGGGCAAGGTTTGGGTTGCGACCATGTGATGAAAGGATTACCTTGCGGTGCTTGGATAAGTGGGTTTCTAACGTATGATTTCACATTTCTGAGGATTTTTTTTAAATATGCTTTGTGAGGTCACAACCACAAATGTCAAATTATTTTACCCTCTATTAGTGGACATTCACTCAGACACTTTTAAAATATCTTTATGCCTTATGTTGCCTTGCAAAAGCTTCCATACCCATTAAACTCCATTTTATTGGAGTTTCATTTGTTTGACCAACAGGCCTGACCAGCACAAAGTATCATATAACTGTAAAACTGTACAACAAAAATGCAACATTTTAGTTTTGCAACAAAAGTAAAATCTGAAATGTCCCTGTGAGTCAATGAGTCTCTGCCACCTTCAAGACTGAACTTGTTACCAATTCTTTATCAAATAGATCAAGTTTAGTCAGATTTGATTGAAAACATTTCAGTTCAGACTTTCATTCGTACTTAGGAGGAAACTTTGAATAGACCAGCTCAACACAACTTTAAGGTTGTTGTTCTCTAAAGTTAACCTTTGACCCAGTTTCATCTCCATTTCAGCCTTTCACAAGATTTATTTTATCTCCATCTATATTTCCATCAACTTCTTTATTCCCAGACCCACAGCATGATGATGGCACTTCTGTGTTTCAGCAGTAATGGTGTGTTCAGGCCACATTTTACATGTAGAAATTTGGAAATCTAGTTTTGATCTCATTTTACCAGAGCACATGACTACACATGCTTCCTGTGTCCTATGGATGATTAGGTGAAATTTGTATTCATCAGCATTTAAATTGTCATGTCATCCCCACTCAGCTCCTCTAGACTAGGAGCAGCAGCAGTTATCAATTACCTGGTGAAATTGCATGACAGCAACTGTTAGTTACCATATAAACTACATCTCAGTGGCAGTAAATGGAATAACGGAGGAGCTTTTTTGTGATGACATGCTGAAGGTGGGGTGTCAGAGAGAGCAGGAGGTCCTTAAAGAGACAGATGTCCAATTTCAATGCGTCAAGTTGCGAAGTCAAATTTCCTTTAAGTAACGTCCAATATGTACAGTGAATTGTATGACAACTAAAAGGCAGCGTAGTTACGATATAATGGCACTATGTGTAAAATATGTTATACCACCCCCTTCAAATTAGAAAACTCAACTCGACACCATTAAATCAAACTGATCACCAACCAATCTTGCAGCACAGTTGGATAATATGTAGCCTGTCTCTTCTAGTATTTCAGAGATGGCGAGCATTCACCTAAATTATGCACAGCACTAAAAACACATTCAAAGGCTAATCACAGTTTGTATCAGCGACAGTAAGTTTAAACGTTTAGATGTGATGGTGACATCAGACCAGGAGAGAAGGACGAATGACCTTGCCTGACTTCAACCTAAATGATGCCTCTGCACAAATGTAGATGATTAATTGCCGCCTTCCATTTCACGTGCGGAAGCATGTGAGTGAAGTCATGCAAATTCAGCGTGCATGCAGCGTGTGCAGTGTGGAGTTAGGTTTGACAACCTTGGCCTCTTCGAGCTAATGAGGCCTGGCCACCAACGTCCCATGGCTCAATCCAAGCACAGCGTGCGCACCATTCATTTGCCCTGGCACAAACTGTTTATTTTCGTCATTAGTCTCTGAGTTGCATTTCTCATTTGAGCCATTACAAGCGCTATTTAGAGCAGCGGTGTACCTTTCCGTCAAATCTAAATAAGCAAAGAAGTTCACACTTGCAAAACAATTTTAATCACAAGAGAAAAAAAAGGGTGAGAAAGTCTTGTAATGTGACCCTGTTTCTCATTGGCAGAAGCCTGCCTCGTATGAAACAAACAAGACTGTAGGCTGCGTATTATCGTGTGATATGTAAAAGGGAGGTGGGTGGTTCACCCCAGGGGAGCTCTCTGCATGCCTTTATGTGTTTCTGTGTTTACTTTCTGCAAGTAGTAATTGGAGGAATGACTCACTCTGGAGTTCTCTTGGGAACAAATTATTAATTTATAACCCCTTTCTTGCCAGACTAAAGTTTTAGAAGAAAAACAGTGGCAAACAGACAAGAAAAGAGAGTGACTTTAGGCCATCTCTGTTGTATGTTTTTATAAAGCCTCATGCCTTCTTTCAGATGAAGTGAATAGTGGTCTAAAATAGCAATTCAACATAGTCATATGGTAATATTTTCTACATTTTTGGCAGCTTGCTCATCTCCAGCTTAGACTCCACAGCTGTGTTTCAATGCGCATGTAGGAGTCAAGAGGATAACAGTTGGCAGCCAACACTTGCTTATGAGTCAGTCGAATCACTTACAATTGGCATGCCGTGTCATTTGACATAGAAGAAGAAGAAGAACCAGAGGGCAAGATTACATTGAAGCTAATGATAGAGGGCAAAGGCAAGAATGAACAGTCCCCAAAAATCTGACGGGTGAAGCTGTTGGAAGATGGATGCTGTAGCAGGTGTTTTGTCAATGGCGCCAAACTGGAAATCATGGTGAGATGCAGCTTAGAAAGCAAAGTGATTTCACCTGCCATCATGAGACACCGCAGTCTGCCCGCTGCTGCTTTTATCAAGCTAAAACACCACTTGTCACGGTCACAATAATACGATGTTGATGGTTAAAAGAAACCCACACTTCATCACTGTCTGAAAAGGTAATGAACATTTTTTTTTAAGTAACCCCGTTTTTTTAAAAACCAACAAACTTTAGTGTGACGTTGACTAAAACTGAAAAGTTAGAAAGACTTTCATGCCGTGTGGATGATGACTCACAGAAGCAGCATGCTTTTAAAACATCTTCAAAGGAAATCTGTTTTGAATGCTTAAGAGGCAGTGGAAAAACTGCTTTCAGTCAGAAGAACATAACGCTAAAGCCACAAAGTAGGTGAAGTGGGTCAGACGAGTTGCACCGTCTATTTATTCCAGCCAAACTAAAAAATAATAATAAGAAGAAGAAATGTGCAAAATGCCAAAGACAAACTGACATGTGAGAAATGTAGGATGACAGCAGCAACTCAGTTCCAGGTTTGAAAAGTTAGAGATTTAAGTTTGAGCTCATAAGTTTTTATCCATCCATAGGAAGAAAGGGTCAAACTAATATGTGTTAAAAGAAAAGGCAGAGAGGACATTTAAAAACAATTTTGTTTTACATTGAAATTTCACCTTGCACTGAAGCTGCATCACTAAAGGTTTTAAATGAAATAAAATTACCATGAATGTACAACTTTTTCCATTGCAGTACTACAGTTGACACAGCTGATCGTAACATTGATGAAGATACTCACATCACTTTTTCAGAAATGAGTAAATAATATGTTTTTTGGGTTAAAGTTGCTTTTTCAGTCACTGTGTGTTACTATTTGTGGTCATTTTTCCTCATTAAAATATATATTTGCTGTCTTCTTGCACTGCAGTGACATAAGAGACGAGTCCTGTTTCCAGGATGCACCTTCAATACTATTAATAAAGTATTGGTGAGTCATCTTTAGGTTGGAGGTTTGTCCACAGCTGCTACATAGAACTAATAATGTAAGTTGAAATCTAACTAAACTACTTTTGAAATCAAGTAATAAGTAAAGAAAATAAGCTACTTTGCACAGGATTAATCAGTATTGAGTTGGGTTATTTTTTAACGTAACTGTAGCAAAGATTGACAAGTTGTCAAATGGGTTGGGGTTATCTGGTACTGTGCTACACACAAATGTACACCACAGCAAACTAAAGATAGAGTCTCTAAAGCCACTATTCTTGTGCTACCGTCATATAATGTCTATAAACTCCCCCTAACTCAGATTCAGAAGGATTACAACATCTCTCAGTGTGTTAATGGTCAGGCTCGGTGATCTCAGCTAGACTCAGTGAGGGTGAAGACAACAGAGCATTGAATGAAATGGTTATGTTCTCACATACTCTTTTTAAATTTCACAAACAGTCTGTTACTAAATCAGCCAATCACCAGCTTAAAAACAGACTCAGAACAAATGTTTTCTGTCAAACCAGAATGCAGAAAAAGTGGTATGAGCTTTTATTTTCAGTAGGTCCTTGTAACAGATCACTGATTATTGTACATTGAGTGCGTCTGTCTACATGAGTCCCAGGTAAACTCACCTGCACCATTTGAATACACTGCCTTGTCAAGAAAAAACACCCTTTCACAACCTCACCTACCCCTAAGCAGCCTTGCATGTTTAATATAGAGAGTCAGTATAACACCTACTAACTTGGAAACATTATAATTATACACAAGTCTTCAAAAAAGCAGATAGAAAATCATTCAAAAACATCCTTGTTTGTGGGGACTGAATCCTCCAAAATGTTCCAGTGGGACACTTTTAATTGACCGTTAAGTGTGAATTTAAAAGCCAACCTTTTGTGTTGTATTTTTATACTCTGCGCCACAGTTGCACCGTGCGTGACAAAAAGATTGATGATAATTTGTGCGTTGCTATCTTTGGAGGAACACAGGCTCTGCCCACCTATCGGTGGCTGGATTTGGAGACCTGAAATGGGGATTATAGCTGTGAAAAAGGTGGGTGTGGTGGGTCTCAGATTAGTTTGACCTGCTTTAGTTATAAGAAAATTGTGTAATGCCTAAAGAAGTATGTCCCAGATATCATGGTTGCTTTTTAAAGATGGGCAATGAACCCAAGCTAAACCTTCAAACTGACTTTGTTCGATGACAGAGAGAATATGTATGGACAATATTTATTCAGATCTTAACAAAAAAGGAGATTTCAGGATGGGACTTGTTTTTTTTCTTCTTTTTTTTTTTTTTTGCTGAGCTTAGGACACGACGCACATCATACGGACAATAGATAGACAAACAATAACCAGCACAATAGAAATAAAGCCTCCCTTTCTGACCGACTTTTAGTTGTTTTCTGGTAAAATGTGTCACTGTCAGAGGTTTGTCCCTTCTCTTTTGGAACAGTGTTGTTGACTCATGTCCTTATTCTTAGCACGCTGCATCAGATGTCCTCTTTGTATAGTTTGGCTGGTTCACCATCTATTTCAGTCCTCGTGTATGGACAAACGTGCTGTTAGTGGGAAGACAGATAAGGGTGAAGGCAGAAGGGAAAACTGGGAACAAGAAACTAAAATGTTGTAAAGTCACATTTAGAAACCCCAGTGTGGCTTTAGAGAATTCTCCGATTTTGTAAGAACATTAAAGCATTAATTTGAAAAATTAAAGTTATAGTTTCACTAAATGCTTACTTTTGTATTTTGAACCAAATATTTGTTTTGAATTAAATATGGGTGCATTTATTCAAAACAAGGTAATTACAAGGAAATAATTATGTGAAGTTAGTTTAAATAAAATTGTGAAAGTTGAGCTACTAAAAAAAAAAGAAAACTTGAAACCAAGCTAACCAGGGTGATAAATACGAGAACAATAATTTTAAATTCTGTGAAAAATCTTGGCCAGGTTTTGTCAATACGTAGAAGTCAAGGCAAATCTACTCCACTGATTTAAAGCCCTTATTCTCCAAAGTAAAGGATTTGCTGTGATCTGTATTTTGCCCTATTTTCTGTGACTTTGTAAACATATATAATGCCCAAAGCCAGTGGAAAATACCATCATTTATCACCAAAATTTGCATAGTCAGAGTCAAGCCTTGTGACTCAATATTTACTGAAAATCAATGGCCCTCTGTGAGTGAGAGCCTGAGGTGTTCAAACCTAATTAAAACAAATGGATCTGCATTGTATCTGCAAGCTTGTAATAGATAACATCTGTGTTTAGGGACTTGCATGTAATTTGCCTTTTCCTCTTTGTTTTTTATTTTAAGACCTTAATGCCATCCACTGGACATTTGGACATGTAATAACTATTTTAAAAAACACAGAGGAATGAAATTAATATAAGCAATCAATAAAAACTGTAGAAAATATCTTTTAAGATTTTCTCAAAAAAGCAGGTTGACACCATAAATTGTGTTAAAAAATGTAAGTCGATGTCCTAGGTCATAGTTGACCTAGGACATTGTGACTCAAAGCACCCAAATAAATCCATCGATGTATGGCTGAGAATTCATACCTTGATGAATTAAGAAATGTAAAGTCCTGGACTGGGTGAATGCCCAGAACTTGATCTTACTGAGATGCTGTGATGTGACTTGAAACATACATGAATCGCCTCAAGCATCTCACAGATGAAAGTGGGGAGGTGGACAAACTTTCCTCAAACTGATTTTGTAGCCTAGAAAAATGGCTAAAAGGAGAATTAGGTCAATATCTCCTAAGTTTCTCCTCATCTAGAAAGCACCTTCCTGTCTATGTTGTTTATTTTATGAGCAAAACAAAGTTAATATGTTATGTTTACGCTTTCTAATCTGTAAATGTAATACGCCATAATCCCAGTTTGGATCATTTTTTAATAGAATTAAACTGTTTTTACCTCGCTAACCTCGGGATTTTCATGTGCAACAACTTCTCCGTTCTCATCCACAAAAGCACATAATTCACAGACAAACAGGATATAATCAGTGCTTGCAGCTTCCTGTGGAGGGGAAAGGCAGAGTCTAAATGATGATCTTTATATTGTGGCTCTCTGAAAGCCTGTGGTCTGAGTAACGTCAGTATACGTTGCTATTTTGTGTGTTCATGCTATGTGTCAGAGTGTACCCAGCCATTACTGTGTGCCTATTGTGCAAGGCTGTCAAGCTACCATGAATACCACTGGAGCTGCAATTGCAGGGTGGGAGGAGCGACCACGTGCCTCATTGCTATAATGCACAACGGCGTATATTTTCATCTGTGCTGTGATAACAGTGTTTTACACTCTTAAATTTTCTCACGGGCAACAACAGTGGAGGGCGTTGTGGAAAGCTGCCATATTGTGTCCAAAATGATTTCACTTCACACTTTGAGAGCTCATGAGTGACTGTTAATGCTGTTGCAGCCAGGGGAGATTCTAACATCTAATCCCTTTGGTCACCATGAAGCTCCAGCTGCAATATTGTCATCATTTCTTATGTTTTAGTAATTTTCTAACTAACTTTCCACTTATCTTGGCTTCGGATTTTCTCTTTATTTATTTCTTTACCTTTTTTGACTGTTTTCGTTAACTACCTGTACCAGGGACCCCTTTAGCGATATACTAATAGCAGCTTCTCCCCTGAGTCCACTGGCTTCATTAAAGATTGCTTTCCTGCTGGGTTCTGAGCTGGAGCATCATTGTCTCTTTCTCTGTAACCTGTCACATGATGTTACACCACTGTGCTTTCAGCTGTCAGCCTACACATACCTGTTTGCCCTCTGAGGACCGTCACATTATTTACTCATTTTTGAAGACTGTGTGGGTGTGTTTGTTTGTGTGTGTAGTGAAAAGTCAGCGGGGACAGCATTTTTTGTTTTTTGTTCTTGACGTTTTGGTTTTTAAGTTTGCATTTAGGAGTCCAGCTTTTAAGCAGGTGTCATCATTAATCGTTAGAGAGTATTAGACTTTCACATTACTGTAAGTTAATAGGAAAGTGGAGAAAACCGAAGCCTCCCACACAAGCACAACAGGACAAAAAAATCTAACTTTTTCTTTGACTGAATCACACTGTAAACTGTCTGCTTCAAAAAAAACCCAACACTTGCAAACACAGGAAATAAATTGGGGCAACACAAGGGCTTTATAGTTGCTCTGAGGTTTTACGCCATCACTACAGATATTTTGTAATTTGGAAAAATGCACCAATTTCATTAGGTAAGTGTCCCTATCTGTCTGATTGAGACTAGAGCTTCAGAACGCCAAGAGAGGAGTATTTTTTTTATTTCGAGCAAATGTGTCAATGATGGTAGTTTTTTATCAATTGTTTGGCTGAGAAATTTATCAATAATCTCTTGTAAAAAGGTAGACTTAATATTCACCATTATACATGTATCTTTGGAAATACTACTAGTGGTTATTTGAACTTTCTTTGGTAAGTTCAAGTTTATTTGTATAGCACAGTTCAGCAACGAAGCAGTTTAAAGCGTTTTGCATAATAACATCATAGCAAAATGATCAAATATGAAACTAGCAACAAACACTACATGCTTCATTTTTTGAATTTTTATTCATTAAAATTTTAAGCCTTGCTTCCTTTTCTTCCCTTTTCACAACTATGAACAATTTTAAGTTTGGTTCATGGGTTGTGAATACTTCTGCATGACTCCTATAGATGATTATTCACAGTACATATATTTTATCACGGTGTCTCATTTCTGCTTATCACACGCTGGTTGTGCTTTACATTAAAGTCATTCGCTGGTAAGGCTACTCTCCTCAGTTCTCTTTATTTTATTCTCTTTATTGCTCCTTCGATGTCTGCTCAAGTTGTCTATTTTACCTCATCTTTCACGTCTCTTTCAGCAGATCATTCCGTCATTCATCTGGCCACATCTTTCTGGATCTCTCAGTCATTTCATCGCTTTCCTTTTCATTTCCTACCTTTATTTCTCTGCCATTTACTCTCTTCATCCTTCATTTACTCACTATCCCTTCACGTTCGCCCCATCCGTCTCAGCTAGCTGGCAAAGCTGCTGACGTCTGCAGCAGAGATGAAATGTTCTAAATCAAAACGATTTCTAATTAATTCCGAGCATGCATCCGGGTAAGGGAGCCGGGAAGATCATCAGCCATGTGTGGTCTGATAACTTCTCCACATAAGATGTGAAAATCATCTACGATATATATTTTATAATATTCATTAAACAATTAAAGAAATTGCCCAGGGTACGTAGAGCTATTGACTGACCATTCTGCTGAGATTTTGACCATTTCTGTGACAATTTTAGGAAGCTACTCGGGAGCATTCAGGTGTGTGTTGACTCAAAGCCAACAAGCAATGACACAGCAGTGGTTGCAGAAGGGGGATTTTGTTGCTGCCAACAAAATCCCCTTCTAGGTTTAGAAGTTTCAAAAAAAAACTTCTAAACCCATTTCCAAGCAATCTAAAGTTTGTCGTGCAACACTGAGAGAGATCATAGAGAAAGTCTGCTGTAGACAATATATAAAAGAGGGACAATTTCAGACAGTTTGTGACAAAACATTTTTTCCTGTGGTGGATTTTCACTGAACTTAACTTGAGGTCAGGATGGACTAAAAGAAAAATGCGAATAGCTCGACAATATTTGTTATGCCTCAGTTAGCATAACAAATATTAAGGATGATGGCATAAGATCTTGAAATAAAGAGTAAAAACAATGTGACAGTACAGCTTAGAGTTCAGACTTGGCAACAGTTGCCTCTGGACAAAAGAAACCAACCTGAACACATACGTCTGCTGTGCGTAAAACAATAATATTTGCTCTCCAGTGGGTTTCTTTAAACAAATATTAATGCACATTTAGGCTAAAATTGGTAGATATTTGGAGTAGATTCAAGATTTTTTTGTTAGACATGTTTCTGTACATTGACACAAAATCTGAATGTGCATCTGTTTTAGACTGGTTGGTTCAAAAAGCTGACACTAAATAGAAAGAGGTTGTGTGAGTTTCGCTTTAGGCTTTCTGAGGGTTTTTGTTTCATTTTTTGCATGTTGACTGCAATGAAGGCATGTCTAATTTGATTATTTTTAATACCTTGTGGTTTTATGAATGTACAAAGGTATTTCCTGGGCAAAATAAATAGATATTTTTTCAGTTGAACTATTCAAAATACAGATAAACCGGGGTGTTATTCCAACGATCTGAACAAAAATAAATCCCAAACAAAAACTCAGATATGATAACACTGCTCAAAAAGAAGCAACATACAGGACAAAGCAAGCTTAACTATTGCTTTTTTTTTTTTTTTTTTTCATAAAATCTGGAAACCATCCCTGGTTTGGCTCTGGTTTAGACACTGTAAACAGAAGGTGGCCATCTGTTCCATATTTGATTTTCCACGTACGTATCATTTTCCCAGAGCTCTGAAGTCTGTTACCTGACCCATATTTAAAAATATCACCGCCAGGACATTAAGTCACAAGACATTTTGAGCTTGTTTTTAGTTATTTAATCAAACAGTTGGGCGTCAAAGAGTGATGTGAATAATGCATTTTGAGAGTTATTCCTCTTGTTGAGTTACAGTCAGATTTAATTCTATTTCCAAATTAATTCTGGCTCTGCTTCCTGTAGCGGGACCAGCCTACTGATCATATTTCAGAGACATGGGAAGACATGGGAAGACATGACCTGCCAGGGACGCTTATATTCTCTCCCTTCTACGTTTGGCTGCAGCCAGGCGCCAGAAAACCCCGAACAGTGCCAGTAATCCTTGGTGATGGCTGACAGCGCAGCAGGCGCTATATCACAAGATGGGATTGATTGATGTTTTATGGCCGTACCCATGGACCGCCATCAGCCCGAGGGAGGAAAACGCGTGAGAGATGGACTATAAATCAGGACTGAAATGCAGCTACTGTAAAGGTCCACAGCACCACAAAGAAAGGAAGCTGTCAGATTTTTTTTTTCCCCAAGCCAACATTCAACATTCTTGTGAAAGCATGCACTTAAAACTATTACCTATTCAGCTCAGTCCGTGAACGCTATGCAGCTTGACCAGACCATGGCGCAGTGCAGTGGAGGTGAAGTAATTTCAACTAAATCAGAAGTTTTCAGATTATAGTGCAGCTTTAAAAAGAAGAATGGAAATGCAAAAATGCAAAAATAATCATGTGCTTGGAATTATTTGCAAATTTTGCAGCCGCAAACTTATGATTTCTTGAAATTGTCTAAAATAGGCTACATGATTTTTAAAATATTTCAAAATACATAATCTGAAAAGTGTGGTACGGCCACTTTTTGCTGCAATCAAAACCGAAAGTCATTTAAGGTTTATCTCTACCAACTCTGAGCATCCGGAGACTGAGATTGTTCCACATCCTTCCTTGGAAAACAGCTCAAGCTCAAGCAACACGAGAGGAAACATTTCAGATCCGTTCGGGAGCAACTGTGAACTTCAAATTTAAAATTTGAATTGGTTTTTAATGAACCATAGTAACAAATGATGATGCAATCTTTAGGGTTGAAACCTCTGCCCTTAAGATATGTTTTATTTTCCAGCCTCTTGCTGTTTCTTCCCCTGGATTGCTGTGTATTCAACTCCATATATTCTCTAATGAACTATGATCATCTTCCCTGTCCTGCCGCAGAGAAAGAAGAAACCCCATCGCACGATGCTAATGCCACATTATGTAACAGTGCCGCAATAATTGAATGAAATCTACATGTGTATTTCATAATAATATGCATAAACTTTAACAATGTTATTACATATGCAGCAAAAAGTGTTCAAGGATTTCATTTCATTCCAGATGGTGTTGATTATGACATAATGCTTTTTTAATAATTTTTTTATTACATTTTGAAGCCTGATTTTATTACATTATTGCATATTGTGGCGTTTTTGCATAGCGAGGAGCTAAATAGCACCTCCATGTTTCATGACTGCGATTCGGTGCTCAAGGTGATAAGAAGTTGATTTCTGCCATATGTAGCATTTAGCTTGTTAGCCAAACCCATTAGTTGTGACCTCATCTGCTCAAAAAGCATTCTTCCACCGTACACACCTGTGGATGTTTGCAGCACTACGAAAACGACCTTGGGCTTTGAGAGACTTCTCTGATTAATGTTCCTTGCTTTCAGGCATTTAGTTTAGGTGGACGGCCATTTATCGGGAGGTGTGGCATGGCAGTTGTGCATGATCTTTTTTATTTTCAGGCTATGGAACAAAACCCCGTAAGATGTTAAAGGGGGATCTATTTTCCCATCATATAGTGCCATTTTATAGCACGATCAAGCAAGTATGTTACGCTTGTTACTTGTTATGTTATGCGGCATGCTACTGCTCCACAGTTTCATTCCTCAGCTTTCTGCTGTGTCTCTGGGTCTTCATGACTAATGTTCTGCTTCTTGACAAATGTTCTGTAATGAACCTCTCAAGCCTTCACAGAACAGCCGTATGTATTTATACCGAGATAAAATTACATGGCTGCACAATGGCACAGTTGGCTGCACTGCTGTCTTACAGCCAGAAGGTCGTCGGTTCTAATCCCAGCCTAGGGTGTTTCTGTGCTGAGGTTATGTATTTTCCCCTTACATGTGTGGTTTCTCTCTGGGAAGCCACACACCCGTGTTCAGCCATTTATTTTTTTTAAAACATTGCAACATTTGCAATGTTGTAGCCACTTCTCTGTATTGATTTATCACATAAAATTCCTGTCAAATAAATCCAAGTTTGTGAAGTGGTTCAGAATGGAAAGAGTTAAAAGCGTCTTTATTGACTAACTTTATTTCTAGAGAAAATGTTTTGATCGAACATTTTTTTTCAAGTTGAGGCACAGGTCACAAATCACGCAAAGAGGCCTGGGAACACAAGACAAAACTGTCATTGTTCAGAGGGGGAAAATGCTTTGTGTGAAATTGATTATACACTGCCTTGTCAAATTCCATTAAGTCAGATGGCTTTGGCAGTGTTAACCTTCATCTTTGCTGTGCTCAGCACTTAATGCATAGTACAGACACAGTGAAGTGGCGCAAACATGCATGGTGCAGAAAAGAGAAGACAAATAAAGAAAAAGTATGGTTTGTCCTGCCTGAGATTTATTTGTAATTCTGAAGCAGAAAACACTGCATGAGGAGAAAGGCCTGAAATACAGAAGTAAACAGAGAAAACCTGCAGCACGACAATAAAGGAAGCACACAAGAACCAAACACGAACACAAGAAGGCTTCAGATTGCGAAAGTAAGTAATTTTCTGACACAGTATATGTGTAAAAATGACCAAACAAATGGTGTGCAGATGAAACAGAATTAATGAGTGATGCAGTCAGTCCAGGGGGGAAAAAACTGAGAAATTGCATCAGAAACAAGAAACGAGAACAACTGAACAGAAATAATAAAACCAGTCGACATGATTCATCCATTCAGTTGCTAAGCCTGGTTCCTTGTTTTCAGGGTCTCGTGGTTCTCATATTGGTCAACGGGAAAGTATAGAATAGTTACCAGTCTTTTCTGGATCTTGTTTTGCTTCAGTTTGTCAGATTTAAATTGACAATAAAATACAGGGATTTTAAAATGTATGTTTTTTTTTTTTAATTACAAAAATAAAACATGTTTTGAGAGTTTGGTAAATTAAGTTGGAAGTTCACATTTAAACTTTTAAAAGCTAGCAAAGAATGCAGTTTTATGAACAACTGAAAATGACAACTTTTTGTAATTATACTACAGGATTACTGTAATTTTATTATGAAAAAGGTGTGATGAAATCACAGTATCCATGTTATATAATTACTGTGCTATTTTAAAGAAATGTAACACTAATCAAATTACAGTGACAGTAATAAAAATTACAGTAAAATTGTAATAAAATTCCAGTAAAATTGTAATAAAATTGCAGTGAAACTGTAATAGGATTACAGTAAGGCTACTGTAAAAAATTACAGTAGGGTTACTGTAAAGTTATTGCAATTTCTTTACTGTAAAAATGACAGCAAATGGCTGACAACCCTGCTGCCAGTAAGTCACTGTAAATTCTACAGTGACTCTTTTTACAGTGCATGTTACCAATATTTGTGTGTGAGGTAATCAAGGTGAATCTGCTACTTTTCGGGATGTGGTAGCACAGCAAGGCCTGCCACGTTTGTTTCATAGTCGAGCATCGCAACAGACCAAGCCCCAAAGAGGTATTTGTGGGGTGACAGATGAAAACCTTTCTGTCTTTGTTTCCCTCTTGTTTGGTTTGTCTCTCTGACCTGTGAGGCTGACTAGGTGGAGTCCTGTGTTTTCACCCTGCCATTGTTCATCAGGCATGTGGCGGGTTCAGTCCTGGTGCAGAGAGAGAAAATAGGTTTGTAGGCGTGACAGCAGAAAACACATTAGTGATCCCCCCCTTTTTATTCTTTATGAAACCTTATTTCGACGCTGACGTTCTTATGCAACGCCACCCACTGAGGTCCCTTTAACACCTCCCACACACGCGAACACGCACGCAGGCAAACGCGCACACACACTCACCCAACCCACACAGGAGTAGCCTTCAGCATGTTTGTTCTGCGTGGGAGAGAGATGACATCACGAAGTCCACCTGTGTTGTAAGTGCAAAAAAAAAGACAAACAAAACAACCATCACAACATTAATGCAAATGTGCTTTAGTTCAGATGTGAAAAAAAAAACATCTGCGATAATTATTCCAGCTTTTCATGAACCGAAGTCAATCAGTCTTACTGAAGTGTTATCAATATTAAACAAAAATATCGAGGTATATGCAGCTTTAAAGTCTATATCAAAGTATGTATCTGTTAAAATGGACTCTACATTGTCTGTCTCATAAAATATCAATAAAATGTGAAGAAAAGGTCTGGGGGTGGGGAGTTATGTTTGCATGGAAGCGTGAACAATCATCAAGTTCTTAGAAGCAGACTTACCCAGCATGCACAAAGGATACTCTCATAAGTGTTAACTGTGATTTGCTGTTGCCTGTGAAAAGTTATTAATTTGCTTCATTTTTCAGACACTGTGGCGTTAGGCATGATGGTGATGCTTGCCAGGCAGTTCTCAACTTCCCAAGTTGATGTTATTAATCGCTGTTTAGTCCTTAGGAAAAGAAATGTGCAACATAACTTGCTCCTGTGGCTTTGGGAGACTTTGTTTGTTGGTTACCTTGGTAAAGTTGTGTAAAATACCTGTAAATAAATACATTTGTCTTTTAGAATATTATAATTTCACACTGAGAAATTAACCTCTCTCTGAAAACCGAAACAAAATTTCGGTTGCTATGTCTTTTGTTGCCATTTTTTATCAGTGACGACCAACACAAAGCCTTTCTTGAGTTAATGGCATGTTTTCTTGTCTTTCCAGTTGTGAAGAACATTGGTCTCTGTTCTGTCATATTTACACACCCAAAAATTTGATTGTGCAAAAAAAATAAATAAATAAAAAAAACACTGAACATTTTTTTCAGGAGTGCTGTATTTCAGATCTGCTTTCAAAAACTAACAAATTTAAACCACAATTACAAATAGCAGTTGTCAAACTATGATTTTAGTCAAAATGTTAGCAGTTTCATTTGACTTGGACTAGGCCAGCACATAGCATTTGTTTAACTAATGAGAGGCTTTCGTGTGTGATCTGGATCGGTTGATACTTGTACCTAAGGACTCAAAGTGATGGCAGGATGTTCTTCTTCAGGTTTTTCTGGTAGAAAACAGAATCCATTGTCCCATCAATTGCAGCAAGTTGCCTTGGCCCTGAGAAAGCAAAGGAGGTCCAGATCCTCACACTACCACCACCGTGTTTCTGAATTTTTTTTATGCAAAAAGACACAGACAGTTATCAACAAAAAGGATGACTTGCCATTTTATATTCTTATTATTAATGCAGCAATAACAAAAGTCCAGCTCTGTTTTCCTGGCAATATACAGTGGAGCAAGAAAAGCTTGGCTGGATTGAGGAATCTCTATCGTTACTGCCAAGTCTGACCTCATTATTGCCTCAGCGTGCATCGCTGTTGGCTGACAGGTGTGTGGTAGATTCCCCAAACTATTACACCAGCTCAGCTGCACCACAGTGACAACACTGGGGAAGTGGAGAGCAATTCCAGTCACATATTTAGTTTTTATGGCAGAAAATAGAGGAGTAATTTTCTCACAAATTACTTTAGGACGAATACTTTGAAACAAAAGCTTATGAGAACTGAAAATCCTTTTATACAGCGGAGTGCAGCCAAGACATCTGCTTGACAGCTGTGTTTAACACTCACACCACGTTTTAGTTGTTTTTAAGAAATCTACCTGTGTGTGTCGAATCAACTTTCCACAACTTGTTTTTACGTGCTAAACGGTTTTTAATTTTTGAGACCATATGTGGGAATATGTATGTAAAGGCAAGCTGTGTCAAAACTGTAAATTTTGCAAATATAATTCTCACTCTGCTTTATGTGGTGCACTCATCTTGCTTGAAAATAAATTGTACTGAAATAAATCTTTGGTGACTTTCTGGGTTCATAATGAAAAGCTGGCTTCTAAGGTGTTGAATGTAATTACATTAGTGGCTGAATCAATTAAAGTGCAGCTAAAAAGATATATTGTTCTCCAATAGGGCAATTGCTTTTCGAACAATGAGAGTAAGAAATCCATGTCCTTCATCTGTTTATTTATTCAGAGCTCACCCACATTTCCTGCTTAGATGGTCCTTGATGCAAAAGTGATCGCTTCATTGTTTTGACGATTCCCATTAGAAATTCATCTTTTTGTGTTTTTCTGTTGAACAGAATCAAAATCTGCTTTGAAAATGATTTATCTGCTTTAAGAAACATCATGAAGGGTGATTAGGATTTTTTAAATTATTATTATTCTTTCATATTTCTTATTGGACAGGATTTTATATATTTTTTTAAAATATAACGGAAATGTGGCATAATGGCAAAATGTGTGGAAGTAGTTCTCTTTTCTGCTGTTGCTGTTTGTTTAGCATGCCTTCTGTGTATTTCTTCTGTCTTTCCTCGTTCGTGGAATGTATAATCAAGACGTTTACCACAGATTTAATAAAATAAATATGTTGGAATGTGCGCCTTTGTTAGAAAAAGTCAATCTGGAGAGCGTTTTCTAGGCTGAGCTTTACTGACCCAGGAGGCCTTATTATTGAAATGGTTTAAATTCCTCAGTCTTGAGTCAGTCAGAGCTGCACCAGCTGCGGAGACATTTCCTGGTGATGTCCAAACAGGTTCCCTCACAAACATTTATCTTAACTCTCGGCCGTTTTGTGGACTAGTAATGAAGGATTTTGCACCCTTACTTGTGGGTGCATGCCACATTTCTGACAAATGCCTTTAAGACATTATAAACATTATTTTTCCTTTGTTGTTGTTTTTTTTGCCTCCGCACTGCATAAAATGAAATAACAGCTCCAGAAATGTTCATTCATCACTGTTGCTTCACATCATTACCACATAGTATTGGATGTAAATGCCACATAGATGGTGTTTTCTCTGTATTTCGAACATCTTGTCCTGCAGATCCAGGTGAACCTCTGCAAGGTTTGCCAACATCCCCACCCATTTGGGGGAACAGTGAAGAAGAGGCTCCATTAAGAACCTCAGTGTAAATGAAGTCTGTTAGCAAAACATTTTACATCCTGCACACCCAAATACTGAGATCAAAGGAACAACGAGCACATTTCATGACTTGAAGCTGGCTGGCCATCCCCAGTTTCTCTCTTTAATGTGTGTAAATATTATTCATGAAAGTGTTGAAAGCTTTCTGAGGTATAAGTCAGGTAAATCCAACCTGACTTTAAGTAGACGGAAAATGTGTTTAGAAAGCAATAGCTATATTTTCCCAGCTCCAGAGAAGACTTTGTGTTGGCATTTTGCGTATAGATAAAGGATGAAATGGTTAGAGAAAAAACAAAAACCAAACTGGAATCACAAAAATATTTTTCTCAACGGGATTTAAGTCTCTTTGGTGACTTTTAGATTACTTTCTTTTCAATTGTGGCACATATGTACAGTTTCATTCTGCTACATCCATGTTTACTTCAGAACATTTGTGGCATGCGTTTATGTGAGACTGATTTACCTCCAGTCTTTCTCTCAGTGGATTAAACAATCAGTTTACAATCTGTTGGAGCTAAGATGACTAATGTTGCTTGTTACGTAAAGCAATTCAAAAAGAAAACAAACTTAAGCTGTATTCTGTATTGTAGTATCATTAACATTTTGCAATTATTTGAATCTTTTACAGCTCTGAAAAAAATTAAGAGACCACCTAAAATGATCAGTTTCTCTGATTTTACTGTTTAAACAGGATGTATATGTTTGAGTTAAATGAACACTGTTCTTGTCTCCAAATTTAGTATTTATTTGTAGAAAATGAAAAACGATCAAAATAATAAAGAACACAAGTTCATATTCATTCAGAAACAATAATACTAATGTTTTAACTGAGAAAGAGTTCAGAAATCAATATTTGGTGGAATAAGCATGAGGTCTTCGATGGGGTTCAGTGCAGTGGGCTCTTCTTTTTTTTTTCAAGCGATGTGTCTTCATATCAGCTTCCTACTTCTGTGACCTTCTTTGATGGCTTTTTACTCCCTTTTCTAAATTTGCATGGTGGAATTGAGTCCTTTCTTTTATGAAAATGTTTTTTTCTCATAGACTCACACTCTTCATTTTCTTAGCTTAATATCCAAAGCTGTGTTTTTCCCATGAAAAGGTAATCCACTTTGTGTGAAACAGAAAATCTCAGAACCTGGTGAAGTACTTGTTACTTGATTCCTCAGTGGAACATATTTCTAAATGGATTAGTTTGTTTGCATATCAATTTGGAACAAAAATGCTTAAGAGGGTTTTTTTTTTTATCCACAGATTTCCTCATGGTCATATTTATACTGATATCTCTCCAAAGAAATCTGATGCACTATTCAGACTGTGTAATATTTCCAGTGGCCTCTTAAGAGCCAAACAAGGAAATCTGATTAATGTTTTCTGATGAGCCTTTGCCTGGAAAATGTTTAGGGTCATACCTCAACTCTGATGAGAGCAACCACCAACCCTAATCCAGCTGTGATTTGGTTACGTTGTAGTCACACACACACACAAAAGATGGAAAATGGAAATGGAAAAATGAGGCACGACCTTTAGCAGGAATAGCTCATTTTACATTTTTCTAATGTGCCATTATCAGATTTTGTTTATAGTAGTGTGGTAATTTTGACCCACTCTACGAATCTTGCTTGTTTGTAAGAAAAATAGTCCAATTGGTAATATAATGTAGCTATTGCACACCACCATTTGCTGCTGTTGTTTTTTTTCTTTGTTTGTTTTACAGCCAAACTAAAGTGGTGCATCACAAATCATCTTGTGGCACGGGATTTGACATTCAACAACAACACACCATAAAAGTATATGTTTGTATCACGGTGAATGAGCTATGGCATGTGAATTTTAAAAGACCTGCTACAAGAAGCGTCATTGTGGCTTATGTACACATTAACTTGCAGCATGTGATAGTTAGTTATCTTTTCTGCCACTCAGCTGTAAGGCATCGTTAAGGGAGTGGCCTGATAGGCTGCCCTGGTAGCTGAAATGCATCAGCCAGAGAGGTGCTGAGAGGGTGGGGCGGCCGAAAAGCCTTGGTGAGTTATTGGCTTCCTTCTGCAGATAAGAGCAGCTTCATAAACTAAGGCTTGCACTGTGAGTGGTTGTTATGCACATGTGCAAAGTATAAAAAAAATAAAATAAAAAAAAAACCCTCTAACCATCAGAACGTCTAAATGCAGCTTCTAGTGAATTGTTAAAGGATCTGAAGTTTCCCTTTTTTTTGTGTGTGAGCTGATCTATACTGGCTTTGAGTAAAGATGAGAAAATATAAAGGCAGGAATTGTGTATGTTGGGTAAAGAAAGCCTTTCCTCTGAAAGGGAGAAGATAGGACGTGGTGAAGTAACGTTCAGAGACAAGCTCAATACCTTCCGGCTTATCGTTGTTTAATCAGTTACTGGATCCTTCCAGAAATAGATTCAGAGTAGGACCAAGGCAGAAATAAAATAAAGTAAAAAAACATTAAATGATGGGGGTTTTTTTGAGGAGGGGAACATTACCATAAGGCCTGACTGGGACTCCAGTAGATTGCAGCTCCACCTGTGTTTTATGACAGGGAAGGTGGGGGTCGACGGGGAACTGAGCTGTGAGCTTGACATCAAATTAGCATTGATAGTAGAAGTGGCAATGTTTCTCTTGCGGTTACATTGCACCATCCCTTATCTCTACTGTTTCTGCTTCTCATAAAAATCCAATCTTTCTCTGCAGTTTCGCTCCTCTGATCCTATTTAGACTCTCATGTAAATTTCCCTCTCTATTTTATTCTTCAAACTGCATTTTTATGTTATTAACTTCATGCCATCATTTTTCCTTCAAGCTAATTGAAAATATGCAATTTTAGCATGAAGAAATTAAGCAATTAGATGATGATATGTAATTAAGACTCTCAGCTCAGCAAAATGAAAAACGTCCAACCTTTTAGAAAATTGTATATAATTATAATAAATGCTCATATGTAAAAGTTGAAATATTTTCTTTCTATAAGAAAATAATTTTATAAAGATTTAGTTATTATCTATGGAAAAATATTTACAATATAGAAGTACATGAAACCTCCTGTTAGTGGCACAGTTTATGAAATGTGGCCTTTTACAACCACAAACTTGAATGCATTTAATTGCGAGTTTATTTGACAAGCGAGAACAAAAAAGAGCTTAACAGTGAAACATGGCATATCACCACTCAGTTTTGTACTAGTCACAAATATTCCCCTTATGTAAAATAGGCAAGAGGACAGTAACTGTTAAAAGAAAAGGAGAAAAAAATTAAAAGCTTAAAGATTCTCACAAGCCTTAAGGGCAGCTTTGGCCAAAACAAAACAAAAAATAAATAAATAACACTGCTGAAATGGTATCTTAAAACACCATTTCCTTGGGTGAAACATGGTGGAGGCAGCATCATCCTGTGAAGATGCAGTTCTTCACAGAGTTGAAAAAACAATAGATAAAACTTCCAGCAGGTTCCTAAGGACAGATAGTTTAAGAAATGTATTGATTCAGCCCCGCCCCACTTATTTTTAGTCTTATTTATGAAATACTTTTAAAATGATCCATTGTTGTCCAAACACCTCCCAAATAATCTTTGCCTTGTGTTGGCCTCTCACATAAACTCTAATTTGAATATTTTCAGAAGGCACTAGATATTTCCTATTGACCAGAAATCATCGTGAAATCCTTCAGTTGCTTCTCGTGTGTTTCTAGTTCATTCTCACTCTCATTGCGGCCAGAAGACTATGCTGGTGTCAACCTCATATGTCCCGTTAGTTCACACCAAGTGTAGCTAACAGCATGCAGAATGAGGGAGTCGATATGTGTGACTATGCTTTCCTGCCCCTGTTAACCCTGCTGGGAGCTCCGGTCCTGAGTAATGGCTTTACAGCAAAGTGTTGACAAAAAGAAAGAGAGATACTTCACAGGAGGATTCATTTCAGAACGACATACACTGACTTTCGCCCAGGCCCTTACGTGCACAGACACACAGACACGGTGCCACAGAGCAAGATAAACAAACACGCTCCTACCAGAACGCTGTATCAGTGCCTCAAGATAAACGCACATACAGGCTGAACTTTAAACAGGCCTATCAAGCCCTCAGTGTACCAGAGGACACGCCAACAGACAAGTGATGATGAGCCAGCTCTGGAGGGACCCTGAGGTTCCTAGCAGGGTCAGGGGGATGTCAGCTGGCCTGTGCCAGAACTAAATGGTCCAAAAACCTATTTGTAGCTGCAGACATATTCAAAATTAGGATGTCCTCATCAGGAACATCTATTTTTACTTTAAAGTCTAATCTTATGTTGAATATTAAACAATTATCAGCAACACTTCTGCTTTGACTTTGCTCTGAAGCCAATCAGTCATATCTAATGGCATATGAGGCAACAGACATCAGAACTCGTCTGTTGCCTAATATGTGATTATTTAACACATGGCATGTGTTGAATAATCAGGTGGATTCATTGCAACAGCAGTGATCAAACGAGGTTGTTTAGGAGTTACTGCTTCGTATTTCTGCTAACATTCAGAAAACCCACTTTGTTCAAACATATTGCTTGTTTTTGACCCATTGGGATACATTTGACTGTGGGCAAAGAAGTAAAAAAGAAAAAAAAAAAAGCTAGTTATCCATTAACAGGTCACATCACCAGAGGACACTGGGTGAAATGTAACCAATTTGTTTGGCTTTCAGCAACTGCTTGATTCAGTTCTGCTCAAGTTTAACATATTTTATCCTGTTTACACTTTGTGAAACCAAGGTCCTGACCTGAATAATAGCCCAGCAGCAACCGCATTAAGCCATTTTAAAAATATCTAGTCAATTGTTGTTTTCACTGTCAATAAGCTCCTTTAAGTCCCAGTTTAGATGATCTTATACCTATAAAGATGCTAAAAGGTTTAACAGCCTGTTAGCTAACAGGCTTTTTGAAGGTGAGATTCAAGCTAAGCAGTTGGACTTTAAATAATTTAGTTAGCTTGCTTTTAGTCAATAGCTGATGTTTAAATTCAGGAGGTTCTCAGGATAGATTTAGCTCTTCAGCTGCTTTCGTTAGCCATTAGCCTAACGGGGTTGTTTTTGTTCAGGAACTGCTGAGCAAAGCTGTGGCCCAACTGTCATGACACTGAAACCGAGGGCAACACTTGGCCAACACCTTCTCCATCCAGTGTGAAATATGTTGCAGGGAACTTATTGCTTATGCTTTGCAGGCACAGGAAATGATTTGTTTTGGTGCATGTTGGGCAACATAAATTTCGTTCCCATAAAACTGGTGATAATAAAACCGCAATTTCTGCCTTCGCGGCATTCTTTATGTTTTAGGGTAATTACCTGACGCAAATTAACGACGAGCTTCAGCGGTTCATATTTTTCTTAATTAAGAAAGAGCGGCTGTGGCAAGAGAAAACCTGATTCGCCTTCAAGAAAGAGTCGTTTTGCCCCCATGTTTGTAAAAAGCCCTTCACAGCTGCCTCGCATTGCACAGCTGCAAACACCAAACACAAAGTGAACACGTTTCTTATTTTCAAGCTTTTTAATACAAACTTAATAAACTATCAGTCCCTCTTAACATGTAAGACACTGACTCCGAATACTTTGTTATACCGTTTGCTTTATCAAGTATTGCACAATGTAGGTACAAAATTAATATACGATTACATTTTGTCCATAATATAGCAAAAATCTTTAAACTCTTAACAGAAAATACAACTCTTATATTTTTGTCAAAAAAGCAAATATTCTTAAATCCCACCACTACGGAATAGTCTGTACACAATCTTCAGGATAGTCAATGTTTTTTTGTTTTTTTTTTTTGTTTTATTTTTAAAGATGGATTCATTTTATAATTTCAATAAAAAAAAAAAAAAAAGGAAACATAAAGTTGCTGCAGCCATCACAGATCACTGGAGTAGTAAAAAGATATAAATGCAATACCATGTTGTAGAAACAATAGATACTCTGATATTTTACAAACTCTGTACTAAATTAAATTATACAATTAGAAAAAGACCAGGAATTCCCACTTATTGATGCCAATTTCTTGAAAAACTGGCAATGTCCAGTTATATTTAAATACTGAAAGAGGCCATGACTTATGGTGGTGTTTTTTTTTCTTTTTTTCTTTTTTATCTTAAAACAGTTACATAAAAAAATATTTTGTGCTTGGTTGGCAAAAGAAATAACAATAATGCATTTTAAAGTTTGGGTAACCAAGCTTAGACAACTTGTACTACAAGCTTAATTAAGAAATAAAAAAAAAAAAAAAAAGAAAGAAACAAGTATAACTCAAGGGGATAAAGTAATTCACCCTCGGGCTCATGCTCTTAGACTTGAAACTCGGATTTTACAGCTTACAAGTCTTTTTTTTTTTGTCCTTTCTTTTATATTTAACATTCTGTTTTATTTTAAACTTTCCTTTTTTTTTTTTTTTTTCTTTGAAATGTGTATTTGTGTTTGTTTTCCCCATCACATTATCTCTGGTCGTTTCCGTATGAAGTAGTAGCTTAAGTAGTACCTTTACGTGTACTAGTTGGCCATGACTGGCTGGAATTGCTGGTTAGAATACTGCATGTTGCCTAAGCTGAAACTCAAGCCATCCATGAGGGACTTGTCGTTAAGGCCACCGTAGGCCGCAAACACGTCGAAGGCATTGCTGTACTGCAGCGGGCTGTCTGCGGGGAACAGAGCACTCTGGCTGCCTTGACCCTGCAGACTGGGGAACACAAACTCCTTGGCATTGGGAGACAGGGCGGAGGGCTTCTGGTGCTGCTGCTGCTGCTGCTGCACACCAAGTCCCAGCCCATACAGTGAGTGCATGGAGGTGGAGATGGCTTTCTGTTTCAGGAGACTGTTCACATTCAGGCCCAAGTTGGTGGGAGAGGTACGTGCCACTTTGTTCCCAGCACCGCTGCCGTTGTTGCCGTTGCGTCCACTGCTCTTCATCTTAGTGGAGCCGAACTTGGTAGCTGCGAAGGTGGCTGTTGTGAAGGTTAAAGGCTGTGTGGACCGGGGCATGAAGGTGGGACTGACCGCCGCTGAGTGGCCAAAGGGTGGAGAGGGAGAGCTGGAGCCTGGAGAGGTCCCGTTCAAAGGCTCACTGATGGGCATAAAGACCTGTGCGTCTGGGTTGAAACTGTTTTTGATCTCCTTGTCCAAGTCAACCCCTCCATTCCCAGCTACACTTTCATTGCTGTCATCGACGTACAACACCTTGACAGGCCCCTTCTCGCCGATCTGGTAGGACACCTCGTAGGGGTCGATCCACACACTGAGGTCCTGGGGCAGATTGTTGCGGACGTCTTCGATTTCCAGCCCGCTCTCTTTTGCTGCCTTCTCGACCACGGGGTCCACTTTTTTCGCCCACGTGGATGCATCTGAATCCTGAGCCCTTGTATGGCTTGTCCGGGTACCAGTGTCCTTCATACTTCTGCTTCAGCTGCCGCTCCAGCTCCTCACCAAAGATGTTGACCCGTCTCCTTGGCAGCTTGTTGTACAGGTACGAGATGATGAAGTTGAGAGCTACTTGGATTTCAAGCTGCATAGCGAACTGCTGAAGTGTGCCAGGTGCGTGGAGATTAGCTGGCTGTGACCTTGAACGCGTCCACCGGCTCGGCTTTGTTTATCCGTGTTCGGCAACACAGACGTGCTCCAGGTAGGGGAGGCAAAAATCAAAAGTGCTGGTTTTGTAATAGTGGTGTCCTTCCACAGGGTGTGATCGATTTTCCTGAAACAATTATAAGGCAAAAAAAAAAAAAAAGAAGAAAGAAAGAAAAAGGAAAGAAATCATGAATAAATGTAATTATATTCAGGTAGAATAAGTAAAGAATTAACTTGAGTGGTTTGGATGACTTAATAGAAATCATTGCATCGTTTTACTGTAGTAGGCTCAGACAAATGTAACAAAAAATGTCCTGCAAATAAAGGGGAAACAAATGTGCAACTTGAAAATAAGCCTGGATAGTATGATTATGTAGACCGAAAGAAAAAGCAATATTAACCTTGCACTAGAACAGGGAATCCTCTTACATAACACTGTACTGGACTGCCTCCATAAGGCAGGAGGAAAGGAAAAGTACTGCGGGGGATTCTGCGTTCAATTAACACCAAATCAAACCGATTAAAGGCATTGGCAATAACTGATAACGGTGGACAAGTTTGTGAGGAAATGGTCCGGGGATTGGATGTCAAAGCTTAAATTACCCTGTCACGGGGTTTGTTTCTGTCCCACTGATAAAACTCTGTCGAAATAAGGACTTAACAAAACCGCGTTTACACCCATGTTTGGCAATTTGCACAGAGAGAAGAGGAAATCCTTTGCAGATTAAGCGGCTATTTGCTAAACATTCAGCGAGACACGGGGGTGTTAAAATAATCGCGTTGCACCGTGACGTGCAAGAGGCGAGAACTTGTTGAGAATGACCAAAATACTTCAAAATTCATCCTTTCGTGCCTCCTGCGAGAAAGCAATGTACACTCGAACAAATAATCGGATTATGCTCGTCTAATTAATGCGTCTTATTAGATAATATTCGGTGTTATGGAGTTCATCGGATATTCGCAAAAATATCACAAAATGATCGAGCAAGAACAGCAAAGCGAGGCGCGTGCAACGTCCACGACTTGCGTGGATATACTGTCATTTATTGCACCGAGATAAAATAAGACATTCTGAACATTTTTATCTCACCCCTCCCAATAAATTCGTCGACCGATTGCCAGCTTACAAAGTATGAACAGGTCTATAACACATGCAGGAATAGAAACCAATACGACTACATAAACATATGTAGAAAGAATACTTACTTTTTTGTCAAATATAAAAATGCTCAGTAGTTCTGAAGTACCGTCGGTTAGTGCAAATAGAAAACAAAAAGTATAAATACTTTCTTCACATAGAATATATTAGCGTTACAAAAAAAGTATTCCAGTACGTGGTGATTTTTTTTTCTTTTCGTTTTTTTTTTTTGGAGAATTGGCGTTTAAGGTTTCAGTTTTTAAGGTTATTTTGCTTTTTTTAAAACTCCTTTCTTCTTTCAGCAGGCTTTTGCAGAGTAGCTCCCTCCTACTCGGGAGTTTCGCAACTTCGTCCCCTTCTGTCTCTGCGTTTCCTGTATTTATAGACTTCCTCCGCCGCGGACACGAGACAAGGCGGTGATGCGGTTTCAGAGGTCAAAACAATATCCAAGGAGGTGATTGGTCGTACAGACAAGTCCCGCCCCGCGAGCGCTGACGGGAGCGTGCTCTCATTGGCTGAAGGGTGTTGTCAGTCTGAGGTATGTGATTCTGAGAAATGGGAGGGACGCCTGTGATGAGGGTTTGCGTCAGAGATAACCTAGGACGGTGCTGACAGCAAAAGGCAAAAGTAATTTATGATAAGAGAGAAAAAGTGATGTTTAAAATAACATCTTGTTTGTGTTTGAGAGAAATACTTCTAGTAAAACAAATACATGTTTGCATTGTTTCTATGAACATATGGGATGGCCGATCCTTCATTAGATTTATTAGTGAGCGTGTGCTTCCAATATCCGTTCAATTCACACACCAAAACCTTACAATAAGTCACCTGTTTGCTTCTGCTGGCAAAACTCACCTCTTCAAAATCTTTTTTTCTACATAACACATTGCAGCAACTTGCCTTAGCGAACAGCAGGAGCTCTAATAGATACGGGTTACGTGCGTTGCCTGAGAGGAGATTCCCTACAGCGGAACAATACAGCAGAGTGGGTGGTGCTGAGTACAAGCTTGAAAACACAAGCGCTGATTGGTCCAAAACGGGGCAGGAGCCCCACAGTGAATGGTGTGCCCGTATCCAAGGTGCTGATGTAGGCTGCGCACGTCATCGTTCCGCTGAACTGCAGCCTGTTGCCCAGTTTTTAAAGAGCAATAGGTGTTTGTTAATGACAAATGAGCCGACTGGCAGGTGCAGTGATGACTTCAATTATAGCTACAGGAGTGAAGACAGACCAAACAATAAAAATGTGTTTTGTAGAATACAATATTACTGTGACCAATGGAGGAAAGTCACATTTAAAAGTAGTTTATTTTTTAGCAGTTTATGGTTAGCTTATTTTTAGTAGATAACTGTTATAATGATTTCATTTGGTTCAAATCTATATTAGTTCATCTCAGAAGAGCAACATCTACTATAAAACAACCCCAGTTTTAAAGATTATATGGCAGTTTACATAAAATGCTCTTTATTGAACACTGAAATAGTTGCCATCTTTGCATCAAAATGTTATTTATAAATAGCTCATTGATTACGTACCTGGAAAACAAAGGTAGTTTGATGATGATATTCCGGTGCGAAAGAAACACTGAGACCGGAACATAAAAGACCAGGATACAAAAGTGAAGCAGTGTAATCCATAATAGCAATTTCTCAAAGCTATAAAATGTTATTTTTCACTACTTTACTTGTATATGCAGCAGTTGTTCAGACCAGAGACACTTGATCTTCTATTCTCAGCTTCTCTCACACGGGGAGAGAACAATTGTGGCATACGGCCAACAACCTGTATAACCTGTGAAAATTGCAATATGGTTCTTTGTACATAATGTTGACATGTAAACATAATGATGGCTTATAGGTTCACTAAGTGGTGTTTGTATAAACAAGTCTTGTGTTTTTCAGATGTTACTTGTTCGATAGCAGCAGACTAAGATTAAAGGAAGACTACTGGCCTTGTCTTCTGTCAGACGAGCTTCTTCATTTAGGACAGAATAATGTTGTGCTGAAAAGTTATGAACATTTATGATCTTACCACTGGACAGGAATAACATTCAAACTTCATGCAGAGATTCCAGAATCTCCTTGCTGCTAACAGGGCTAGTAAACCTAGCCAGTCCAAAAGATAAATGTGAATATTATTCACTTAAAAATGGTATTTTTGTTTTTAATCACGCTTTATGTTTCTATTTGATGGTTAATCTGACTGGATAGCAGGTTATGTTCTCAATTAATCCTCTCTGGTGGCACACAACCTCATACCTCCTCTTCCCATTGTACATAAATGTAGTTTTTTTTATGTGAATAATGGTCCAAATGTGATGTGGCATTTAAAGGTTCTTAAAGTAGCATTAGTATAAACTGCGCTGACATTTTTTTTAGGCCTGGAATTGTTTTAAGATGGTAGAAGTACACTTTGGTCTTGGCATTGGGTCAACATCTGGGATCAACTTATATTGACTTATTTTGCATAAAGATGCCAAGAGAATTACTGTCTGCAGATGCATATGAACTGCTAACAACACTTTTATAGAACCTCACTTCAAAAATTCAGAACTCTCCCTTTAATAGCCTATTTTCTCTCAAACTATTGCTAGCCTAAGTTTTGCTTACACAACAGCTGTGATTATATTGAAAACAGAAGCTGGTTTGTACAGGCAGAGTGGACTTTCAGACATTCTTTGAGCACTTAAGTTTGCCAAGGAGTCATGTGCTTTGTTGTGAGCACACAAATGTAAATGCACCCAAACCAAATAGGCTCCCTATGGAAAACTCCCAGCAGAATCAAACACAGAGCATAGATGGGAACTCTGTAGATAGAAATGAGGGGATAAAACTGTATTCAGAGTTACAATGCAGTATATACATCACATTGGAGGAGTCACTCGAATGTAAAATGCAACATTGTTTTAATACAGCTCTGCAAAGCCTATTGGGTTGTTTTGTTGCTGCATTTTCTCTGTAATCTAAGTCGGTTGTTGTTTAGGGTCAGTAGTATAAAGGCTTTCTGTGCATGGAGATTTTCACATTCCACTGTATTGAATTTGCTCTTTAAGTAGAGAACACATCATGTGTCCATTATGTATGGCGTTCAAGAAACAGCCACAATCTGACACAGTGAAATCATGAGGCATTGCAAAGCATGCTAAGACAACTCTTAGGGTGTAATCCTCTCGTAATTAGATATAACTGGTTTCTGTACCATGTCTGCTGAAGCTTCAGAGGTGTGCAACTCAGATTAGATAATGTAATAACAGGACAACTATTAGTTTGGCAATCCGCAAGTCCGGCCTGAGTAGAAGATTGACAAGAGAAAAGCTATTGCTTAAATGAAGTCTTAAAGCCGTTTGCTGTTTGCCATTGGCCATCAGGGAAAATGGCAAAAAGGGAAGAAAGTGCTCTGATCAGAGAGACCAAAATGTAACTCTTTAACCAACATGCAAAACACTGTGTATTATGGGAAACTACCACTGCACACCATTCTGAACACACTCCATCACTTATGGTAGCAGGATCCTGACACTATTCATCAGCAGGAACAGGGATACTGGCTGGAGTTTGGCTTTGTAGTTATGATGTGACAACATTTGAAAAACTTTATGAGGTGTCCATTTGCACTGTGAAAGCAACCCTTAGCTGAGATAAGCTGATCTATCTAATAAATGTGTGGCTGGTTAAGTAACCGTCAAAAATAGATCCTAATCAAGCTCTTTCATAAAGGAATAATACCCTAATATTTCCTCACCATGTCTCTGTTAAATGAAGATAACCTTTAAACAAACAACATTGTTGCACAAGAAGCACTTAGTACAAGATCTTAACCGAGATCCACGTATTAAACTTGATCTCTTTCTGTCAGCAAATGATAAGCAGATGCTATTATATTTACTGCAGTATCGTGATATAAACGCAACCAGATGTGCGAGCATTATATTACACGCTCAGAATGAGAACAATTAGTTCTTCAGATAAAACGCACATGCGGTGACAGTACATATGAGCTCAAACATCTCTTTCATCCAAGTGAACAAATTATTATTCACTATTTATGTTGATGTGTCTTACATGAGCAATCAGCACAAAAAAAACTAAAGCTTTCTCACAAGCTGTATTGCTTCCATGTCTGCTTCACCTCCTCCCGTTCTGCTTTTCTTTTTTTTTTTTCTTTCTCATTTCAGTCTCATCGCCCTCCCTCTTTCTAGCTCGGATGGAAAACCTTTGACGTCACTGCTTGTTATTACTTAACACAACTCTGCAGAGTGCCCTGGGCTCCTTGTAATAGGCAGACGTTTTGCTTCCCCTTTGAAGAGCAAATTGGGTGGTGGGTGAGATGGAGAGAAACAGAGAGGGAGTAGGTGGGGGAAAAACTGAGTCTAAGATCTGGATTTTAAGGGTTTTTATTTTCCTTGTGCACCAGTGCATAAAGTAAACTGAAGATCTAACAAGAATCCAATAATTAAAGGAACAAAAAAACAACAACAACAAGAGAAGATGTTTTTAGATTTTTGTAGAGTTAAGCTAAAGGCAAACTGACTGAATAAAAAGAATCATTGTCAGGGTAGTGAAATAAACATTAACCAAAAGAGAAATCTGGTAAAGTGCAGTTAGACAATTCCACAGGCACAGCAACACAAGCTCTTTTCACACACAGACTGCTCCACAATGCCAGTCCCATTCATTATGTTGGCGTGGCTCACCTTTGCTGCACACCGACCAGACAAAAGTGACAGAAGGCTGCATCAGTGTGGCCTTTCAAATATCATGCCGACATGGCGGAAAGAGACAAATACGGACAGAAAAATTGCAAAACAATCCAGTTTGAAAGAAGCTGAATCTTTTTAGTCTGTTAATGTCATTTAGTGTAAACCTTAGTAGGTAAATCCCCTCTTAAGCTTGACTAGGAGAAGATCCAATCATGTCTGCAGGGACTCAGTCTGCAGACTGAACATACAAAGCAAGACATATCTTTCTAAAATCATACTTCCTACAGTAGTTGCTTTCATACTTGTGAAAGCATGAAAGCTTTCATAAGTAGTTGTGTTAATAGTTTGTAGAGATGTGTTAGCAGCTTTAACAGCACTCCTCCACCACATAACTCCACCAGAATAGCGGCGGCAATAATTAGCAGAAACCCAGCAGAAGTGTGCGTCTGCTGAGTTTATCATGCTGAGTTTCAGCCCATTTTTCAAATATGATATTGTAAAATACTAATCCTCGGCACAACAAAGTACAGCCCTGCTAAACACAGCATCTACTGATGACATGAAGAGGCATTGTGGTGAGGACATCCTGACAGAAGAGTATCGAGAAAAGGTAAGAGGTTTTTAAAGAGACAAAGGCCAATTTCAAGGCGTCAGGCACAGCAATGATTTGAAGTCACATTTCCTTTAAGCTGTTTCAGAGGGTCTTCAGAACTGAAGGTAAGATGTGTTAGAGAGGTAGAGATGTGTTAATTTTACACCATTTTACACCTTTACTGAGGTGTAAAACAGCACTCTGTGCCTTGAAAATACATAATTCTCCTGCTTTACATTGCAATTATAAAATCTCAAACAGATGCTTTTTAGAAAAATCCAATTTTAATTCTAGTAGATTTAGTCAGTGTGGAATAATGGGGTTATTTCCATGTTAAGAAATAACTATTTTGTAGAAAATCGCTTGGTTCTCACTTATTGACATCCATATTCTTCATACTCATGTGAGCCTCTTTTGAGAGTAGGACAGCCCATAGTCGTCTGTAACATTTGACAAGATCAGAGCATACAGAAAAAGTTATTAGTCTTTTCCTTTTTGAACAATTTCTCTAGACTGTCCAGAGTCGACCCTTTCAGTGATGGGCATAAGTTACTAATTACCTGGTAGAGGCCAACATGTTTTTATTGAATATATCTAGATATTTCGAGCATTTGATCATGCAAGGCACTCTACAGAAGTTTGCAGGACTCTTGAAAGAAAAACGTACCAACATCTCATCTCCTCTGGCTTTCTGACATATTCATTCTTTGATCGATGTCATACAAAGCAGGAGTGTTTGCTGTTGTAATTCTCAATGTTAGGACCGCCTCAACACAAATCTCCAGTTCACATCCCAGAGCGTTGCAAAGTTAATTTTAACATTTGTAATGGTAGAAGTATTTTCTTGGCAAACAACTGATTACTATGTATGGTCTCTCATCTTTGAAATAGCAGAAGACTAGAATCTTTTCCAACATTTTTTCAGCTTTTTTCTACAGATGTCATTAAGACTAATGTTTCTACACCCTGTTTCTTCATCAGAAGACTCTTGATTTACACATCTTTACCAGGCTAACTACTAAGTATGGAAGGCATTGTTAGCATGTTGTTGTTTTTTTTTTAATTTATTCATTTATGTAATTTTTTTTTCAAGCTTTTGAACAGCTGCTACGTCCTATTAAACATCAGGCACCAATAATCTGCTGCAAGTCACACACCATGCATGCACATGGAGGATTTACAGGGCTCAGCATATGTAAATACAGAGGTTATGTTATCAGTTGTCACGGCAGCAGCGTAAATACTTTTTCTTCCCTGCACGGTCGCCTTCACAACCCATCGAGGCTGTTACATAATTCATCCCATCACAGGCTGCTGGTGCAACATCAATAGATCTATTTGCCATCTGCAGACAGAGAGAAAGGCAACACAAAGACATACAAGCATCTCATTATAACCATCTTATGCATACAGTATGAAGAGCGTCTCATTTTTATTCTATCGTCTGCTTTTGAAACATGAAACAAAGGAAGCCTGTTTCATGATATGTGTTTTCATTATATTTGACGGGCTTTGCAAATTTATATATTAATAAATAAGCTTTTTTGTCTTCTGTGGCACATGTCTTTCTTTATTTATGAAAAGCATAATTTCTGATGCTCTCCTTTTATTATGGGTATACTATCTTCACTGAAAATTCAGCCTCATTTCAGGCATTTTACAATTGCATCTTGCATCCTTCCCCATCATTTTCCGTTGGTCTCATCCTGACCTTGAAGTAAAGACAATGAAGCAGACGCTATTGCAGAGTCTAAAATATTTAAAACTTGTCTTATTTAATTCTAAAGAACTGACTTTAACCTGATTTCTGTCTAAATTATAGTTTCCTATACTGTGACCACATGGGTTAAAATTCACAAATAGGGAGAGAGAGTTGAAAGGAAGACTGTGTATGTGTTTGTGCTGGCACACATACACAGAAACTGTCTTAAAGGATAGAGTGAAATATAAGGTGGCAAGATAAGAGAAAGGTTGCAGGGATGTGACCAGACACATCTCTTTGTCTGAGTTAGTGCCTGACGCTATGCTAATTACTTTGCTGTGTTTTTTCTTTGAACTGCACTTCTTTATCTCCTAAATAGTTTATGACTTCTAAATACAGGTTCCTTTCTCTCTTTTTTTTTTTTTTAAATATATACACACTTGCTCTTAGGCAGTTCACAGTCTCACATAGAAGGAAAGATCCACTGAGGGATTTCATACGTCTTATACACTAGTCTTTTACAACAGTGGAGTCATTCCAGTGTGAGATGTGTTATGGTGACACATCCGTACCGTATGACAGATGGAAAAATATGTCCCTAATACACTCAATTAAACAAACTCACCCTGTAGCGTCTGGTCAGCAGAGGAAGCTCAAATGAGCGATGTCCAGCGATAATTTTCAAACATATTCTGTTTAGAAGCATAGATATGCAGTCTCCTTGGACTTAAATATATTCATCGCTGTTTAAATGGAGAATGGATCATATATTTTTTATTTGACACAGGTGTTTATTGCCTTGCAGCAAGAAGGGTCTGGTAAATGTTGCAGTAGTTTTCAAGTTCTTAGTACATTTTTACTGTTCTGCTCCTGAAGCTAGAGTCTGTAGTTTTCATGACCAGGAATATCTTGTCAATTTTGTCTTTCCTGTGAATGAGCAGAACGTTTAATTACTTTCCACAAGCTGATTTCACAGCACCAGGTAAAGGTGGGACCTGGCTGCTTTATTCTATGGTTCAAATAGCCCACATTAAACCATAGTGATGGAAAATTTTAGCAGGTATAAAGTTGAAAAGTTGAAAACCCCTGACTGTCTTGACAACCATGGTCATCCCTGTTTCGAAAGCAGAATTTGTTATTCATGAATGGCCAGAGGCTCAGAGAGGGACTCGCCTTTGCAAGTTTCGAAGGTGGAACTCTGAAAGGCGGCCTATATATCGCCAGAGCAAACAAAGACCTCACAGAATGATAAACCAAAAGCTTTGAAATCCAACAGTGAAAATTGAAGGCTTCGGAAGATAGTCTGGAAGTCACCAGATTCGGTGATGAAGACATGGAGGGTGACCCGGCTGCCGAACTGTTGTCGGTTGGAGCTTGTTGAATTATTCAGTACTTCAAGCAGTCATGCAAACTGCAAACTCCATATACTTTCTCTTCTATCTCATCAAAAGGAGCAGAGGAATGGTATGAATATTTTTTTAAATATCTTAATCATGTTTGGTGTGCAGGACATCATCATTGTGATTTGTGATTTATTATTTATGAGCAGCAAGGGGCAGTTTGCAGAGGAGCACATCCTTGCATGTTCATGGCAAAACTTCTTTTTAAAAGAGGATACTTTTTCAGTCCTTCCTCCTTAGATGGATGTCACAGTCCTTCTGCGGCCCCTGGTAGTCCCTGGCCACCTCTAAAGCCTGCTTGAGGAATTTGTTGCTTGCACATCAAAGTGAGCACTTTCACACTGACGTTCAGAGCTGTTTGCTTGCGATTGGATTACTCAGGACACACTTTAGTGCCTACTGGGGTGTTAGGAAAACAAGTTCTGAAGTGGAAAAAAGTGTAGAGGTGTCAGAGGAGAAAAAGGAGACAGGGAAATATGGAAGCATAAAGGGCTAACTGTGAACTGTGAGGATATGGAGGATGAAAAAGCAGCTATATCCTTGGGGCATAGGGACATGCACAGTGAGAGCGAAAAGAAATGAAGGACAAGGTCATAGATGTAGAGGAAGGATAGGAGAACATCAATAAGATAATGAAAAATTGATGTGCAGTGCTCGAAAGCAAAACCTGTTACATGTTAAAATAAGCCAAATCATCAAAATTTAAACCACCGACAGATAAAGAGGCTTTTTTTAGGGTTGAATCTGATGCACTTGTCATAGATCTGATTAGGATCTATGACCCAGGAAGGGACAAGGACCAATTAGGATCCACAGAGAGAAATTAGAAGTAAACAGCACGGGCTTGTCTGCTGTGACGTGAGCCTGATGTATGAGAGGAGGGATAAAGCCGGACAACGGAGAATGAGGATGCATTAAAAAAAAGAGAGAGAGAGGAGGATGTGAAATAATCCCACTGTTGTGTTGAACAAAGGGAGAGAGACAGAGAGAGGCTCCTCTGTGTTCATGGTTATGGAAAAGTACTTACTTGAAACTGTGTACTCAGTTCCCCATGCAAAGATACACACTGATTTATACATCTCTCAGCAGGCTCTGCCTCGCATCCACTGAATACATAATTACACCCATCTCCACAGTGTGTGTGTGTGAATTTATTCAGTGTGTATGTTGAAATTGATGTGGATAAAGTGGCCATGCACCGGTGGAAATCTCAATCTCACATTTAAATGAGATTCGACTATGACGGGCCCATAAACCAACCAAATTATCTTGAAAACATTCAGCTACTCTGTGAGAATATCTAGCATGTCACCAGGCAGCATGTCAAATAAAGCTAATTCATTTTTATAGGTTGTTTTATCCAAATACCTCTACTTAATAAAAAGGATTATGAGAAAGCAGAGGAGAATCTGAGGTGTGAGGTCATCTGATACTCATAGTTCATCAATCTACAACATTGTTCACAATCTGGTTTAAAAACATTAAAATAAGGGAATATTTTAAGTTAAAATAATCACATGCATTTATTTTTAAGAAAAATACAATCTGTAATTTGAAAACATTTATTTAGTGGGACAAATGGTAAAAATATTTTTTACCCAAAATCACTATTGTAATGTTTATTAGCATCCCCAACAATTCCTATAACAATTGTAACCAAAGCATGTTTAAAAATTTTAATTAACCTTTTTTCAGCTCATTTAGTGTTTCTAGAAAGTCCAGCTGGTAATCCGTTTCCAAAGAGTGCAAATATAAGGTAGCAATAGTGCAATTTGTTTTAGCCTTTCTTCAAAATGGGACAGGTAAGAGAACATCCCATAACTCTGCAAGCAGCCACTCACCTATATTAGCTCATATCTTCAACTAGAGCAACAATTACTAAGCTTCAATTAGCTGGAGCTGTGACAAACAAAGCTGGACCAAGAACCAAGTTTATCCTGCCCGCACCTGCAGAATGGAGGATGTTGGAGAGGTAAAACAAAAAGTGGCATCCTGGTGTCAACGAGACTCCAAATTAAACATTAAACAATATTTACAAGCCAACAAGTTACTCAGATGTAATGACAAGCAAAATCTTTTACTATTCTATATCAACACACATGCTACTGGATCTTTTTGCTTTTGTCAAATAAGTCTAAAAATTTAATTTTTCAACTATAAACTCCTCACGGTGTGACACAAACAAAGCACAAAAGCATCCCAGCTGCACCATTAACTGGAGGATATGTGATGTTGTGAGCCTGTTCATCTTCCAAAGCTTTTATTCTGCAGTCAAAAATCTAATAAACAATCCATTTCCTTGAAGGTGTATAATAAGTTCCCTCGCTGTTAAAAGCCAGCCACGTAAATTTGAAGGTTTATATGATTGAGAAAATAGAATTGATGTTCAAAAAGCTAATTTTTTCCTCTTTTAATAACCGTATGATCTTTCTACATCTGTTGTTTCGAATGCTTTGTAGTTCACCTCCAGTAAGAGCCTGTCTGTTCCTATTTTCTCTCTGCTTGGTCAAAAAGGACTTCAAGCAGTAACTAATTTTCTGTCCAAGGTTTGCAAAATCTTGCCTCTGGGTAGGTATTATTAAAAAGTAATCTTTGATAATGTGGATTAAAAAAAACCAAAAGGATGCATGGACGACAACTTTCAGCTTTTGTCTTCTTTGTGAGGGAAATCACAAAGAAGACAAAATCTTTTCATGCAGAATGAAGAGATCTAATCCACAGAGAGGTTCGAAGAGCCAGATAACAAAATGGAAGCAGTATAATCCTGCTGATAGCCGGTATTCATATGAACACATGGTCCTTTCTCACATAATCTCAGTTCAAACAATAACCTGAGGCAAAGCTGCTTGGCGTTGGGTTTATCAGTTCACGTTAATGTAATTTGTGTTTGTTTACATGTGGGACAAAATTGCATTAAGCTAAATTAACCTGTGTTGCCATGTTTTCCATTTTATGCTAGTTAAATATATATATTTTTTTGTTCAAGGTTCCATATGTGGATGTGTTTGTTTCTGTTCAAGTGCAACTATTTCCTTTCTCTGAGGTATTCAGAGAGATTTTTATATGATAGACATGTTTACAATGAATGACTCTTTATGAAACCCTGGAGAGAGTTTCACATATTCTTGGCCCACAGCTGAACATGAAGGTTCTGTCTGAATTTGATAGCCATGTCTGATTCAGGTTGTGGTTAAACCTGCCTGTGAGAGCAGACAAAGTGTTGAGGGGTGATTGATGCACATTTAAAATGAGTACAGGACATTAACCTTTCCTTTATTTAGCTTTTGCCCGGTGCAGTCATTGAGGTGAACGAATATCAAATGGCAAACTGATGAGCAAAGAATGCAAATCAGGATGCAGGAAAATGAACCCGATCATGGGTGCAGCCTTCTTGTGACTGGTTATATGTGGGTGCTTTGCATGAGGGCACATGGATAGGGAATTGCATGTGTTTTAGTTGTTGTCATTGCTTGATGTATGGTTTTGAAAATATTGCAACAAACCTCTCAGGTGAAAGCCAAATGAGGTGCTCTAAAATGCAATTGTTCAAATTTTTCCCCCAAATGTCTTTTACTGACATTTCAGGCATAATATAAAAAATGCTTGTTGCCTACATATGTTAGGGAAACTTTGCTCTGTGAAAGCAATATCTAGAGATGTTATCCCAACATGACTGGCTTTATTGAATCGAGGTTTACTCTGCAGACAACACTAGGCAACCCCTCAGAATGGCCACGTGGCCGACTCAGAGGCAAGACAGCAGTGAAGCACAAAAGCATCAGGTCACAACCACAAGGAGAAACACGGGGCACTGAAACCCCGGCGGCCAGACAAATCTAACACCGAGGACAAGGAATCCCCATCCCTGCAGAGAACTCCCAATCTGCCAGGCAAACATGAGCTGTCCACAGCTGCTGGAACTCAGAAGGACCAACATATGAAGGGCCGTCCCACTCAGTCAGACAGGGAGCGGCATCCCCACCAGACTCGAGAGTTCAGTCTCTAAAGCCCAGAACATCACAGCGGTACCAAATCAGGTACCGCTGCTTTTGGCATTGTGAGCAGGTGAGGAAAGCAAGAAGTGCTCGAAAATTTCCTAGTGGGAACTTTGGACCTGCTAAAACACAGCAGACCAAACTGAGCGCAGAATATGATTCCCACATCATCACAAACTGTAAAGATGTCACTCCGCCACAATCTGGATTTAGACTCTGGGAACCTAATTTCCAAATAAAATGCAAAATATACCATAATCAAAAAAGAGGATTTTTTTTTTTTTTTATCACTGAGTCCAGATCCTTTTCTCCTTTGTCTGGCTAAGATGCTTCTGATATTGTCTGTGGTTTAGCTGTGGGTTAAACACAAGGAATGAAACATTAATCGTTTGAGTCCTGAACATGTCAAGACTCTTGATTGGGCATTGGTTAAAATTTGTCTCAAGGCTTTTTTATCCTTCCACTGAACCTTCCTTAATATATTTGGATCCAGAAGTAGCGTTGCATCTCTTCGGTTGGTCTCTGATACCCGACTTCGGTCAGCAACGACAGCCTTCCATGACTTGGCTGGGGCGTGGCCGGACGACGGTCACCCATCTCCGATCACCCATCTCCGATCACGCACAGCATGTTCGTGGAGAACTTGGTGCTAAATGACTTGCAGACAACCTGATTCAAGACATTATACATTGAGGCAAATATAATAAATGATCAGAGAGGCATCAAACACTAATAAATTCTTGATCATGGCATCTTTAATTTTATAAATGCAATTGTGTGCTTCATAACTCAAATTCTAGTTGAACAACCCCATTTTGTTTTTTATTGATTCCATGTGCCTGATAGGAAATTGCCTAACTGGCATATGAAATTTCAACACTGCACTGCAAACTCTAAAATCTTGCAGAAGAAGCTGCTTCAGGGAACCAACCAGCTGCTGCACTTTCAAACTGCCTCAGTCAACAGAAGTTAAGTTTGACTTTTTCCAGTTTGACCTTTGGCAAAAGAAACATGTCTTTGGTATAAGATTCCCACCAGAGGGGGCAAACATGCAACATCGGTGTTGCGTCACCTGTCGCGACCTTTAACGTAACATGCACATATGTTGCTATACAGATGTTAAAAAAAAGAAAAAGCTTACATGTGTCTTGTTTGTGACTGTGGTCCCAGAGATGATGTCTTTGGACAGCTGTTTACCTCAGTGAGAGAAAACCGGGAACACTCTTTGAACATGTGACTGAGGTCTTGGCCTCCGAGCAATGCAAGGGGGGTCAAATTAGACGCCGCTGCTGCTGCAGCAAAACCGTTTACCATATGGTTGCTGTTTGTTTCTTGCTGAAATGGCATATCTTGAGCTGGTAGGAGGCTCCTTAGACAGAAAATGCAAATACAAATAAACCTCAGTGTCATATTTTGCACAAAAGCAGATAACATAGAAGAAGTCCAGTGTCAATTCTGATACAGCTTACACACAGTGGTACAGCCATGGTTTCCAGAGAGGCAGCAAAGAACTGAATTAAAACGATCCGTATCACACGGGGGTAAAAAGACACATATGTATTATTGGATAATCTGGATATATTTTGAATATTTCTTAAATCCAAGAATAGATCATGATCAACAAAAGTTCAACAGAATCTTCAGCAGAAGAAAGTTTTGAATGGGTCCATCCAGATTCCAGAGATAAGTATGACAGCGTATCGCTTGAATCGCCAGAAATGAACTGTGAACGAGGCAGATCCTTTACAATTTAATAGACGCGGAGAACTTTTGTACGTCCACAAAATTATGTCAAATTAAGGTTAAGCCACATGCTAGTTTATAGACATGCTCTATTACATTTGTTGGATTTTTGCCCCTTGCAAAATTGTTTGTTTTTGAACTGCACAGGCTGTTTGTCACATAAAATATAGAAAATGTCGTACTTATTCCATTATCATTATTATTTATCATTATCCCTTGTGGTGGAATCTAAATGCTTTTTGGAACACTTAGTCTTACTAATGCATTAATGGTGACATTGTTCTCTGCAGTGCCCCATTTCCTTTGTTTTTATGCCTGAAAATAATAACAAAATGCAAAATGACTAAGCAATCTGGATCCTACTATTCCCCTCCACAGGACCACAGCGTGTTTTCAGCATGTTGACGTAACTAGGAGCTGTTACAGCAACCGCCCACGACAGAGGCACGCACAGCAAGACAGATTCAACAAAGAGAGAGAGAGAAAAAACAACTTGAGAACAAATTTCAGTTTTCCTGTTCTTTTTTTCAGAGTTCATTTCTGTCGGTTTAAGTTCGTTATGTGACTCCTTGTGTTACCTTAAGACCCTTGTTTGCCTTCACCTCCACTCAAACAAAACTCCCATTGCACAATCTTCCGATGATGTCACGGTTACCACAGTAACCATTCTCACGGTCCCTCCACCTCCCTCTTTGCTTTCGCCCTTCGTCTTGATCCTTTAAATCTCCTCAGAGTGAGAGTGCCGCTCCATCTGTCTCCTGCTCCGATTCGTGCTCCTGCACACACGCGGCCGATGTTATGAGAGCCTCACCGAAAACTGTCCACCAGGCAGCTTCCCCGAGAGATAAAACATGGAAAACAATATTCCTTTGCTTTTCTCACATTGTGCACACACAGCTCATGCATACAGGTGGTGTGTGCTGTGCATGTTGAGGGTTTCACGGTGAAGATTCATGCAACAAACATGACCGCTGATTAGCAAAGGCCAGAGGACGAAAACAAAAAGACAGATGCTGTTTAGAATGCATCCGCCTGCTGATTTATGAGCACAGAATGAGGTAGGGGACCCTGGCCTGTGAGATGGATGAGATGGATCAGGAGCGGTGATTGATGAGGGATTCAATGGCAGGGAACACTGCACGAAGGCAATTTTAGAGATGAAGGGGAGGAAACGTGTAGACACAAGTGCTTCAAATCAAATGCAGATGAATTTATTTATTTGTTGGCTGGTGGGTTGGTTTATTACCTTTGTTTTACGCCTGGATAAACTCACTATGGCTACCATGAAGTCTTTACTTTTGATTTGACAGAAGGTATTCCTGAAGGTGCTTCTGAGAGTTTTCTGTGTCTTGAACCCCCGGTAGATGGCAACTCACAATCAGACAGTTTCTGATTGAGATTATTTCTCTTAAAAGGGAGTGTTTCATATCCCCTATAACCACATGAATGCTCAGTATGAGGGATTGCTGCAAAAGTAAATGACTTCATAAGGATATCAACTGTCAGCTGATGCCATATGTTCAGTGAAAACAGTGCAGACCCATAATAATAAGCTGAACTTGACAACATGGTTTTATAACTAGGATCAAATCAGATTGCATGTAACAAACTTTGAATCTCTCTATGTGATTTCAATTAAATTTATTGTGTCAACTGTTTTTGTTTGTTTTTTGCAGTTGTTGTGAAGTGGCACTATATTAAACTAATTTCACCGGGTCAGAACACTGTAGTTGTCCTCCAAATGTCCCATAAATGCCGGTCAGTCAGGCATCAGAAGCTGCTAGTGAACATTGTGTTCCTTAGAGGCTGACGCTGGTCGGGACCTGCTGGCAATCAACTTTTGCTCTCACACTGGCTCAGTTATTATGCAAGGGTGCAAGTTTATTTTTAGATAATGCAACCAGAGAAAACACTCTCTGTGCTCCAAATCCTTGCACAAGATCCATGAGAGAACTAATATGGCCTGCGACTGTTTCCTGGTTGTGCTCTTTTGAATGTCCCAATAAGTTTGCAGCAAAAATCAAACTTGTGTAAATGTGTAAACCAGCTAAAAATAACAATTTTAAAAATGCTGTCAAATGTTGTCATTTGTATTTGTCACGGTTGTAATATTGGCTTGTTTACTTCCTTCCTTTTGACTTTTTTTTGTGTGTGTGTGTGTGTGTGTGTGTGTGTGTGTGTGTGTGTGTGTGGGGGTGTGTGTGTGTGTGTGTGTGTGTGTGTGTGTGCGTGGGTGTGTGGGGGTGTGTGTGTGTGTGTGTGTGTTTTAATGAAAACCCGGATCATTGTGACAGCAGAACGGTCATGTCACGGTCAGGTCTCAGTGGCCATGGTCAAACTCTACTTAGGCGTTATGTAACACGCAGATACACTGAATGCAATGACCTATTTAGCCCCACTGTGCCACAATCCATATTATTACTAATGTATTTCCATTCTCAGCACAGGGTGTAACAAGGACAGCAGGCGGAAAATAAAGGTGTTGTAAAAACACACATTAACAGTAGTAGAGTAGAATCAGTGGGTGATTACAGTAAATAGCAGCAGTTAGCAGTCAACAAAAATGGGAAGGCAAATAGAGGAAAAAGTCAAAATATTTGTAGAATATTATTAATTCAAGCACAGAATTCTAAACGAAACCTATAAACCATCTATTTAGCATTTTGCTCTTGGGGTCTCTTACAAGATCTCACCAATCACAAGCCAGAGGCATGAATGAAACTAAAAGTACGAACAAATGAAGGCAGTATATTGGAATCAAAGTGAAAAGACAACAAAGAGACATGAAAAAAAAGAACTTTAAACTGGACTCAATGGCTCAAAACACCCAAACAGACACAAAAGATATGATTCAATGCTTGAATCATCCCAAAATACACAACCTGCCTACATTAACATTTCATTTACAGCAGCACAGTGTTTGTTGTGGAAAACTCAAAAATTGTGGCAACATGGATTCAAAGTGTTATTTTAATCAGTTTCAGTGAATTTAATGAGCTCCCCCTAAAAAAGTTTACTAGAAAGGGAAAGACTGCAATGCATCAACTCTTACACCTATAAATGTTAACATCAAATTAGTAAACTTGTGCTAATTTTTTTTTAATTTTTTTTAATCTCATTGTTTGCTGTTTGACAAAAAAACTAAAATTGCACAATCCCCTGCTGAGCTCAGCCATGCATGTCTGTATTTAGGCCCTGATGCTGCCTCTAATCAGCCCCCTTGTTGAATGCCGGACCAAATGCCAGGCCTGCCCAACTTCCCCTCCTCTCACCAAATCGCTCAATGGCCTCCTTGTTCCTCACTATTTCCTCTGAAAAATGAGGCTCAGTAAATAAAGCCTTTAAAGTGTGTTCCTTTGTATCAGAGAAGACATCAGCAGAGTCTTAGTTGACCTCCATTTTGAGCTGTGTAGCAACATGTTCAGATTTCACTGATCTGACTTTCTCCTCCACTGTTTGAAATAGGAAATGATGAGGCGGGGAAATGATGCCTGATGTCACTGGGTGGTGTTTCTACTTTAATTCACAATAGAGAGCAAATATGTTCACTGAGGTGACAATTAGTATTTTAGCTGCTTAGCATCTGTTAGTGTTCAACATTAACTGGTCATAAATTTAATGTAGACAATAGTTTTCACAGTGTTTTCTACATTATTCTGTATTGAATATTCAAAAGCCAGTCGGTTTCATAATCAAAATCAGTTTGCTAAATTAATTCTTGATTCTAATTTGTATACATATATCATTCTAAAAGAAGGACACAATGGTAAGTAGGTTGAATTTGTATTGCCCTTTATCAAGTGAGAGGACTCCAAAGCCATTACGATTAGTCATTCATCCATTCAGACATTCACATGCTTCTGTATGAAAATGAACTTATTTCTCATAAGAAAACTTCTTGATGTTTTTTTTTTTTTTAACAAGATTGTAATCTGGTTGAAATTACTACAAAAATATTGCAAATAGAGATTTTAAGAAGAATATATGAGAACTATTAATAAATGTAGACATGAATTAAGTATATAATTATTCAAAATGAGACCCACTTACAAACACCAGCAATCCTCTCCACCAATCACCCAAAAGTAGCTCAGAAAATAAAAAAAAATAACAACAACCAAAAAATACCACTTTTGATTAAACTAGTTCAGCTGAAAAAAGAGGTTTGTGGAAAGGCATTAAATGTCCAAAAATGTATTTAGGCTGATTAGATCTTAAGATTTACTTTAAGTTTCTCACATTAAAGAAGAGACTTTATGGTCCAGACCCACGTTTTAATGTCTACTTCAGTCTGAGAGAAAAAAGAAAAAGCAAAATAATCTAAATAAGATTTGTTCTTATTCCAGGCTTCCCATATCCATCATAATTTTTTGCAGTTACAACTAAATATGATTTCAAAGCTGCCTCAAATAGACACAATCAGATTACTCACATGAGGACCTCGACATGTGCAGACTTGAATTCATGCTTGAAGCATAACAAATGTAATGTTGACTTTTATAGGTCAAATTTGGGGTCTTTGCATGGATGGATTTTTATTTCCAAATAAAAATCCATGCATGGAAGGATGCTTTTTTGAAATGTATGCTTCTCTTGCTTTAGTAAACAATAAAAATGTTTCATTTTCACCCCAAATCTTCTTTGTTTAATCTGTATCTGGCAGATGAAGATTATTTACTAGGTAATCTTTGGTAGAAGTAATTTTAGATATCAGTCATCTTAACCAATTTTTGGATGGAAAAGGCAGGCAAGGTAGCCCAGCAAAATATTCAAAATGTATTAACTCATCAGTTGTCACACTATAGCAAGGAAGGAGAGAAGATTGTTCATCTGCTCATATTATGTGCATTGTTGGTTGAACGTTTACTAAATCCTATAATCTCTGATACATTGACAAATGTGAGGACAGGTAGAAAAGCCTCTATGGACCAATTTAAAACTCTGTTACCTTCCTTGGGAGTGTGGGTGAGTAGGGGATGATAACAGGAGCAAGCAAATGTGCAGAAAGGAAAAATCAGGCAAGTGAGGAGAGAATTGCTTCAGTATCTGTGATACTGATGTGGCCAGATATGTCTAAGCCTTTGGGAATCTGCAGGGAATGTGATTCTGTTTCTATTCTTGCATATCTACATCCTGTGTACAGACTGCTGGATCCCGTCATCGTCCTGTGCAAATGTGTTTTCTCCATTATTCTGGCCATCCCACATCTGTGGCTGACCCACAAATATCTACTGAATCCGTTTAAGCGTTAATTATTGTAGAAGTGCATTAGAACATAAATTTATCATGCCCTGTTTAATTACTTAATAATTAAGTGATAAAACATTCCTACGCTGAATTAAAAGGGGACTAGTGAAAGCTCTTGACTCTGAGATACGATGTGTACCTCGTGTCACGGCATTCTCAAGGACAATGACGAGCCAAAGAAACGTGGCACCGCTCCAAGTTCTCCACGCAAAACACAGAGCAGATGCAATCAATAGAAAATGGAGCTTGAAGCTAAAAATAAATGAGGACAAGCAGCTGCAAGGAGAAATGTGAGCACTTGAAATTGGAAGAGGGACAACAATAAAGATAACATTTAGTGGTCTGACAGCACAATCTCACATCATGTGTGAACCAGCGCTGGTTTTGCATCTTGATGTTGAAGTATCTCCAAACTAAATACATTTTTTAAAATTTTTTTTACATATATAACTCAGCAAAATCAACTGGTGCAGAAAACAGATTGTAATCATTTTAAGACATGTTATTTTTGGGCATCTTTGTCGAGTTTTCTTGACGACTGTGCTTTCCCAAGCACGTGCGGCCTTGCAGCTGTTCAGTGAGATCCTTGGCTCTCTGTGACCCAACTTGGAAACATTGGAAGGACTCAAAGATTCCTTCCAATGTTTCCAAGATTGTTTGGAGGATTCAAATAATCCTCCAAACAAAATATATATTAGAAACTTAAAGCATCTCATGAAAACATAATAATAATATGAGGCATAATCACAGAAATAGGAAGAATTATGACAGAGAAAAACTGGTTTTCCTTTCTTTTCCTGTGATTTTTGCCAAGTCTTTCCCCTGCCCATATTTCTCAGAGGCAGTGATGTGTTTACCCCTTGTCTCCTCCATATTTCTCCACCAAAATGTTGAGATTGGTCTGGTCGCCGCAGCAAATCATTTTTATTGAAGAGCACTTTGTAGCCAGTGGGGCTCTAAAGAAAACAGTGAATGAATCAGGTGAGAAGAACTACCAGAACATTCTGCCAAATTATATTTCTATAAAACCCCAGTTAGTTAGCGAGAGGGCATGTTCAAAAACCTTCCTGACCTCTAGCTGCTTTAAAATTGTTTCTGAAATACATCCAATACCTTACCAAATTGCTAATGCTCATTTATTTTGTCACATCAACATTTAAAAAAAAAGTCATTTTCAAGAGAAGAGTTATGGGCTTTATGGCACATTCCCCTAAGAGAATAAATTAGGAACAAACTAAGCACAATTTCATTTTATGCAACACACTCCATTCCAGCATAAATGAAATTCACTTCCCGAAGTCAGCCTGTTTTCCATCTGCAATTCTGCCAACTGTTTTTTTATTTTATTTTTTTTCCAGCTCTTTAATTCCTTTAGCCCTGCAGTGGGTTGCCTTCAGCTCCCATAGCTCATTCAGGATGCTGCAGCCAGTGTTACACAGTGCAGGGCTGACTGAGTCCTACTGTAGTGCTCTTTTTGTTTTGATGCTTGCAGGTTGCTCATTTTTATTTCTGATTGCAGCCAGAGCTGCTAAAGAGGTTTTCAAAAAAATAGGACAATTAACTGCGTCACTAATTGTAGCTTTTAGTTCTCTTTCTCTTTTTTTCTGTAATATAAATGACCAAATTCTTATCAAACATGTCAATTATCAGAGTCTGATTGTTTTTTTTTTCTACTATTACTAGATTCCCTTTTTGTTAAAAGAAAGAAATGCTGAGATGATAATAAAACCTTTCATCATGTATTAATTTTTAATGAATATGCTCCTTCCAAGCCTCTCCCTGTGCTCCAGGAAGCAATATTCAGGTATAAACCAATGCAAGTGTTATATTCTTTCTCTTAAATGATGCACAGAAAGATGGTGCATGCAATAACATCAATAATTCACCACTTCAGTTCTTCTCAGTTGTTTTTTTTTTTTTACAATCCACATAATTTTGGGTTTTACTGAAACCAAACCACCTTTCCTGACCGAATGAAATCCTTCTGTACATTTAAACATTTGGTGCCTCATGTCATAAAACTTAAAAATATTAATTAATGCAAAAAAAAAGTGAGATGAAGACCACTTTGTTTGAGTTATGATTTGAAAGCTTGAAGTTGCAGGAAAAAGACAACAGGATGAAAAATATTTAGGTGATTTAGGAGTTACTTTTAACAAATAATAAAAAAAAATGCAAAGCCTAAACTAATATAGGCTTATTCATGTCTTTGCACAAAATAAGCTATTTAAATACAGAGCTTTAACATAATGTTTATGAATCATATTAGACTGCCACCTATCAGTTGTTTTTGGAGCTCTGGATACCAAAAGGAATCTTTTATCCAAGACTTTACAGTTATTGGATAAAAAGCCACATTCACTTCCTCATTACAGCGTTTAAACTAAACATACTTTTCCTTTAAAGACTGCATTACATATTCTGGTACTTTACCATACAAATTTCTAGACGATCTGAGTAAGTTAAAAATAGAATATATTTGTTCTTTATTGTCCCTCAATGTAGTTGTTTCAGCAGCAAAGTGACATGCAAGTGGAAGCAAACATATGTTACATAAAATGACATATAGATTGCTCAGGATGTGCAAAATTGTACTCTTACTTTAGATAATAGGTAATATTAAAATCATATGGATCTGTCCAAAGAGTACGAGGATTTTGGATGGATTATTGTGTTTGTTGGGTGCGGTGATGATCACAGAGTCTAACAGGATCTGATGTAGCTGCCTTTTGTTCATTTAAGCAGCAGCAGCCTGTCAGTGCAGGAGCTCCCCAGCTCTGCAACAGTACCTCACATGGTGTAGATGTTCTCCAAGAGAGAAGCATTACAGGAACATTTCACGTTGTGATTTCTTAATTGTTTTAACAAAACCAGTTAAGTCAATCCAATCCCTTCCCATCTTGCCTGCAGCTGCCTTTGAGCAAAAACAACAAGAACAGATCTGTAATCCGTTATTATGTTCACAACAGCTCTGTACAAAATACTTGCAGTCCAAAGTATTTGCCCCAGTGTGTAGCATCACGGTTTCATTTATCGCCCGGGGCCCGGACAGATTGCCTACTACATCACAGTCCACCTTGTCTCCAAGGACACACTAATGTCCCTCCCATTACAGGAGGATGAAAAATTTTGCTTTGTGTTGCATACGCAGACGACTGTTTGTTTGTGTTTTTGCAAGAGACAAAAGAAAATGTGTTGACAACAAAGGGGGCATTTAAAGGCTCCGTTGCTTTTTTTTTTTTCTATCTCCGTTTCTGTTTTTGTGAGAAAACCAACTTCTCTTTGCTTTTTCCCACACAGCGATCAGCAACAGCGTCAACTTGCATTTGCACTAAGTGGTAATGATATCCTGCTGTGGCGAAATGTGCTGTGACTATGCTCATGTCATCACCGTGGCTTAGTAACAACAATTAAAAAAAAGAAAAACAATGGAGCAAGTGTTTGCCAGAGAGTGTTACACTCAGGACTTCACCAAGCATGAAGGAGTCTTACGCATCAGATGACGCTGAGAGAAATATAAACTACCACATAGAACAACATGCAGATGGTAACGAAGTACGACTGCCCCACAGTATACACACACAAGTGAAGATATTTTCTATCGTCTTTGATCACAGGTCTCCAAAACTTTGTTCTACATTCAAGTATTCTCTGAGCTTCAAACTCACAGCAAAAAAAAAAAAAATTTGAACAGGACCACAAAAACATTTGAAATACTTCTCTTTGTGTGCTTGAGTGGTTTTAGGAAGTGAGCCTTTTCCACACATCCTGTCTGGTGAAATGTTCTTTGTGAGAAAGAATGAGCTAAAGGCTCCAGGCAATGTTTGGATAAGAAGGGAAAAAAAATGTCCCTTACATGCAAACATGCAAACAATACAGTCTTTGGACTGATCACATTAGACAAAGTGATATTTGTTATATTAAACCCTTGAAACTCATCTTTTTTGGGCAAGATCTATGAAATTCAAGGTTGGTTGCTCTACAAATTCGGCTCACCGGACCTTTGAGCACTTTGAAGTGGTTATGGTGCAAATAATGTTGGGAAGTACACACCGCTGACGATGTTAGATTTCTTCTCCTATTTCATATACTCAACACTGTGGGTGCTCACATCCTGCTGCCTCAGCTCTTTCACGTTTTCACTCATTGACTTTTATCATACAGAAGATTCAAATGATACAGAGGAATATCTTTCTGTCTTGAAAAATGTGCTGATAAAGTTTCTCCACTGGCACCAGATTCTCCTCTTCAGTTTGAAATGCAAAACCACCGATAATTCAGATGCTGACTGCAGTGGCTTCTGATCTGTTTCATTTAATTCCCATTCGAATTGTGTTTTAAAATTTATGACAATTGCTGTGTATATTAGAAGCATAATAATGATTCTTTAGTTACCATCCTTCTCACTTCACTTGATAACAAGATAAACTTCTTTGTCCTGTTGTCTCCTCCTTGTTCCAGTTTTCAGCTTTTCAATAAATGAGCTTATTGTAGATGCATACAAGTTGAGTTGAATAACTTCTTTCTTGTCAGTACTTCTAAACTTCTGTGAAAAGCAAGTAAACATATATCTTTCTCACTTAAGTGATTTGTTTACTTGCCTTTCCCGAGTAGCTGTAAGAAATGGGACTCTTATTTTGATCACATATTGTTGACTTTACCCCGTGACAATCACTGTTTGCAATGCCCTTGTTCCAAATACTGCAGGGATTCCCAGAGCTCCCTGATTAAAGTCAAAGTCAAAGTGAAAATGTATTTTTGTAACCTAAAGCCACCTGGGTATCATTTTGATGAATTTCAAAGACACAATTGTACAAGGTCACAAAGATGGAATCATGAGCAGGTTTTTTTTTTTTTCACCCATGTCATCATATAAAAAAATAAAGACAAGATAAAGCAATGAACAAAAAAACAAAAGCTAAATGGGACACTTTAATACATTTCAATGAAATCAAGCCTTGAGGAGTAGATGAAAAATGTGTAAAATTGAACTGAAGTTTCTAGCATCATCTTAGGAACCACATTGTTGTGACACAGTAGTTTTCCAGCCTGTTATTGTAGCGTAGCATAAATGTCAGAAATCGAAGTATGTCTGTCACATAGGAGAGAGTTTGGAAATAAAACTTTTTGAAGGAGATGTAGTTTGTTTTGGAATCCAGGGGGAAATATTTCGGGACTGGAGTGATACGGTCAAACTTTTTTTTCGTGTGCTACTGTGCGTCTTGTGACCAGAATTTGAAATCAGCAGCAGCCTCCGAACATCTGAAAAAGGAAAAGTACAGAAAAAAGTCCAACTTATGGGGGGAAGGCGGATCAGCTCCACTAAGAAGATCTGGGGCTCATTGGCACATGTGAAGTGGAGTCAAATTATATTCTTACTCTCCCACCTTAATACTCAATTAATATGTTAAATACCAGACTATTATTAGAGAGAGCATATTATTATGCTGTCTATGATAATCTGCTAGTTTCTTAAATTTGGTCAACACACACGAAGCTCCTTTCTGGATAATAAAATCAAGTAAAATGACTACTGCTCAGAAATGATTACAAGAAAACAGCGTTTTGGTTAAAGCTAGAAATATCTGAAGTCAAAGCATTAATTAGAAAGTTTTTGAAAAACCAGCTGTTTGTACTACACCCCACTTCACCCAGAGGGTTTGGGCTCTTCTGAGAAACGATTGTTTCCTGGAGGCGTGGGCTGTGTTGAGGTTTTTAATTCTACCCAATTCTTATGTTTACCCGTAATGTGTAATGTGCCAGTTCAACGCTTAGAAGGTCACCAGAAATTGTCTACTTTAAACTACCAACCTCCACTGCGAAGCGGGAAATACCGATCTGAACGAGGCGGCTGTTAGTGTTAATCCAATATGTAGCCAACGCAGACTTGTTAAACAGGCATATCGTTCCCCCTTGAATGAGCCTCTCAATATGTTAAGAAATAGCAGTAAAGTAAGTGCATGTGTGAAGGGTTGATTTCCTCTATAAGAGGTTGACCATGCAAGTGTTAAAGCCCAGGCAGAGGCCCATATCTATTCTGCCACCTGTTAACCCTAAATATGGATCAGAGAATTTGAAGACTTTAGTTGTCAAAAAAAAAATGTAAATCACAAAAAGTTATAGATAGTATTGCCATTCTTCATCATTATTAACCAGATTTCTCCAATGCTTTATGTCTTCACTGAGGCTCTGAGCCATTTATCCTCCCTGCTTATGGCCTTCTGTGCTTTCATTCCTTTCCTTACCTGCTCCAACAGAGCATGCCTGAGCGTCATTGACTGATTTAGCAGTTACTGTGTGAAAGACCTGACATTTCTGCTGAGACGACAAAAGTAAGGACATCATTTTTGTGGCTTCATTAGCACAAATCAGAGTCCTGCTTTGTTGCAGACGTGATGATTCTATTTTAAGCAATAAAACTCCCCTAAAGAAAGTTCGGTGTTGATGGAGAGTAATTGTAAAGCTTGCAATTATGCAAGAACAGTTGGGGGGCAAAAACAACAACAAAAAAAACCCAATTTGCAAAATGTATAATGTGGAGAAAGTATATTCTGAGTCTTAGCTCAGCATTCTCCTTTATTGCATGGCTTGGTAATGTCACAGCTGTCAGCCGCACTCAGTGATTTACAGTTTCAGCATTAAGAGAGGTGTCAACAGCAGAAACAAATGGTCCGTGAGTTAATATACTGACGTGCACAACATGCAAACTGCATTTTCAAGGAGAACAGTTTCTGCATGCATGGAAACCTATGCAGTTTAGGAATATCTGGAGTCCTGAAGCATTGAAGATACTTCATTAAAGAAGAGAACGGACGAGGAGGTAAAGCTAATTATTGACAATTTGTCACCTCTTCTATGTCTACAAACCGTAAGGATGCAGAAAACGACTCATCTATTAAACAACTTTCTCTACTTTGATTCCTGCTGCAGCTTCTTTTGCTGTTTTATTCTCCCTGCTGGTGCATCAACCAAGTTCCTAAAAATGCATTTGGTGGAGGTTTTTGGAGAGAAAACTGCTTGTTCAGACACAACCTTTCTTCCCCCGGGGTTGTTTTTTTTTTTTCTTCCTGACATTTGCAGTCACTGTCCTTCATTTGCTGCAATATGTACTTTTGCAGCCTCGTTTTCTCCTTCTCCGCTTTGCTGTGTCAACACGGATAACGCAAAACACACTCTGGCTTGAGTGAGGCTGTTAAAAGCCTACTTCAGCGAATGCTTGTGGTCACAATCAGTTTAGCGGTGTGTTTTACACATTCAGACAGAGTGTGTTTTGCAATGAGCCAAGTTCTCCCCTGCAGACATTCTGACTGAAAACTTTAAATGTGGACCGACAAGACCATGCAAAGTTCTTCCTGAGGCCCGGGGTTGCTCCGTCACCCCACCTGAGTCCTGCTGAGCAGCTCCCGGCCTGTTGCTGGGTAAACGCAAATCGCCACCCCTTCCTGTGATTGGCTGTTGCAGTCCTGATAGTCCTATGTACTGGAACAGTCGAATCCTCTCTGAGCACAGCCATCTGCCACAACCAGACAGCAGAGAGCCGTCCTACCAACTGTTCTGGGGCCAGGTGTTTGTAATGTGTTGGCCGCTAAACTTAGACAACACACTTGACTGTGTGTTGTCAACTGACTGATCCAGTATCAGTCAGTACAGCACTCAGAATTATAGAGACAAAAGTTTTCAGCAGCTGACTACTTTTGTTTTTTCACATTTTCCCAGTCGTGTATATATCTTCTTTCAGTGCAGATGTCCTAAATAATCTCTCATATTTGTGTGCCAAGGCTTGATTAATAAAGTGATTCCAAAAGAGCTGAATCCTTGGCATAAACTAGATCAGGTGCTCTCAAACTTCATGAGCAAATGTCCAAGTATAATAGTGTTAGTGTTGAGAATTAGGACGTGATCTGCCTTCAATTAATGTGTGCAATTCTTCTGTGGTGCAACTGAGTGGAATGCATTCATTATGGTAGGTGGCTTAGGTTACATCCCAGTTTGGTTGCTCAATATGGGCTTTCCTCCAAGGTAAAGAGATGTTCAAGTTGCGAAATGTATTCGCAACTTCAGCATAGTCTGCATATAATTTTACATTTGAATTGCTCATAAAGATACAAGACTTTCAATCGATGACATCTCAGGATCGCCTTCCTGCACCATGGCATACGTACTGGGTTCATGTGGGATTTTTTGGGAAGTTTGGTTCTGAAACTCAGGGATGTATTATTTGTAGCAAATGCATCACAGCTGGTGAATTTTCCTTAAAGCTTGATCCCGTACAACGAAGATTTGCTCACATCTGCATTCAGAATGTTTGAGGAGGCTACAACAGCAGGACGGCTGTGACTGTGGATAGACATAGCACATGTACAGATCAATAATTATAAATGACAGTGACGTCACACCAAATGTACCTTAATCTATGTTGATGCAATAGCACACTTTTTTTCATAAGCAATAAACATAAGTTACTTTGTAGGATTCATCACAAAGATTTGGTATTTCGCAGATGTTGCTTAATTTCTCTGAGTCTGAGCTTCGCTAAAACACAATTACGACTAACTGGATAAAGTTTTTAAAAAAGGGTTGTGTTCAGAACCGCTGTGCAAAATCTGTTCAGTCAAATGTTGGGGCAGAATCTTGGAGGATGTTCTTTCAGTAAACACGCACCTTTGGAAACACCATCATATGTGGCAATAAAAGAAAATGTGCAACAGCAGCTTTGGCCATCTGATACAACTTTCATGTTACGTCTGAGCAAAAGTTCCTGTGAATCCATTTATAACTCTGCTATAAATACATCAAGATTCTATTTCACCCTTATCTCTGGTCCGCCTTTAATAAGGCGACATCCGTTTATCACTAATCTTTGTGATGAATCCTAGACGTTGGCAGCTGCTAAATGTTTATCATCTTCTTACATCTTAATGTCTCCCGTCTGGTCAGTGTTGATCTATAGAACTGATAGTGCTGCTGCATTATGCACACTCAGATATGTTTTTCTATATAATAATTTTTTGCTACTTCTTTCAGATGCAAACACTTCTGCGGCATTGGTATTTTAAACGTGCTGGTTCAGATGTACATTACTCGTTTCTTTACAGAATCTGCAAAACTTACATTTTCTAAATAACACCGTTGAAAGTCTGGCTGAGCTGCTAAAAACACATTGAAAATGGCTGCTAGATTTCTGTTTTGCAGAATTCTGTCTCATCACTTTTTACAGGTATGACTGTCATTGCCAAAATATATTAATTCACATTTGTTGTCATTAGCCAAGTGAACCTAAAGGACATCGACAGTTTTTTTTTTTTTTAAATTTGGAAGAATTCAAGTTACCAGAAATATTATTTTGTATCTATAAAGGACATACAATATTTCACAATGTGCAAGCAATATTCTTCAAAACATCTAAAGCCCACCAGAACCAACAACAGAAATATTTTTTGTATGTTCAAACCTTTTCAATTTATTTGCTCCACTGCTTCCTGTCTCAAATCTTCCATGAAAGCTGGAAAGTAAACTAAAAGAAACCGAAGCACTTAAGATATCTAAAATAAACAAGAAGCTCAATTTGACCTCAAATTACACTGCATTTATTACAACAGGAAAGGGAAGGTAATTACTGTTTTTCATTTGTTCATTGGTTTTTATTTGAGGCACTGGTTTTTCACAATTAAATTATTTACAATCAATTAAATTCTTCCTCTCCAAGCTGATATTGCCTCATCACTTTCCTTAGCTCTGTTTGTTGTTTTTTGTGACATGGAAAATCTGTGAACATGATTGTTTTAAATTAACCTTTTGTGTCAGTAGATGAACAGAGGAGTAATAATTATTATTCACAATAGACAGCAGCAAGATTAGGCTGAAAAAAACAAAAAGTTTCATAAGTCAAGTTGGAAAAATATTTGACATACAATAGGATTGCAATTAATGTTGGTAATTTGTCCATAAAGGCCAAAATACAGCATTCTTTGGGCCATATTTATGTTCCTTGTCCTACTACATACAACATGATGTGTTGATGTATTTTATTCAAATTTATTTGGAATACAAATGCACGCCACAGTTTTCAGATATTCGTGGCGTCAAAAGTTAGAAAGCTATGTATAATTCTCTGTCCACTTCATAATTATGCACTTATTATGTTGTGCATGATTTGTTGACAAAATGAGAAAAAAGTTCAATGGGCATGACTGTTTTTGCCAGGTACATTTTATCTCTTTTTAAGAAACATAATGCTAGTTTAAAGCATCCAACGGTTTGACTAAAGTTAAATACACAAATAGTATAACTCAAACTTAACTTTTTTTCTCTCTGTCTTGTTTTTTTGTCAGATAGTGAAAAGCCTGGTTTCCTCTTTCTAAATGTTTTTAAAACAAATCAAAACCCTGGAAGTTGTGGTGGTTTGCATTTTACTAGTGTGAATTGACTGCATGTGTGTCTGTGTGCACAGACTGAGAGTTTGGCTAAGTGATGTCCTTCCAGAGATTAAAGCTGATTGCAAAGAAGAGATGGGCAGGGAAGCAGGGGGAGGAGCAGGCAGAGGACATGGGTAGTGGAAATTTTTCATCTACAACAGGCTGCCAATTCAGGACTCTACACAAAATAATATGTTGAGCATAAACCCCAGTGCATTTAGAGAAAAGTTTTGAGATTTGTGAAAAAGACAGAAGTGAGATTTAAGGCAGATGTTTTTTTTTCTGTGATTGACCAACATGAGCATGTTTTAGAGGCTTCAGTATTCCTTTGAGATGTTGCACATATATTTATAAACACATATAAATGATAAGGGTGTGGAAAGAAGCATCTGGTGATTTCTCTCCTATCTAAAACAAACAAGGTCAAAGATCCCAAAATATTCATATGGTTTGGCAAGACAAATCACAGACGAGTCCCCTCTGTCTTATCACAGGTCAGTGCAGGTTACAAGGCTGTGCCATGACTACGCAGGCACACTGTCCCTCCCTCAGTTCCTCTGTCCCTCCTTCACATATTTTTTCTGTCTGTTGACCACCTGGCGTTAGGCAACACGCTCCCTTTCCATCTGCTCCTGTTCTCAGGCTGAGGAAAAAACCGAGGGACAGATGGATGGATGAAGGGGGGTGGGGTGTAAAAATAGGAGTAGGAAAAATAAACAGTCAGGTCAGCAGTGATAGCAGCTGAGTATCCTTTATCAGTATTAGATTAGCAAAAAGTCTGAGCACGACGGGAAAGCACACATCGAATCAGCAAACAGAATTTTTTTTTGTATCGCACTGCATCCAAGGTGTAGATCAATAGAGGTTTGCACCAAAATGGCAGAGTAGGAATAATTAATGTTATAAGTTCTACTCTCCTGGAAACATTAGAGATGTCAACAGAGCATCCTGAATCAACCAGGGAAAGCATACATTTTGTCAGCTCTGACATTTTGATTTGGTCTGAAATATCCCCCCCGTCAGACAGAAATCTGACATTTTTAATGATCAGGTCAGAAAAAAGTAGTTTGATTTTCCGGAAGCTGAGGCTCAGAGAACCGAGCTCCTGAGATCACATACAGAAGCTGAACCCATGTCAGCCATGTTTGCCTGTGGAGTTCAAAATCTACCACAGAACAAATGAACAAATACTAGAATATGTCCTTCAGTAATTAAAGTGGAAAACAAATACATGTGTATTTTGACTTTTTGAACTTTATAACATGCTATGATGTCATTCCCTGAAAAAAAAAAAAAAAAAAACATCAATGGACGGAGAAGCATTGTTGTGATGAAACCAATTTTAAGGCATCAGATATGACTTTAAAGCTAAATCGTTTTTTAAGTTGTTTTTCATATGTATAGTTTAACTTATATACTAATTTGTGGCACAAAATGTCACCATCTGAACAGAAAACTCTTAACATCACTCCTCTCCACTCTTTAATACATATAAATTGAATATGTTGTAATTAGACAGTTTATTTTGGAATTTCATGGCCGTATCCTGCAAGAAATTGAATTTATATAAATTAATTTTATCTGTGATCTTCATCTAATTAATCTAATTTAATCGGCCAAAAGGCGACTTGCTTTGCGGTTAACTATTCGGATGGCAGATGGTATTTGGCAATGAAGACTGAAATGTGGAAGAGACTTGTACTTTTAATTCTATAAGTAATGTGAAGGTGAGGGTAGACTATTCTTTAAATTTACTTTTTGGCAAGAATATTTAATTGCAAATGAATCTAGTGCGCAGTAAAATGCTCAGTTTAAAGCTGTTTAAATATTAATAAAATAAAACATACTCACCGTCACACACTGTTATAGTTAAACACATAGCGACACCATTTCTGTTGGATATGATTATCGGTTAATAAAATTGCAAATAGACTAATGGAGGTGCCACGTCTTTTAAATTGCATTTGCATACAGGTGATCAGTGTTTTCACCAGATGAATTGGTGGTGAGTGATTTATATAATCTCCCTTTGTTCTTTCTGTCAGCATTATTGTCAAAGCAATCTATCAGAAGCCATATTAGCAACACAGCAGACATATTGTAAGGCTACATGTTTAAACCTGTTTTGTTTCCACGCTTCTGATTTCATATTTCGAGCTTTTACACGCTACATATTTCTATGTTGGACCAGTTGGATGGTTTCTGACTCTCATTCGTGTCCAAACATGACATTCATCATTAGTGGCTGAGAGGCAACAGCTCTTTAAGATTTGTAGGGACATTAGTAGTAAATACAAAAGGGTTTTTTTTTTGTTTTGTTTTGTTTTTTTAAAATGCAGATCAGTCACCTTATAATGTGGGCAGTACCAGTTACTTCCCTAAAATTATTGCAGGCAGCTTTCCATATTGGCTCACACTACTGAATATTGCAAATGAGGAATTTTCCCAAAAAAAAAGAGACCAATTTGAGGCAATTTTAAAATGTTTTATTTGTCTCATAGAACAATTTGTATCAATATAAAGTAAATGGACATACAATTAATGTGCACTGCTTTAAATTCAATTTATACTGAATCTATTGAACAGGGCAAGCTTCATTTCTCAAGCATAGAAATATTAGTCAGAAAAGGCAAGGACATTTATGTACATGCCATTTCTGTTTAAATAACATAACTACTTTTATGTGACATTCGATTCAGAAACATACAGGTATGTGTTTCACTTGGTGACCTTCAAGTATTAAGGGACGTCCACCCAATCTTTCAGATTCCTCAGAGACTGTCATAAAGCACGCTCTGAGCTGACACCTCAGGGTGCGAGGTGTAGGTGTGAGAGTTATGATGTGCAGTTAAAAAAAAACAAAAAAAAACAGGATCAAACTCAGTTTGACTGTACAGAGTGAAGATGTTTATGTTGTATTTCATGCAGACTCCTCCATAAAGCTATCCTGTATGCTTCACAGTTACTGACCTCAATTTACTGCAACAGTTTGAGGGAACAGGCGGAGTTACACCCCACATTTGCAGTCAGAATATTTCGCCAGGCAAGCCAGTCAAACTTTAATCCAATTTGGAAATGTTTGCACTGCGCTGTGCAACAGTCAGAATACATAAAACCATCTGTGTCCAGATGAGAACAACCGTGGTGAAATATTCATTTTTCTGCATTCATGAATGTGGGAGCTCTGCTCCAAATTCAATGACGGTATGTTTTTGCACAGTTTCCTCAAATGAAAGAAGTAACAAAACCTGATACAAGAATTAGCAGCTAAAAAAGAAGAAAAAAATGGATGATTTTATGCTTCAGCATTCCTTTACATCATTATGCTTCCCTTTCAGGCTATTTGGGGCATGAGGTTACTTGCCACCAGTAAGGTTTAGATCTATTTCGGATCAGAGCAGGGTTTCTTAAGCAGCAACATAATCACAGCTAATATGGACAGAAATAGGAGCTGAACCAGGGCATCGCTTTCAGAGTGCACTACTGATGCCCTTATGTTTTTCCTGTCAACACAGCACACAACTGCAGATTGTCTGCAGGCGGGAGAAGTCAAGTAAACAGAGCTGCAGAGGAAACTGCTCTTGACAATGGTTTTCTGTGGAAGTTTGTTTTCAAGCTGCACATAAATATATTTAGGATTTGTTTGTCAGACTTTCAAGTGGCTTTCTGAATGGGTGCATTCCTGACAAATTCGTCCATATATTCCCACTTATGAGAAGCCAGCAGTAAAATGTGTTGTTACAGAAAGCATTTCCATGAAAGAGCAGGGTGTTTGCGGCGTTTTCAAGTCAGACTCTATCTTTTGCATTCCTGAAGTTAACCTCTTTTGGGCAAATATTTGAGACAGGTAGGTCTGCAAGTTTTACTCAGCAATAAAGAGCCTAAAAGAACTAAATGAAAGAAAAGAAGGAAAATGGACCCAATAAAACAAACAAGAATATGGAAGAAATATCAACAAAGCAGAAACAGACAACACAATTAAAGGCAAAGTAAACTATAGAAAGAAATGTGATGCAAATCCTGAGCTGGCTTTCTTGCTTTAGGCAAAACTTCAGTGTTTTGTTGTTTATTTTTTCAGCAATTCAAACAAGATTTAGGCAAAAAAAGAGGTAGCTCGGGTGTGGAGGACAGATTAAAAAAAAAGTTTGTTTTTTACTAAAGCACCAACACTCATGGTATCTGGTTCCTGGCCAGTTCTCTGAGGCATGGCATCCAGCTATCACTATGAAACATGTTCTATCCAGACGCCTCGATGCTTTTAATAAAACTACCCACGGCTGAAGTCCAGTAATTAGTTTAATCTTAATGTACTTTCTCAAGACGAGTCAAATTTGTGCTAAACGTGACTAGCTAGCTGAGAGAGGCTGCAGAGAGTGTGGCGTGCAATAAATAATCTTGAATGGCTCCATAACAAAGTCTCTTCATGCAACAGGATGTAGTAGTGGGCTACTGAATAGCGTCCTTCTATTGAGAAGACAAAACAATGAGTCTACAGAGGAACCTGGAAATGAGTTGCTTATTTGGCTTGTTACTATTGCCAGCTAGTGCCACAGCATGTATTTATATATATATATATATATATATATATATATATATATATATATATATATATATATATATATATATATATATATATATATATATATATATATATATATATATATATATATATATATATATATATATATAAATCTTGTTTGTCCTTGGGGGACACCACACACTCTGTGATATCAGATCAAGACAATCCAATACATTGAATTTTCCTCATTTTAGTCCATAGCAGTCCTGATTTCCATCCAAGCAGACCAGTTCACTCTTAACACACGACATATGACAGAAATATCTCCTAAGATTATCTTAGGACCCATCCTGATAACCAGGGCATCCTTAAGGTTGTCAGAAGGGGAAAATCAGGACAACAACAAGCATAAAACCCTTGCATCGTGAACTGGGCGTATGTTGCTTTCATTTCTTGTACAAGTCAATTTGTTTATTTATGTGAAGAGATGAAATGTAGTATATTTTAATTTCCATACATACAGTATATTATGACGGATATCAACATTATAATGCATCACCCTTCTGTGCAGGTGATCTATTAATCAGTCTCCTCTATGCATCTTGTCATCTATCCTTCTGACAGCAATCCTTGACATTTCCGGGACGTCATTAACACCATGCATTTAAAAATGCCAGAAGTATTTAGATTTTGGTGCAATGATTTATTTCCCATCAGAGACACATCATTAATCTACTGTCACGATGAATCATCATGAGCTCCTCATTAAATCAACGTATAAATCTATTGTAAATCCAGCTAATATGCTGGTAAATATATTTAGCATTTATAAACAAATAATAAACTGAATTAACATAAATCCAGGAAGGGAGAGAAACATGTATTAGGAATGTTTCAAAGGAAAAGGTATTTCTCAAAAAAAAAAAATAAGAGAGAAAAAAAGACATCACTCATTTGTCTTATAAGACAAAAGAATCTCAGATATCATGATACAAAGAGTTAAAATCTGTGAAAGGATGAAATTCATAATCATTCTGGAGCAGCACAATTATTTAAGTGTGACTCAATTATTATTGAGAATCAGAGCTACAAAAAAATGTTATTAAAACTGTCTAGTCGTCTCAAAACACACAGTCCCTCTGCTAACAAAAGAACCTCGCTCACTCTCTCTCTCTTTATCTCTCAAGGCCTTGAGCTGTGCTTCAATTTAACAAAACATTTCCTTCAAGCTGGAATTGGAAATGACAGTCTGGATGACTTCAGAAGCAAAGAAAAAGGTGAAAATGTCACATATTTCAAGCTTCTTATTAATCCGCGGGATTAATAAAACCAGAAGCTAAGAAGGACTTTCAAAATATAATGAGATGTAGAAATATTTCTAAACATTTTTTTCCTCTTAAGAATTCACCAGTGTTTTTGGTTCAGGTTCAGCATCTGAAAAATATCAACCAGACATTTGTCAGGCGGAGCCTCATCAGTCGTTGCATGGAAAATTGCAAACATTCAGGGGAGCCTATGTTGTTGGAGGTGCAAAAATGAAATGATTTAAGTTGCAATGTTTCCCTCAATCAGCAAGTTCTTGCTTATATTTAGCTGTTCTATAAACAACATAACATCGATTTTTATAAGTCAGAATAGTCATAAAACACAGTAGCACACAAAACCAGAAAAAGCTGGATGAGTGATGGACAGATAGAGACTGTGTGGAACATACAGCGCTCTCATATGAACAACAGGATTCAATTAGAGCTAACGCGAGTCTCTAAAATTTGGAAGATACTCATTGAAGGCTAGGTGCTGGGTTTCTTCGATCCACAAGGAAATTCAGTAGCGGTTTATACACAAGGATGCATCGCTTTGGAGACTTTATGAAAGAGACTTTAATGTTACCGAACTCACTCCTTCAAAATAAAGACACAATGCTCTTGCAAGCATGCAGTATACATTTTTTATGAGGTGTACATGCACATTTCTGACTGAAATCAGGCTAAAGTTTGGATTAGGGCATGACAGAATAATGAGAGAAAATTGATTCTTTAATTTCTTTTTGACCCCCTATGATAGGAGCCATAGGGGTCGGGTGCAGTGTGTGATGGGTGGTGGCCCTGGCAGTCTCATCCTCGGTTGCAGAAGCAAGCTCTTCCTATTTGTTAGGAATGTCTTTTCTAATTCTCATCCTTCAATATTGGCTGATTTTCTTTTGCAGTTGCATGGAAAAGCCTCTATATAACTCAAATAATTGATAGGATCTTATATCAAGTGTATGATGTAATAATCGATGATCACAAAACCACTACATCACATATGAGTTTGCAGACAGATATAAAAACACTTTCTATAAATGTCTCTGTCTCACTACTTTGGCATTCAGGAAAAAAGGAATAATTGTGTTTATCTTTAGTGACCTAAAATACAATAAGTCTAACATACACTAACATACACTCTCTCAGAGACAATTGTATGCTTTGTATTTCAACTGTGAAAATGGCAATGCAGTTCAGTAATACTGATCCAGTCTTTCTGAAGGTACAGCCAAAAGACAATCCTGAAACTTTTCGATGTATCCCTTGAATTAAAAAGTTAAACTGCCTCACAAGCATGAAGTCATCTCAAAGATGCAGAACTAGGGCCCTCGAGGAATGCAGTGTGAGACCGCAGCTTTAAACTGTTGTCCAGACAGATAATTGGTAAATGTACGACTCAAACTCCTTCGCTTCTGTTTCCAATAAAATAAGCTCCAGGGCTTTTCTGCTTCTGCTGGATCTGGCTCTGGCTGACCTCAGTCCCCTCCCACTGAAGATCCTACCCATTTGAGCAGCCCTTGGTTGGTTTCAGAGAAGGCATCAATCCAGCTTGTTTTCAGCCCTTCAGCAAGTCAAGGTTTCCATGGCTGCTGCGTTTAGCCTCACTCTTCATTCCCCCACCAAAGGTTCTCTCTTGTTTGCAAGAAGACATGAAAACTCGACTGCTTTGAACTTGAAAAACACTTTAAATGTATTGGTTTTAAAACCAAATGTGTAACCAAAAAAAAAAAAAAGCAGGAGAAAATGTGAAATGAAATCTGACTTCCAACTACAAGCATTTATGAATGACTTCAATTCAATTCAAAAATAATTTGTTTTATCCCAAAGGAAAATTAACTCCTTTTTGTGGAAAGCAGGGAGTCTTTACTCTTAAATAAAGAGTAAAGACCAAACATGTTGATACAACCAAGAGAGCTATCGGGCGAGCAGCTATAAAGGGATGAGTGCTGTCACGCAATGAGCCTGTGGCAATTGCCTAGAAACAGACAAGCACACACAAACAAACCCATATTGGCTTATGTAAAGGTCGTGCCTCCTCTTTTGATTGATAATCTGATATTACCTTTGATATCGTCATCATGCTGCTCTGTCAAGGTGGCATTCGGTGAAACAGAGCCAGTTTCTGTTATTGTAGCCTCTCAAATCTTCTGGAGACATTCCCAAAATAACTGGCTCGGCTTCCAGCGGCGCGTTCGTATTTGCGCCAAATAAGGTGAGGAAAGTGTGAATGAATGATAATGTCATGTCATAAAACAGACTGTAAAATATTATTTTTGTTGGTGGAAAAGTTGCTTGACAATTACTGACATGTAAACCCAAAGGATCTCTTATGGGTACTGCATAACCCAAAGACAAGTACATCCTTTCAAAACTGTTCTTACATATAGTGTGAAATAATAATAATTTAAAAAAAAAATTGGTTTGAAAGAAACAAAAAAAATGCAAAGTGTGCATACCCTTAAGCTTTGACCTAACTTGACTTTTTGATTCATTTTCAGCTTTCAGTCTTTCTTGGTTGAAGTCTCTCTCTTTTGTACCTTGCAAAAGTTCTCCGAGTCTGCCAGACCAGGAAGTCATCCCTGTCCAGACCCATCTGCAAAATTTAGCTCTAGATTTCCTACAACTTTAATTTCCACCTATAAAATAATTCTTTCGTTTATTTGGATGCAAGCTGAGGCATCCAAGACTAACCAGACTAGGTACCAGACTAACCAGACTAAGTGCAGCCTGAAGACCCTTATGTTGAGAAGTAACATTGGACTTGGTGTTCCCTCGCTCGGACGGGGCCCCACTCTGGAGTCAGGCCTGGAGGGGGTGGGGGGGGCATGATGACGAGTGCCTGGTGGCCGGGCTTTTATCCAGGGAGCCTGACCGGGCTCAGCCGAAAGACGACACATGGGTCCCCCCTCCTGAAAGATCCAAAGGAGTTAATGTCAAGAAATTTGGACCAGAACAGTTTAAATGACATAATATCTTTACTTAACAAAACAGAATGCTAAACCTAAATCAAAAGGTGTCTTAGTTAAGTGGAGTGGACCCCCAGTTTTTACGTGGTTGGGGACCATAACAGCTGAATATGCATATGATAACCTTCATCTTAATAGTTCAACCATCTTAATATCCATGTACAGAGAGGAAACTGTCTTTGCACTACTGCAGAAGCTGGTAGTTTTTAGAGAAAAAAGCATAAGGTTCCCTGGGATAAAGAAGTAAATGCCATCTTTGACATTTTTACCACAGGGAAGGAGGGAAATACATCATTCAAAAGGTGTAGGTCAATAGTTCTCAGCCCTGTTCCTCAGGGATCATTGTCTTTCATGTTTTTGTGTCTCCACCACACCTGATTCAAATTGTAGCATTATCTCATTGGCTCATAAGGGCTACAAAAGCCTGGTAATCACATCTATTCATGTGTGTATTAGCAGGGAGACATCTAATACAAGCAGGACAGTTGGACCTGAAGAAAAATTTGATTAGATTTATTGTGAAACCAAACTGTGACTGGTAGAATGTAAGAACCCTAATCAAACTGAGCCACCAGATGGACTAATCTTCATAAAAGTAGTTTATTTTATGGCCTTGACAACAGGCTTTTCTGTTTTCAGTGACTGCTGTTTTCTGCTTTCAGGTGGCGTCTGAAAGAGAAGATACTGGAGTAGAAACTTTCTGATGGGAGTCGAGTGTAATGAAGGTTCAGTGTACTTTAAGCTTCTCAGGTGGGCAAATGTGGCTCAGAGGGGAGTGCAGGTGCTTGCAGAGCTGAGGGCTCTCAGGAGAGATTCACAGGAACAATCCTTGGAAACACAGAGGATACATAACCAAAAGGGTGACTACAAAAGGAAGCCTGATTATTCTAAAAATGGTAGCTCATCAGATGAAGTAGTTGTTAGCCAGCTCCTCATATCCATCGCTGCCTAATCAATCAACCTGCAGTGAGATGTGTCATCCTGCCTGTCCCCTGTGGAAATCTGCAACCTTGTGAAACTTATGCAAGCAAACACACACAGAATTATGACGTAGAGCCATTGTACATCATGAAGCTTCTTTTAAATTTATGGAATGTAATCAGAGTATTTTTAAACCTTATCACTAGCTCTTTCAGATAGATTTTAACTCCACAGGTCTAGCTTTGCTATGCTCTAAAGGGCTCCCTCAACCCTTACAAATACTAGGGCACCGTGTCACATGAAAAAGCTAACCAACTCACAGAAATAGTATTTTCCCATTCAGCTAAGATGCACCAGCTGCTCACCTCATGCTGTCACAAAAGAGACGGATGTTCTTTTTCCAGCAAGGCGGCTCAGAGGTCGTGCAGACACGTTCCACCTCTGCAGCTCAACCTTGGCAGATACTGTAAATTTCCTTCACCTCTGCTTAATGTCTTCAGTGTGCAGTAAAAAACCCCCAAAGAATCCATAGCTGCTCACGTTAAATTTCATATAAATGTGTGTGAAGGAGAGAGAGGCACACACACAAGCGAAGATTAATTTAATTTGACACATATGAGGTCGCATGCCTGAGGAGATGGTTTATGATGTGGAGCTTCAGCAGGAATTTATCTCGAAGTTTCAGCTTTAAAACGGGCTTGGGTTCAAGAGTTGCATGTTAAATAAACATGGAAAGAATGACAGCAACGTTTACCTCTTCTGTTATTAAAATGCACCTTGGAAGGAATGAGAAATGGAGAATAACCTGATGCGAGATGAAAGACAAAAGGAAATGAGGAGAAATGTAAACAACACATGGCCATCAGTGACTGACTGCTGCGCTACTGGGTCATCAAAGAACAAATGCCTGCCAATACATCTCGTTCGCTTGTTATTTCTTATCCAGAACTACACTTTATTTCCCCCAGTTATTTAATCTAGGTGTTGCAATCTATTTAGTAAAAGTCAAAATGAAATAACATATCATATTAAGTCAGATACTGTCACAAAGCACATGTAGGAAACTTCCTTTTCTTTACAGCTTCCTGTCTGTAAAGTTTATACAATTCTTCACAAGACGCAAACAGCATTGTCAGTCTACTTCCAGGAGATGAAGTAGGGGAAATTAACTACTTTCTATTTGCAAAAGCAGTTTTTCTTATGTATTTACCTACTACTATTTTGTTTGAAGTGTGTTTGGATGAAAATGTTCTGAGCAGTTTGCATCGCAGCTCGGAGTGGATAGCAGTCAGACTGATATTAGAGTTTGGAGAAATAGAGGAACTTTTTTGGTGGAAAAAAACGGTTCCTCATATATAAGCTTCAGTGTGGTTCTTGGGCTGCCTTTACTGGAAAAAAGAAATAAAAATCTGCATATTTATTATTAAATATGAGTTATTTAAGCAGCTCTCGCTTCATCTGAAACCTTTATAACGATAAGTGAAGTGGAGAAAACTTTTCAAAAAGTGAAGTGAAGTGAATGACCATGAACTAGGATCAGGTGCAAATGAATCACTCTCCTGTTCTAAGTTTAAAAACCACTTAGATTTGGTAATTGATATGCCAGGTGACAATGCTAACTACATTTAGCAACACAAATAATAATGTTTTTCTCCTAATTGTTTACTTTTTGATGTTAGTTATCTGTTTGGCAATTGGAGATATTTTAAAAAAATTTTTGCTGAATGATATTTTAAAAAACCCTGAAAAAAACATGTGAATAAGCAGTTTGCAGTTTACTGCTCCTATCATTAGTATCTTGTGTTTTGAGGTCTGGCTTAATGAGAAAGTTCTCTATTTCATACTGAGGACTTTTCAGTGAAAGAGAACTTTTGTGTTGAAATATTTCAATTTCAAATTTAGAAATATAGAAGTCTGAGTAAAGATTAAAGACATAACTAAATCACACCCATCCGCCATTAAAGCAGTGATGTCTGATACTGTTTTGTTTTTTATTATGTAGATCTCACCCAGCATTCTGACCCAGTACAAGACCTGTGGCATCACCATTTTAAAAGATGTATAGAAAAATGGAGAGTGTTGATTTTTCATCTGGGCTCTAGTTGAGACACTAATGACAAAAACCTACTTTACAAATTTAATGAAAGCTCCCTTTGTTGCTGCAACTTGAAAGAAAATATGACACGTCTTATTCTTAGAGGTGCTAATTTGCACTTTGCACAAAAGAAGTCAGTAAAATCTTGCACTTGTAAAATGACAGAGAAACACACAAGTACATTAGACAGTGGCCTTGATTTAAATAAAGACCACTGTCACGCGTCTGCATGTATACTTTGTATTTATGTGAAGTTTCTTGGTGCCTCTGGGTATTTCTATTCCTTCATTGTATGCCTATTTCACTCACCGACACACACACACACACACACACACACACACACACACACACACACACACACACCCCCACACACACACACATACACACACACACACACATTCAACACACGTGGATGTTCCTTGACCTAACGTGCTTCTTTTGCTGGGTTGAGGTTGCCATGGGAACCCATCTTTGACAGTTTTCAGCTCACGCATAACACACACAAAAAAAAAATCCATTCAGGAGACATAGAAAGTACAGACATTGGAAGGAGAAAATGAGGACTGCCTCCTTTTCACAAGCTGTGGAGGTCGGTTGAATTGGCTGCGATTATGTCTCTGTGTGGCAACATGTTAGCCTGTCGATAACCGATCACAGATCCTGGCTGGAGGATGTATCTAATACAGCTAGAAACTAAAGCACGGGCAATCTTTTCAAATGGTATGCAATATTTTCGGGAACGTGATAATTACACTATCATGCTTAGTTTTGTGTCCAAGTATAAATATTGTTTCATGTCCTGACTAGGACACTTTTTAAGACTAAAGAGCAGCGGTGCAAACTGACTGCGGCTGTCCTTTGACTTTTTGCTTTTGAATAGAGCAAGTGATTTTATAGTTAACTCCGATGTTGTCAAACAAAAACAAAAAAATGTAAACCAGCAAATTAAATAATCAGCCTCATAATTTGACACATGTCAGTATCAACATGATCTGCTGACAGGTTTACTATTTGAGGTAATTTATCTAAAATTCATCCTGCGAAGTTATTTATTTGAGTTAAATCAGTTTGATGGGGGTTAAGGGGTGTTCACTATCCCAAACAGGGTTCAGAATAAACCACAGATCAATAGAGAAATCTGAAATCACACTATTTTAAAAGTTATCTCTGCTATTTAGGAAAACAATGAAGTACAAACAGAAGCAAGCTGGCATGCAATCACAAGTTTACCAAATTGTTAGTTTATGGATGCAATTTGGCAGAAGGAAGGAATAAAATGGCAACATGTGGAATGAAAATGGGTGCTTGGAACTGGCAAAAGGGTGAATTTAACCAAAGCACCTTGTACAAGTAAGGTTGATCAAACAAACAAAACAAAACAAAAGAAAACAGAGTTCACACCAGTAAATCCTTTGGTCTGCTCATACATTCAAGAAATAGTGAAAGCAATAATTTCCTCAATTTTCTATTGAGCAAATATGGAAGAGCCCACATTACACAATATTAACCATCTGGTTGCACTGAACATGCAGAAACAAGATTTAAGTGACTTCACACAAGTCAGACTAGTCACAAAAGACTGAAATATTAATCAATTTCATTCTCATTGTCAGAGAAAGCTCAGGAACTGTCCAATCCACAGCTTTGTGACACCCAGTGAGTTGACACAACATTATGACTGATGCCAAATAGTGTGGTGGGCAGGGGTCGCCTCAAGAAAATGTAAAGAGAGGAGGATTCATTCATTTTCCTCAGTCACACATGGACATACACCTACACACAGTGATGTAAGCCTGTTGTTTCTTCTGGTGAGGCGGGGTACCTCTTCAGTATTTTCTTATCTGTCTCTGTGGAGGTCTTCAAGTGAGTCTGACTCAGCAGGGGGGGGAGCTGTGGAAAGGTCAGCACTGCTGTGACTCCCTGGTGGGAGCACATCAGACATAACACTGGGGCATCAAAACCGGAACAGTGGGATCTCCCGGTGTGACATCACAGAGGCGGAACGTCTGGCCCAGACGGAGGATGATGAAAGGCGGCTTGGATGAGAAGAAGCTGCAAAGGCAGCAGGAGATACGAGGTTTTAGAGAGGATAGAGGAGAGCTGGAAATGGGATCATCCCACATGTGGGCTGCATCTGGTCAATACAGTTTTCATTTATGACTCTGCTGCTCTGGCTTGGTGAGTTAGGACGACAAGCAGGACTTTTCATCACTTCAGCTCTCTCCTTACCTCTTCCAAAAAGACAAGATTTATAAAGTTGCCCTACCAACAGATTTCTACACCAAAGATCCTCAAAGCTAGATTATGTCAGTGGATGGCCACATATTAGATCTGTTGTGACATACTACTTTTTTTTTCAGATTGTGACTTTTAGAAGTTAAATTTATTGATTGGATTCTTTCTGCAGGCAAAGAGTCGCAATGTATTTTATTTAGCAGTGTCAAAGGAAAGGGGTGGAGATTAAAATAGCAAATGTTTATTTGTAAAAGTAAAAATAAAATACAATAAAACCACAAATCATTTATAATTCTATACTGTGGAAAATTCTAAGACTATGAATGCTTTGTGACCAGAGGATGCATTCAACCACCAGATTTCCAGAAGCATTTTTTTTTCTGCAACTTTTTACTTTACCTTTAAAGATTTTTCTGATTTTTTTTCTCTCAGTTTTTCTGTTTGTCTCACATTAACACAGATCACAAAGAACACAGATGGCCCAAAGGTCTAAATGACCTTTTTTGAATAAGAAAAAAAAAACCATCTGCATGAATCACATCATTTAAAAGTAAAAACACAGTGATTCATAAGACTGAAACCTGCTTGATTCCAGAAGCACATTTGTGTAAAAAAAAAAAAAAAAAAGAAAATTACAAATAAGGGGAGATGGAGGAAAGAACGATCACAGTTCATCACCTGCGTCACTGGTAAAAGAGACACCAAGGCCTTGGGGCAGGGTGGGATAAATAAGGTGCGTGTGTGTGTGTGTGTGTGTGTGTGTGTGTGTGTGTGGGGGGTGTGTGTGTGTGTGTGTGTGTGTGTGTGTGTGTGTGAAGCAGTGGGGGGGATTGGTGGTAATATTATCCACGTCTCCCTGCTGCCTGTCACACTGCTGGGCAGTGATGTCACTCTGTCCTACACGTCACAGAAGTACTATACACAAACCCTTGTGGCGCACGTAGGGAGCACCATCCAATAATAATAAGCGTATGCATCCTGTGTTTACTCACCCACACTTAAGGTAAATAGTTTCTGGCTTCTCCTTTATAGAGTGAAGTGAAAGGGTGAATACAAATAAAACTCAGCTCAATTCCACAACATGCTTGTGTGATTTTTCTCTGAAAAAGTAGGATGAGAAACAGCCTTGCACCCACACTTCCACTCAACCCTGCTGCTGCTGCTGCTGTTTGATGTCACATCAAACCCTGTCCCCGTTTCCAACCCCACTCAGCACTTTTACTCCTCCTCTATAAATAGTCCCCCATTCGAGCCAGCCCATATCATCCCCCCGCCTTATTTCATCCAGCTGCAATCAGGCCTCACCTGGTGCTTCACATACAGCACGCCACGATAGAGGGAGTCATGATGACGAATGGCTGTGTTGGATCTGAAAACACTTTAGCCCGGCCCGTCAATGGAAAATACTGCAGCACCTGAATGGGAGGCCAAGGACGCCGCTACCGTGACCAGAGGAAGCTTTTAGATCCCAGTGGGGGGAACACTGTGTACCGCAGAGCTGGGTGGTTTTACATATCTGCTACCTTTGTCTATTAGTTCAACGTGGATTCGATTGGCTGAACGGTTAATGACATTACAGCAGAAACACAAGTCAATGAATATCTTATTGGCACAAAATCATTTGCCTTCCTCAGAAATGACACTCTCTCTGCCTGCTTTACTTTCTTATATTAAACATTTTTGTTTCCTAATATAATGTCTATCCATTTAAAGGTTTCTTAAAGAAATGAAAGCTCTTTCAGAATCTCCTACACTGTAGAGAAAACCTTCAGATCCTTAGAAGCTGTGCTTGTTTCAACATGTGAACGTTTGTGCTTAGGAGTTCCACCTTTACCACGAGTTTCTCAGTTTGAAGTTGTTGGTAGATGAAAGCGTGATATTTATCTATGCCAGTTTGTTTTTGTTTTTTTTGACAACTTTTCATAGCTTGAAGAATTTCATAGAACACATATTATTAAATCACTGCAATTTTGAACGTCAATTACGGGATACAGCAGCTACCAGCTGGTTTCCTGATCGACATATCACAATATCAACATATCCATTTCACTCCATTGTTGTTTTCTAAAGCTGCACTCTGTTGACATCCTCCACTCCCTTGTTCTTTCCAGACTTCTTAAATTTCTTCCTCTTTAGTTTGCGTCTAACCCTTTTTACATTAACGTCATGGTAGTCAAAACAATATTCAAACCCGAACCAGGTACGGGTGTCACCTTTCACGGCATAAATGATCAAAAGATTTACCTCGGACTATTGGCTGGTATAGTACGAACCAGTGGAGCATTTCATGAAACAAACACAATTGTCCTGCACCCCATTTTCTTTCAAGAAATCTTACAAGAAATTTGTTTATTATTATTATTATTTATTTAATTTATTTATTTAATTTTATTTTTTTGGGATTTGGCACCATTTCTAAAGTCCTACAATCACCTAGAAATACAGTGACTCTCTGAAGTTTACTGTTCAACTCAAGAAACATACCAAAAAAAAAAAACCCTAAAAAAGCAGTCGGCTAGAAGAGATGTAAAGAATTAAGAAGGTTGCATATATCTACACACATTTTAAGCTGCCATTGTTTGTACACCCTTTTGATTGAAACATAGCTTTCAGCTTTATTAGTTGCACAGCATTCACCAGGGATAATAATGATAATGATGACGATGATAAAAATGCATTTCAGTTCTCCCAGTAGAATTTGTCTGATAGTTGCTAATTTGCATCCTCAGCCAGAGTTTGCAGAGAGGTCACTCAGGCTCTAAATTAGCTCACTGCACAAATTTATCAGTCAGGGCACAGAACGAACACACAATCACATTTGTATAATATGCCAAGAAATGTTGCAGCGACATATATTTTATACAAGGATGAGGGGCCTCATTATGGTCAAGCAAAGATCAACAAACTGAAATCTAACCAATGAAAACAGCAGGAGGGTGCAGGAGGGAACAGCGGAAACACTGAACAGACTGAATGTTCCCATGGTGCCCCATTTCTAAGGCCTGCTGATTAGGCAGACTGCAGTCAGAGGACAGGAAGGTATTTTCACAGCAGGCAGGTGAAGGTAGCACTGACCACCTGCCTGTCTGAGTCAATGCAAAGCTCCAATTGTTTCAGGTTTGGGCAGGCCACATTTCTGCCAGACTGAATCATTAGAGATGAAATGTTACAACTTGAAGGACAGAAATGATTTTTGTTTTTAGCCTGAAAATCTAAAATCACTCTTGCAGCTGTAATATTAGAACTTATTACATAGCACAAACTCATTTTTACTGTTACATTTCATTCCCATGTTTCTATCTTTAAAGCTGAATACAGTGGGTGCTTTTTTTTGTTGTTTTTTTTCCACGTTGAAAATGAAATGAGTTGATCCTATCCAGCCTCCCAGCTGTAATTCAGTCTGTCATCCAGGCTCAGAATCCCTCGCCTGTGTGACGTCAGACAGCTCATTGTGTGCCTGTTTGCGGCATCGTTGTCGGCTCATGTGTGGCACAAGAGGATGAGGGTGGGTGGGAGGTGGGCTCTGCACTGTGATGTCAGGGAGTTGATTATGTGTGGAGAGGCTGCATCGACACAAGCTTGACAGCCTCCTACTGGCTGAGAGGAAACTGACTGTTTCCTGTGTGCACCATGAGGAGGACGTCCAGAAAAAAAATGATGTTCTGTCTGAGTTTGCTTTATTATTTCAGGTGATACAGACACATTTTGGGAAAAATAGGTATGCTCTATATGTGGAAATCATATTGCAGTATTCCAGTTAATGACCATTCAGGCTTATATTTAACCCCATGGTCAGGGTTGAGGAAACAGCTACTCTTTGTAATCCTTTAAAGGGTGAAAACTTGTAAACTTTTTACCTGTCGAGTCATTTGGAAACAATGAATGCTGTCTTGGAAAAAGTAGCTAAGCTTATACTGCCCCCCTGTGGATGAAACCATGTTATAGTTCTAAAATGGCACTTAGGTTCTGAAAAGATGTTTAAAAAGCTATTGTGATTTTCTTTTTTTTCTTGCAGAAGCATAATCTGACATGGAAAAATCTGCTGGGAAACAAGATGTTATGGATTGCTAGCAAAAAGTTAAATATTCTGTGATCTATCTCCTTGTTTTTTTATAAGGCGACAGAATTCATGTTTCCATTAATTAAAGTTAGTCATTCATGTCCTGGAGCAGCAGTGTTTAACGGGGGAAAATATCTAAAACCCATCGTGAGAATCGTTGTTCAAGTGAAGTTGTAAGAGCTGAACTGCTTTTTAAGAGAACGGACAATTTAGCACAAATCTACGAGCATAAGATCTCGATCCAAACTCACACAGAGAATTAAGATTTCACAGATTCAAAACAACACAAACACACACCTGCTCACATTAATCTAATTTATTTAACCATTATTAACAATCATGTAAACTCATTGGACTATTTTGTTCACAATAGCCTCCTATGATATTTTGTTCATGTAGAAAGTTACATTCTGAGTCCAAACGGGCTCCTTAACAGAGGAGAAAATAAATACCGGAATGGCACACGCACAATATAAAGTTACTGCTATGAAATGGACTTGGTGTCAGACTTGGCCCGGCTGTATTGATATGAAAACAAATTAAAACATCTGCAATCATAGAGCCATCCTGCTATCATATTACAGTCACCCTTTAAAAACACTCTTTATGGAAGTGTCTCCCAAATGAACATAAAAAAAAAAAACAAATATGAAAATTGCCTTGCAGACCTCCAATAAAAAAATAAAAGAGATGGACGGGGAGAGTCTAGTGTTGTGTGGTCACATGAATAAAACTTAAAACCTATTAACTCATAAATCCCTTGAGTCGAAAATAAAAATGTCCCTTCCTCTTCTTCTTCCATCATTTGGTTACCGTGACGTCCCTGAAAAAAAACATTTTTTTTTCTCTTCACAAAATTAAGACACAGTAAATTACATTACTTACACTCATATCCCCCCAGATTGTAGGTGACTAACATTTAACATTTTAAAGTGCCAATGAGCTGACGCAAACAGGAAGCACTGTGCTGATGGCACCGGCAGCCATTTATTTATTTATTTTTTTCCACCAATGGGACGGAGGTTTGACTCTAACGTGGTCAAATAGATTTTAGTGAGGATGCAGGACTTCCTTATGCTAACTAATGCTAACCTGGTTCTTCTATTCACAGGAAAACCTCACCAAAGTGCAGGGACGTCTTTTTTTTTTTTCTTGTGGCAATTCTTTTAGAATTTAAATTGTAAACCGATTGATCTCTGGAACAATGTTTTATCCTTTTGCTTTTTACTCTGACAATGCAGAAAACTAAGAAAATATCCCTTTAATCTTTCATAGATGAATCCTTTTAGGTAAACATTAACATGATCAGTCCAATCATGCTGTAGTGTGATCTTCTTCTTCTTCTTCTATACCAGCGTTTCCATCATGCAACCCAGCAGCAGGGGGCATTTGGACGGTTTCCACGTGTTAACATAAACATGAGCTTACATATTTCAAATTTATGAGGAATAAAATGGTACAAAACACTGAATAAAAATAATTAGTTTTTTTTTTTTTTTGTAATTGTTTTGTTTTCTTTACAAAGAAGTTGTCTAGTGAGGCAGAGAGGACGGTGGAAAAACTCAAAGCAGGACATGCGGGCTTGGTGGACGGCCCCGCGGCTGATGCAGCGATCTGCAATGTTTTTCAGTCGTGAGGGGTCGCGACCTGCCAGACGATGAGGTGGCTTCGCTCGGCCTTGGCGGGCGCCACCGGCTGGCTGCCAGACTGCTCAGACAAACCGTCCAGCTCGCTGCCTTCATCGCCTGCGGAGGAAGATGATGAGTCAGATAAACAATGTTTTGTCACGGTAAACAGGCGGGACATCTGTTTTTACTTTAAATTGGTTTCTTTACTGTGTACAAAAATGCAAAACACCCCTGGTAAAATGCCTGGATGTGGGGATGGTAAACAAATGAATGAATGACAAATAATTTAAAGACATTTCCTACATATAAGGAGACATATTACTGGACAATACACCAGAGAAGCACAGGGCATTACAGTAGAGGTTTGCAGACATGCATTTAAGAGTCGCTGTGTTTGCAGTGTGCTGGACCCACCGATTCTAAAATCAATGTAACCTTCTCCTCCGCTCATGACCAGGAATGTTTTGGGCTCAGAATTTGCTGAGTCTGAGGATTCAGATGGAGGATCATCAGAACCTGAATCTGCACTGCCTGGAGGTGGCATCGCTTGACCTGGGACAGAAACACAAATAAAAAAAAATAAAAAAATAAAATTAAACAAAGATTTTTTGTTCAGGTTTTATTTCTTACATGCACAATTGCAAATATAATCCCTTTCATTAAATGAAAACTACAGCTCTGAAAATATATTTTTTTAACTTTTCTGTTGCTACTTACTATGTTTTTCTGGTCAAAGCAAAATTTTGCACTTAAATTTCAGGTAGAAAATATAACATCACTAAAACTAATGAAAATCTTAATAAACTTGAAATAAGACATAGCGAACAAGTAACTTTCAGCTAGATGTAGGAGAGCTTGTTTTAAATCAATAATTTACTTATAACAATACATTTTTCCAAGCTGAGAGTGAATTAATCTGCCAGTGGAATTTTTTCACCAATGTTAAGAAATTATTGATCAAGCTCTTATATCTAGCTGAAAACTAGATATATTTAAGTTAGTTTTAAGTTAGTTTTATTTAAGATATTTATTCATTTAGCACTAGAAACTAGACAGAAATACTTACTAAAATGTTTTTATGTTTGTTTTACAGGGCAAACAAAGCTGTTTTACTTCAAAGCAAGTTTATTATTTATTTATGTAGCATTGTTCATACACAAAGCAATCCACAGTGCCTTAGAGGACATCAAAGGAAAGATAAATAACACAGAACCCACAAAGAATAAGCATAGAAGAAAAAATATGTTACAATATAAATATTCACGCCTGACATTGCAGCCTTTTCTTACCAACATTTGCCCCGTCAGCCCTCGACTCTCACCTGGAACTGTGACAAAGAACTTCACCGCATCCCGATGTCCGTGGAAGCAGAGCTGGGCGTGGGCCATGGAGCAGTACGGCACGAAGCTGCACGGCACGGCGCCTTCTGAGCAGTCATCACTGTAAACCCGGACAGCACTGCCCGGGCGATTTGGCACTATACCTGTGGCCTTATTAGCTGTAGCGGGAAGAGAGGAAGATGTTAATAAAACCTGCAGATGTAAAACAATGTGCGTATTTTGAAAAAGATTGTCTAATAAAAGGACCTTGTTGAAGTGAACATGACAAAAATCCAGCAATTTAGAGAGCAGTGTCCATGGCAACGAAAGTTTTTTTTTCTAATTGTGACCAGGATTTCTGCACTGTCTGACCTTGTTTCAGATGAGACATATACAAGAGGCAGGCAAGTAGAATAAACATAGTGGCTGGAAAAGCAGGAAGTGAAGGAGAAATCATGTTGGTATCCAGGTCTAATGAAGCTCAACTCTTGATACACGTTGTTTATATCGTGTATAATTATATTTCTGCTTTTTGAGCATATTTTAAAAATTACAGCATATTTTTATGTGGCTCGCTTGCAGAGCTATGTAGGTGTGTTTTTGCATTAGCGAGCATGCATTTTACCGGAATACCAAATGAATGTTTTTTTTTTGACAATAGGTATATAAACTATTTTTCCTTCTCCATGTGATTCAGTCTGCAAGAACTGCTTAGATATTCCCAGTAGCTGTATGACAGGGCACCTAAAACGCTGCTTCTTAACAGATAAGATGCTCAAAGCAAACTGCTAAGCTTATAAAGCAGAAAAACAACTTTTATTTGAAGTTCTGCCTGCAAATTATGAACCGGAACCGCACTGAACTATACCAAGTCAAATTATCAATGAGTTGTATCCAAAATCGAGAGAAATGGGGTTAGGGTGAGCTTAGCAATTCGGCAAAGTCAGGCAATTTTGGTGCTGGATGCAAATGTTTTTGGTCTAATTCAATGCTCTACATCTTTGGGCGATGTTGTTATGAATGTTTGTGGTACCTTCAGATAAAGGGATGGAGATGATGACTCCATTTCCTGTCCCCACCCACAGTCGGTTGCAGGAAACCACCAGAGCCGTGATTCTCACAAAAGAGAAGCCCAGTTTACCGGTACCTGGAATGGAAGTGAGAAGAAGAACAAGTTCAGGACTGCCTAAAAACACACAGGTGGTAAACTGTAGTAACAGTTATAACTGAGCCATAAACATGATCTCAGATAACTTTTATATGGTTTTATGTAACAAATCTGGGTTGTAAGCAACATTCATACCCAGCATTTTGCTGACGTAAGGCTCGATGTCCACGTCTTGCAGGTGCTGGTAGGTGTGAGCGTGAAACAAGCGCAGCGTTGAATCCAGTCGGATGGACACCCAGATGCCGTCTCCCACCCAAGCCAGTTGGCGCACCTGACTCTCTTTCCGAGGATGAGCATCAAAAGATTTCTGAAAATGAAAATAAAAAAAAAAAATGAATGTCAAGCATTACAGACCTTTTGCTAACAGGGTTCATAGAACTGGTGTACCTCTATCCTCATGGCTTTGGGCTGGATGACGTAGATCTTATTTCTGTAGCCACACCACACCTTGTCATGGACAACCGTCATGCAGCGGATAGAGTGATGCGGCCGCCCCAAATCCAACAGGTGGTAGTTGGTCAGATCCCACTGACCGTCTAGAAACAGCAAAAAATAGAGTAAAAAAAACTGAATCATCATTATGAGCCTTTGTAGTTTTAGAAAAGAAAATTGTAAAAGAAATAAAATCCACATGATCCAAAGATAAAACTAATGTTAACTCTTCAGATGCTGCATATTACACACTTACCAGTTCCTCTGTGGAAAATTGCTAATGTCCCATCAGCCAAAGCTACCAGCACCCTCCCTTTAACATGCCTGCAACAAGAAAATTATATAATTTGGAGAGCTCTCTTGTATGTTGGTGTATTCGCCACAATTATTGGCACTTCTGGAACAAAGTCTTAAAATAAGTTGATATTTAATGATAGTACCAATATTTACAAAAAGGAAGTTCCACCATATCTTGATCACATTTCAAAGAAGGAAAACAATCTGGACTACGAGTGAGAATCACATTAGTGGTTTTACAAAAGGAATAAAAAAGAAAACTTCTTTTAAAGTTGGGATTTAATAAATGTAGCCATATTAAATATATATCATCATATAACATATTTTAAATATGCTAGTAGGAGATTACACAACTTCAGTAACAGATTCATTTCATAGAATGTTTTTTCTTCTTCCTGTTCCCTTTTTACTCATGCATAGTAACTGTTGTGAGAGAACGCATTTGTAAATTAAAGATGAGATTGGTTAAATTGAGTGAATAAACTGATAGATTAATTGATTGGTACAACATCACCAGAGGTGCCAATAACTGTGGATGGTTCTGTACGTGTGGCAGGTCTGACACTGTACTTACACAATGCTGAGGATGGAGTCTTTGAGCTTGATGGCATGAAGACACTTCTTCCATCGGGCCACAGATGAGTGGACATACAGGCTTTCAGGAGGAACAGAGAGATGATTGTAAGACTCTAGTAGTGGCTTTTGAAATAAAAATAAATAATTTAGGTCATAAATAATTTAAATCATCAGATTCTGCATTTATTATTAAAGTGTCATAGCTTCCTTTCAATAAACGTTCTCATTAATGGAGGCGTTGCCCTTTCATTTCAGCTAAACAAACAGCGCCCTCTGGTGTGGGCTCCCGTGCTCACCATCCGTTCTGAGCTCCCAGCCACATGGTTGGAAGAGCGCTGCTCATCCTCCGGACTTCACTATCTGACGTTTCCATGACTTCTGGCAGGGAAGCCTCACCGTCCTGCCCAGAACCCCTAAAGGGAAAGAAATAGGGAAATGTCTCAGCCATAATAATTTACCAATAAATGCTATCAGAGTAAATCCTATTACTGTACCCTCTGTCTCAAGTCCCATCCTTTTCAGAGCTGATCATTCTCACCTCTGTGATTCAGCAGGACAGGAGTCAGTGGGCCCCACCCCCAGAGGGTCTGTAAATACGTGTTCAGTGTAAATCCCCGGGCTGGTTTGGATCTGCTCCCTGATCCTCCTCTCCTTCCTCACCAACACCAGCGTTGGCCTCCGTCGCTTCTGTTGCCTCTTCGGCAGTAGGGACCCCGTCCTCTGTTGGGCTTGTCTCTCTGGACAACTCAACTGAGGTAAGAGAGAGTTAAATGATTGTTGAAATGTTAGTATTTCAAACTTATGAGTCAAAGACTGATGTCTATAGATTTACACAACACAAGGGTTGAAATAGTGAAGCTATTATGTCCCAGCACATGGTTGGAAGTGATCAAAATAAGCTTTACTGAATCTAAAGATGTCACATGCACAGAAACTAAGTGTTTTAAAAGTCTTTTTTGTTTTTTTCTCTTATTTACGCTATGTTCATGTCCCTTTAAAATGCTACATGTACAGCTACCTGAGCCTGAAGTGGCGCTGTACTCCGCTGGCTGCTCATTGACACCTGAGCTCGCTGTCTGAGGAACTGCGGTGACACCTTCAGCTGCCGCCGTCCCATCGCTGCCCGTTGAGCCCATACTGGCCACGCTGCCGGCCAGCGACACCCCGTCCCCTTGACTGGCCTCTGGGTCCTGTGGGACCTCCTCCCCCGCAGGGTAATCTGAATCCAACACACCTGAAAGCAACACACAAGATTATAATTTTTTTTAAACTACTAAAATATGTGCTAAATCAAACTAAATATGAAGTGTGAGCCGTTCACCTACCCGGTACGCTAGCGATGCAAATCACATGTGTGTTGCAGGCATAGAAGCTTTCAAGCAGCTCAGTGGGCTGGGTGGCATCCACTACCATGACTTTAGTGGAGGAACTGGTGCTCATGCACACCCACACACGACTGGACATCTCGTCCTGGACGGTCGGCTCCTTCTCCCCTTTCTCCTGCTTTTCAACGCAATCAAATAAAATTAAACCAACACTCATCTGTCATTTAAACATCGCATTAAACTTCTATGAACTCCTCACCTTGTTCTCTTGCTCCAGCTGGTCCAGGCTGCTCTGGGAACCCTTTATCTGCTTCAATGCCTCTAAGGAGGAAACCATCCGACCCCCAGACAGGTTGACCCCTGCAGCACACCACAGCTGACGAACAGAGAGAGAGTAGGTTCAAAATATCTTTTTAGAAAATAAAAAATCACACACCAACAGTCTTAAATTTGCTGATCTAAGTTCTATGTTTTCAAACTCTTCACTTGTTTTACCTTCATAGAAACATCTTTCTGGTCCAAAGGTCGCAGGTAGACTGGGACAGGTAAGTTCATTTTGTTTTCCATCTGCCCTCCATTTGCAACCTGGAGAAACAAAACCAGGTAGAAGAAACCAAACGTGTGTGAGTCAGAATCGTGAAGAGTAATTAGACAAAAAAAATAAATATAAAATATGCTTCCTCTGAGCATCAACTGAAGAGACTAATGTTAAAATCTACAACATGAATCAAAAATTAAGGCAATGAGATGAAAACATTTTAAACAGATACAAAAAGATGAGATGCAACAAAATGGATGACAATCAGTCTTACGTGTGTCAACACTGCCTTGAACAGTATTCATACTTGAACTTTTTCATATTTTATCATTTTACACCCACAATTTTTCACCTATTTTACTAGGACCTTTAAGTTTGATATATCAACACAAAGTCGCAAATTATAATTTTTTCGGATTTTTACTAATATGAAAAAAGGGCATGCATTGGTGTTCCATATCCAACTTGGAATCTGTGGAAAACTTAAAAAGGGATGTTCACATATTCATCCAATATGACTTATTTTGAGCGATTTTGCAAAGTATTTACTCAGGGCATCTAAGCACAGATCCACACCACACTTTTCAGATTTATAACTGAAACAAAAAAAAGTTAAACTATATGTCCCTCTTCTTCTTCTTCTTGACATTTTGCTTACTAAAACAACCTAAAAATAAAATCTCAGTAATGTGCATTGTGATCACAACGTCACAAATCTGCTTAAAAAATGAAAGCCTGTGTCAACATTTCTCACCTTGTGTTTGCCCGGCAGGCTCCATCCATGCACAGTAACCCGGCCGTCCTCTTTCTGCATGTGGGCCTTAACCTGTCGGTACTGGGCTTTCTTCTTCTCCTTGTGTGAAGGTGAGCTGCACTGCTCCGTTCTACATAAATGTAGAGAAACATCATTAGCCAACACGTTCGGTGTATTCATGCGCTCCATGTCATTTCATCTCTCACCCGTCGTTCATGAAGTCAAATATCTTGGACTTCTCAGTTGGGAACTGTGAGAAGGTGCTGCTCCTCTTCACCAGGCTGCCCGGGGAGTTGTACTTAAATTTGGACGGATCCTCGACGGTCACCATGGCCGAGGAGCTGGAGGACGAGCTAAACAGTCTGCTGAAGCTGCAGGGTTGAGGTTACAGGAAGCCGAGAGGGAAACAAAGCAAACGGGAGTGCAGGGGAAGAGCAAGGCAGGGGTCACCAACCGGACAGTACAGGAGCACCAACATTTGCTGTACCACGACAAACAAGGAAGCATGCTAGGAGTTTTAGTATAAAACACTTTCTATGATATCCTTATACAGTTGAATTAACAATAACACAACCAAATAACGATCATTTCCAAATTTGGGTCAACTGTTTAAAAAAAAAATCTAATTTAAACACATCAGATGTAACTGACTGTGGATCAAGTCGCATTCTGATTAAATAACTAAATAAAATAAAGCATCCAACATATCTGCTGAAGACTTTTGGGTCCTTGCGGAACTACTCCTCATAATACTAAATGATACATCTACTGATCTCTTTAAAAAGATCTATATATAAAGCAGAAATGCTCTTATTATGGAGTCATGAACGGGAATTTTAAGCAAGAAGCATTTGCATATTTGGGCTACCTGCAGCTTCCTGTGAGCAGACAGAATAGAAAAAACATCAAAAGGCACAAAGCAGGCAGGAGATAAGAAAGATCCAGGAACACAAGGAGAGTCTTCTCTAAGAAGTTAGTAACATCAGCAACCAAACAGTGCAATGACTTTGGATAAAGATACATTTAAAACTCAGGAACAGTTCTTTGCCGGTAAAGGGAAGTTTAACAAGGTTCAACAAGGTCAAATCCTCTTTACCTAATGCTGCCCATTCAAAACCAAATCCAGAAAAGAAAAGAACAGATTTATGGGTTTGAAGAAAAGTTAGCTGGAAAAAAAATTGGTTTTCTGAGTAAAGTCATGAGGAGAATCTGTAATGAAGCACATTTAGAAGAACTCACAACTGCCAGATGCTCGATTTCTTTTTTTCTGCGAGTGTCGGATTTTCTCTTGAAGCCCTGCAGGAGAAGACATTATGACTATTGTGTTGGCCGATGTCTACAGACGCACAATTAAAAGTATGTGCAGTTCTTTTAGTGACCTGATCATCTCCGTCCACCTCACAGCTTCCTGGAGTTCCATCAGCCGCTCCTTGTACTGATTTCTCTCCATCAACACTCTGGCCATTTCCACCCTGGTGAAGCGCTTCCTCTGAGCTGTTGGAACCTCACTCTGTGGCAGAGCAACACAGAAATACAGTCTTTATCTTTGGGACAAAAGCAAGAACATCTGCAGAGTATGTAAAAGTAAAAGATACTCACATCTTCTTCATCTTTGTTTTTCTGCTTCACTTCCTCTGTCTCCTGTCGCACCCTGGAAAAGATCAATTACTTCACTTAACTATATGTACCTGAAATATTTAGCTGTTTATTAGTTTGTGGTTCTAAAGAGTTATGATGAAAAACTAACGCTGTTGTCATAGGCTAATATCTAAATCACAAGAAAGACTAATGCTGATAATAGCATATCACCCATGTGTTCATGGGTGATATGCTATCCTCATATTGCCGTCATGTATTTTTTGGTTTAATAAAATCTGTTCAAAGTTCCTGAATATATTAATTGGAGGCATAACAGTTCTGGCAGCTATATAAGTAACCAACGTGTTACTTGTATAGCTTTATATCTTACTTTTTCAGCTCATCCTCCAACTCTCTGTTTTTCTCCTCCATCTTGTTTTTTGCCAGCACCAAAGCCTCCACTCTCCCTGCAGCACCTCTTTCTCACAGGTCAACTCATCCACTTTCAGGATCAAGTCTTTATTAACCACATTCAGAGCATTCCTGAAAAAAAAAAATAACACCCAAAATGTAGTTATTGCACAAGTAAATTTAAGTAAATTCAAACACTTATACTCACTTTGTCTCAAGTAGCTGTGAATTTTCCTGGATTAGATTCTCAACTTCGCGACCCATTCCTGAACAGAAGAGAGAGCAACACTCACGTTCCAGGAGACATTAAATTGGTTTTGAAAATTAACATTTATCTAAAGTTCTAAGATTTTAGCACTACAACTACAAAATGTAAGCTAATATTAACAAACACAGAAAACCTCTACTGGGATATCTACTACATTCACAAAACAACAATGACACTCAGCAGCACAGCACAGGTCACATGACTGACCGGAGAGAAATGGACAGAGCAGGTGAGGTCTTACCAATCAAACTAAGGTCTGAGAAAACCATGCAATCCGAGTCAGGCAGGAGAGTAAGAAAGAGAGAAAGAGAGAGATAGAGAAATGGAGAAAAGCATGAGACAGTGAAATGACCAAAATGATGAAGGAGCCAGAGCTAAATCTGTAGCAGCAGACCCCACAAGCCTTAAAGGAAGAGCTGCTTCCAAATCTCTCAGGCTGGTTACATTTGATTATTAAGGCATCAGAAGACAGGAATAAAAATACGAGGCTAAAAATATACGGCTACCGCTGAGAAAAGAAAGGATTCAACTCCATCGTTCATGCAGGAAACCTTGTAAAAAAAAACAAAGCCGAAGAATAAACCGTGTTTTACTAATGCCAACTAACATAATGAAAATGAAGGTTTGAGATATACCAATGGTGCATATGACAGAGGGTGATTAAAGAGGAGAAATCAAGGGGGCATGACAGAAAACTGTAAATTAGAGGAAAATGTTGAGATTATACACACCAGAGTACTCCACTGGGATTATGGATAAAAGGCCAAGAATGGGATACAGGAGAGAGAGAGGTGATGTTACCATGGATACAGGGCTGGGGGAGAATATAACAGCTGGACCAGAGCACACAGTGGGGAACAGAAGTATGGAGCAGGTGAAACTGGCCACTATTAGCTATATTATGCTGCGGCTGGTGGTTTATTTTATAATACACCGGTTAGAACAACTAGGATTTACAGTAATTTGCAGAAATATTTATGCCTCATTTTGTCACAAAACATGAAAACCAATATCTGTATATATTGTTATTTCTTGTCACAGACCAACTTAAAGAAATGTGTCATTCTGAAGAGGAATGAGTCAGATTAAGCATCATTGATAAGAATAAATATCAAGAAATTTCCAGCAAATATTTCTAAGTGACTCCACAAAATCTTTGATTTTTATTGCAAAAAATAACAAAAACAATAACAAAATCCAGGATGGACTGATAATAATTATAAACTGAATTATAAGCAGGTAGACCCAATTCAAGAACTAGATTAATTTTAGGTATCAGTAGACTGGGCCGAATGCATGTGCAGGCCACACTTTTCAGATGTTTATTTGAAATAAAAATGTAATAATTTTTTTAATTTCACAGTTTGTCACTGCTTTTATTTGGTCTACAAGCAAGAAAAAGAAATACAGACATTTGTGGATGTAAAGTGACAAAAGGTTCAAGGTATAAATACTTTCCTAAAGCACTGCAATAAAGTTAAACAGATTAACAAAAGCAATAAAATGTTAATCCCAAATTATATAACTGTTCTGAAGTACATGGCAAAGTTAAAGGTAGATCAAAGTCACTCATTGTGATGGTAAAGCATAAAAATCCAGGTCACCTTTCCTTCTTAAAATGTGTGAAAGACAAAAAAATAGAACAGTGTGAAACATTTAATTTTGACGACTCAGAAACCACACAAAACGTGAATGCTGTTTACATTCTTCCTTTGACTATGGTGTAGCCTTTAACATAGCATCCAAAAACTGAAAATGAAGCTTCATTAGACAAATGTAAATATTACAGGATAAAAGCAATTACTTTCAAATCCAAACATTTCATAGCATCTTTTTCCATACAAATCAGTTGGAATATCCCCAGGAATGGTTTCTGTTCAAACGTAGTTTTAACTCACCCAGCAGGTCGGCCCCTTCATCCACGTCTCCTATGAGCCCCGTGCCTGCAGACGACAGCTCCTCAAACAGGGAGTCTGTGTTTCGGTCAAATGCCAGGTTTTCGATACCTTTTGTGGGAGTGCTGGAAGAGTAGCCGTAATGGGAAATTTCTGTTACAGTGCATAGAGAAAACTTGATGCAAACCAAGCGCCTGTTGCTCTACCTGCAGGGTTTGTAAGCAATCAGATCCATGTCCAGCTCTGGTGTGGACTCAATAATGTCCTGCACCTCTGAGTTTTCCTCATTGTCAGGCAAACCTACAAAAGACAGAGAGCAAACACAACTAGGAGTAAAGTACTGGGAGTAAAGAAAAACATTTTCATAAATTAAGTTTGAATGCGTGTGCCATAGTATGTGTCCTAGATATGTCAACTACCTAGAAAATCGGTAGTTAAATAGTTAAGTAGTTTTATGTGATTTTATGAAGATGTGTGACATATCAATACAAAACAGTCCATAATTCTGAATATATATAATGTTCAACAATTTGTCTGCTAATAAGAGCTTAAAAAAGAGCATAGTCCAATTTAATCTGATGTTTTTTATAGTGTATCTGTGTAAAACTAAACCCACAGCTTCCAAACACAGCAGCAATTGAATGGGAAAGATTAAAGTGTATTCATATATTACAATGGCCCAGTCAAAGCCCAAACATAAATGTAACTGCAACATATGATCTCCATTCAATGTGGAGAAATCTAGCTGGCTCAGCTAGATTTTAAGAAGAGTGGAAGAAAATGTTTGTCAAAGATGTGCAAAGACTTGCTAGGAAAGACATGCTTTAGAACAAAAGGTACTTCTACAGAATATTAATTAGCAGAACTGAAATCCAAACCACCTTTCTCAAAGTTTACCTGCTGGGTGAGCAAATTGATGCATGTAAAAAGCATGCATCAATTTGCATCAGATTTTGTTTCCCCATTTCATTGGCAAATCAGATACAATCTGAATAAAATACTTTGAAGTTAAACAACAACTGAATGATGCACTGGATGTAAGAGCGTACCGACTGATATGGATCTGGTTCCTGGTGCAACCTGGACCTCTGTACTCTTATTGTCCCCGTCTTCTCTCTCTATGTCTGCGAGCATGGTTGATTTCGGTGTTGCCAGTTTGGAGCCAGCGATGTTTGACAGTTCATCCTTTTATGTAATAGGCAATTAGTTACATACAGAAAATTTTAAAGGATCTAAATAAAATGGCAAATTAAGCCAAATATTATAAAATGAAAAGTCACATTCAGGTCACAACACATACAGAACAAACAGATAAAATACAAAGTCGACAAACCACTACAGACTGTGGAGGGCTTAGCACAACATCCATGAACAGCTACACAGAAGGGATTTACACAGCAGGATGAATCTACACAACATTAATCCAGGGAGGATCATAAACTAAAAGCTGCTTCCAAAGAAATCTTTTACAAAACTTAGGAGGAACAGAGCACAGAGCAAGCTTTAAAGGTTTGTTATTGTACAGCGGCATGATGGCTAATGAACACGAATGAAGCACAAGCATAAAGCAACCAAAATCCAAAACTCGCGCCTTTTTAACTGAAATGAAAAGAGGCCAGATGCAACCAGGCTGTTGTTGGCGCTAACACGTAAATAATTAAGCAGTTCCCATATGTGGACATTGGTTTTGCCTTCAGACAGAGGCATGGTTGCATGTGGCGCTGCACAGCACAGGGGGTCTCTGAGGTGAGGTTCTCTAAGTGATGCAACTCTTTGGAAAAAGATGAAACTACAGAAGACACGCATGCAAACAATGAATCGTGGTATCAGCAGCCAGAGTGCCGGCCGGCACAGACACTCGTCCAACTACCTTGCAGTCGTCTGCCAGTGATTTTCCCCAAGCAGGGTCCTGCGCACTCTTACCCTCCCTTTCCTTTTGGGGGTCGACAAAGTCCAACTGCTTGCAGGAGGGGGGGAAGAGTAAGAATGAAGCTTGTATGTGCAGAAGCAGTTCAGCAGAAATGCAGACACTGAATAGTGCACATGACGATGAAGTGAATGGAAAGCCTGTGGTCAGTGAAGTGGAAAACCTCTGGCTCAGAGGAGACTGAGTGTTTTGAGATAATCTCAAAAAATCTAATTCAGTTTAAAAATTTAAAGAGAAAAACAATGAGACAACACAAACACTACTTTTTTTACAACAGTAAAATTGATTATTGAAGTTGTTTGTGTCATAAAAATATCTTTCAATAATCTTTCATTTAATAGCTGTTATTTGTGTAGTTCAGCTACCAATTATTGTTCAATTGAAACATCTTTACTCAGCTTGTCTTTTTTTCCTCGGCATATTACCTCAAATAAAGCACATAAATTATTTAAATTAGTTAAGTATAGAAATAGAAAAAGCCATTTGAAACACAAATTAATCTAAAAATTGTTTCTGTATTTTCCTTCGTCATCATCAAGTTACAGTAATTCTTACTTGCAACAATTTTGTCCAATCTGCACTCTGAAACCACAGACCTGAAAAATGACAGATATTACATACAAAATAATGCATAATCACTTTATTTGAGGGAAGTTAAGATATTTATGGAGAGGGGGAAACTACACACTAACTTCGGCAGATATTGAAAAACTACCACTTCAGTTTTTATGGTGGGAATTTGCTTCAAATCTTGATTGAGTGTTGAGAAATAAATTTCAGGATTGCACAAAATTAAACCTGCAATCAGAACATTATGTTCAAATATTCTGGTTAACCAACATTTTCCATTTATTCTCATCCTTTCTTCTCATGTCCTGACCACTCTTTAGGTTTCAGTGTCTTAATCCATGTCAGAAAATCATTAGCATTAAAAGTATAAGTGCAGAGAACCTCAAATACAATCATAAAGCTGTAATTGCATTATTGTATGTACTGAGAGATTAAATTTGATATATTTTGCAGCTTCACTAAAATCTCTTTTGAACTGTGTTAAAGGTCTGCCTTACAGTGACCTGCTGGCTTCACTTCAATGATCTTATTGTTAGCTCACAGGAAAGTGTTAATGAGGACAGAACAGCTGCAGGATGCTTGCCTTAAAAGGAAACAGTGCTTGAAATCATTCTCAATTTGTCAACCATGATTACCTCTGGAGAAAATCATTGCTTTGCATTAAAGCTTCACAGGCAAAGATATTGCTGTTAGCACTTAATTCAATCACTTATTGAATCACTGTTAACATTAAGGAGACATATTTAATTGCTGTAAAAATACTATCCTTTAAAAGTAAATACTGTAAATGTAAAATTTTTAGATGGAATGAAATGGTTTTATATAAATAAATGATACTGCAGACAATGACTAACATGCAGCTACATGCATGTAATTAAATAAAAATGTATCTTTAGGCTGCGAGAAAAATCTGAGATATACATAAATACGACCAAGCTGTTAAAACAAAAAAGCCATTGTGCATAAAAATAACTCTTTGTGTTAAAAAAGTCCCAAGCTTTTACAATAAACCTCTTCCGAATATATAATAGCCAATCGGATTGCAGCTTTCTCTCTAAGTGAATGGATGTTGACCATGCATCGGCATCGCTCCCATCATGCTTTGCTCTGTAGAGCTAATGCTGCCACCCTCCTGGTCCGAACTGCCACATACTGAGGAAAAATATGTGTTCTAATATCACTGTTTCACTGAAATAAAACAGAAACCTAAAGCTTAAAATGAATCCCAGTACATCAATTAAAAACACTGATACTCGCAACAAACACACAATGTTGCGGAAAACAATCTGCTCACTTACCACCGACTCCAGTTTGCTTCTTTGTCAATAATCAAACTAATTTTATAATCAAGACAAATATCACTAAGTAATGACAGAATTCTCTATTTACATTAAAGTTTCATTTATTAAGGGAAGAAACTATCCAAACTGTTTGGAAAGTCAGCAAAGCTAAAGTTCAGAAACTTGGAAACTGCAGCTCCATGTGGGAGCTTGGTCCTTGAAGCGGACGCTCGATCCTTCCTAGCGTTTTGTACAGCTGAATGGTTGCCATGGGAGATTCAAAGGTTTCTCAAACATGCATGAAAGAATCAAGGAAACACTCCAGGTGTGTTTTTGATGATGAATAACATTAAAACATGAGGTAAAACTCAAAAAAGTTGATTTAACATAATACTACCCTTTAAATGCAACAAGAAAATAACAGTAACATATCTGTAAATGTGATAAAGCACTTTTTCACATAAGTGTAAATTATTAGTAGAATAAAAACTACAGTGAAAAAGGTAATAATAATAAACATTTAAGTGACCCATTTAATTAACTCCAATGGCCACTAAGGGAGAGGCAGCTTGCATATTCATCAGTGGTTAAAAGAGAGTTTGACAACAGAGGTGGCGTTGTCAGAGACCAACTAAAACACACACACAACCCCTATCAAAGACACGTTTATGTTTTTACTGCATCAGAGCCCAAGCTTAAAATGCTTCAGTAGAAAAACCTGGAACAGGCAATACATGTGGTTAATTAACTTAATCAATTTTGTATAATTATGTTTTAATGTGATGTCAGTTTGTTTTTCATAATGTTTCTAATTCAGAAAGACAAACAATGGGCAGGAAGACGGACGATTTCTGATTTCATCAACTGCGAAAAAACGCCTAGTTTGAGACGCCATGGAGCCCAGAACCTGACATGTGAAGAAAAAGATCCTCACATGACAGAAAGTCTTTCTCCAAATGTCTTTGTGTATCAGAAGCTTGATGTAGCTGAATAAGACGTGAAACTACTCTCTGTGAAAGAATCTCACTAAAATAATCCAGGGAGGACCGACCAAGACACCCACCTTCAGGCTGGTGTTGGAGCACAGCTGAGCTGAGTCAGCAAACCTCCAGCCCTCTGTGCCTGGCGTCTCCACTCTGGTGTGGGATTCTGGGATTATCACAGATGCTCCGCCAGAGGAGGGGAAAATCCCCAAAGAAAGAGGACGTTCTCTCCTGAAGGGATGTTTCAAAAAATGGTTTGAGATCACAAAAGACAAAAGAAATGAGACTGATTAAATTTGAACAAGTTCCTATCCATCTAACCCAAACAAAGCATAGTTCGTCTCACCTGACCCGGCCACCAGTCGTAGACTCTGATGTTTCATTTATCTGCTGCAATTTGATCCTCTCCACATGCTCCATGTAATTATGGATCATCTGTAGAAGTAAAGGCAAAACACTCAGAATATTGACGATTTATTCTATAACATTCCCTTCTCTCCTCTTTCTTTCTCTGTACCTCGGAGTGCCGCTGATGCAGAGAGTTGTACTCCTTCTTCAGTTCCAGCTCTCGCTCTTCCAGCCTGCTGACTGAATAAGACAGAAACACTTTACAGTTTCATATGTTCCTTTTTAAACATGTAAAGCAGGGAGAGATGCCAGAAATACATGGAATACCAAAATATGTGAAAGAACAAACCAACACAAAAATAAACTTTAATAATTTTTTAAGCCTGTATGCGATTGTTGACTTGAATGTGTAATATCCTACGTTATAAATTCAAGTTTATAAATACTTTTCACTCATGCAGGCTAACCTTTCAGGAAGAAGAGGGAATAATATCAATGAAATGGGTTTCAGTGTTGGGTCAACACACAGAATGGCAAAAATACATAATCCCTTGTTAGTGAACCAGCTTCAGACTAAACCGCGCTGCCAGCCACTGCTGCAGACAGATTTACAGAGTAAAGCCTGAGTACTATGAATTACAGCTGCTCCAGCTGTAACCAGGTTGCCGGATGATGTCTCACTCGAGTGTGGATTTTGACACAAACGGAGAGATTTTATTTAGCTGGTTTGACTCATCAAATCTCAAGAGATAAATATGGAAGTGAACAGAGAAGTGTTACGCAACTTCTTGAGTGAGGATATGACAAACTAATGTGGAAAAAAAAAAGTTCTGCTGTTGTTACATTGTACATCATATTGGACCATCTATAGCTTTGATTTTAACACCAGGTAGCAAGGCTGTTTAGTTGGACTTAAGAATAATGAAAATATTTTTTTGTGTCCAAATAAGAAGAAAAATCTGATTACTGTCATTTGCTTCTGCTTGTGGTGCTGATCTCCAGTGGTCATTGGGCAAGAGATAACTGTGCTTAGGGGTATTAGGAAAATGCTATAATGTCCCCCAGCTGAAAAAAACTGCTTGGCATGAGAACATTCATCCTGCTCAATAGATCGTTGCTGAGGAGCTAAAGGTCATAGATTGAGTTGAAAGCATTTCAAAGGGAGGAGTATATAAATGTAGATTTGTGACAAACATTATAAATATTGCACTGTAAAACAAACATTTTACAAGCAACTTATTTTCCCTATGTTCAGTGCAACTAAGCAATATATGTAGACACACATCTATTTAAACTGTATTTCCACCTAAACAGGATATGCAAAAAAGAACACAGGAAGAAAGGACATGATGTCATTTCCTTCATGTGTAAAAGGTGTTCAGCAGATTTTTTTATCATGATGTCACTGACTGGTAAACATGGAGGTGTGTCTATAAATGTAAACATTGTGATTATGATAAATATTAGGAATATATTATTATAATTAGTATTATTATGTAATGTCTATTTATGAATTACAGCAAAAATAAGAAAATGATCAAATGTAGAAACAGAAATTTGCAGGAATATATGCTCTGTGTTTGATTCATTCACATCTGTTCAACAGAATAATCCTGATCACCTTATTCAGATTGTTATCTGAATAGTCATATTCAGATAACAATAAGACTCCTGCAATGAGTCTGGGCAGTTCTCTGACACACTGAGATTGTGTTTAATCCTCCACTAACTATTGCCTTATCGACTTCACAGTAGCTGTGGACTATGACTCTAAAAGCAATCGGATCAAGCACTTCAACATGCAGGAATGGATGAATGATTTACCACAGGGAGTGGCAATGATTTAGCTGCAACTCCAGACCGATCAAACTGCGTGTTCACTGAAAGGACGACATGTATTCTAGCACTCAGTGAGTCAAAGAGAAACATAAATACAAGGATGTGGGGATATAAATGAGCATCTATCCTTTTCCAAGCTCTAAGTGAATGACTCACTTTAACCAGCTCTGCTGCTTTGTGCACAACTAATCCAAATTTTTCCACCAAGACAGAAAGTATTAGCCAAATTCTCCTCTGTCGCTTAATCCAGTGAGATGAGTGGTAATGCACAGCAATATTATAGGAAATGACACAAATCCCATAATCCCATTACCATTTCCCAGCACAAAGACGAATCTGAAAAGTATGTAGCAGGTATTTTAGTTTCATATCCTAATACAGGCAGTCTTCTTGACCAAATTTACATGGATCGACCGACTTTCAGGTTTTCAACATATTTGTAGTGTTATGGTCCACACAATTTCTAACTCAATGTAAAAGTGAATTATTAATAGGAATTTATGGCAGATTTAGTTATTAATTTTTAAAATTGTCAATTTTCCATTCTCTGTTTTCCCATTCCACACTCACCTATACTTAGATTATGTGGAGACAATCAACTATAAACAAGCGGATTAAACTGGCTGTACAGAGAACCAAGTAGTGAGGGTTATAACTTATTCTTTTAGGAATTATAATTAGGTGACACGTACTGTAATAATTAGGTGACACGTACTGTAATAATTAGGTGACACGTACTGTAACTGTATGACTGCCACACAGTCATACATTTACCTATAATACAAGTAACAAACAGTTTTTTCTAATCATAATCTTTATTGTTGTCACAATAGTACGAAATATTGTGATAAAATTCTGAGTTCATATCGCCCATCCCTGCCATGAGCACAGAGAATCAGTGTTTGTGTCTGTGTGTGCTTACTCTGGTCTGCATAGTTCTTGATTTTGAGTTCCAGTTGCCGTGAATGAGACTCCATCCGGTCCACATGGTTCTGCAGGTCCTTCTTCTCCTGCTCATGAGTGTCTTCAAATTCAATGAACTTCTACTCAAAGCAAACACAGACAAACGCAGAAGGCTCAGTCATACAAACTGGAATTCATTTCAGAGTCACCAAATCTTATCGAGCCTTCACAATTTGAAACAAGTGAAGGTTTTGTTTTGCTTTTTAGCAGCAATGCCACTGTTACACAGGATCATCAAGATTATAAGGAACCATTAACTGTTTCTGTGCTAAATGATTTAGAAATGTCTGAGTTATAGATAATATATTTCAGTTTTTTCTGGTCCCCTTTGGGCAGACTCCCTGATGGGAAAATATGTGGTGTCTGCATACATCCACTTCCTGTTCAGCCAAGGAAGCCAAGACCCTGATGTCGCTCTCCTTCTTCCTGTTGGCACACAGCTCTTCCTTTGCTTTGAATAACAAATACTGAAACAGCCTTGCACTTAGAATGAATGCAAAGCTAAAACAATGCCTTCACTAAATGTCAATTGCTTCAAAATTAAATGCGTTTATTACATATCTAAAGTAAAAATGTTGTGTTATCAATAACAGCAAAACTCTGATCATAAAGAGCTACTAAAGCTAACTTGGAAGGAAAATCAAATCCATAATCTTACTGCTGATTCAATGACAAAGTTATGAACTGGGATGCATCATTCGTTCTGTTGGATAGATCCCTGAACGTACATAAAGTCAATTATTTGTATCTAGTAATTAATTTCTATCATTTAATTTCACCTCTGTGTCTTTTAACACATTTGTGAATAAGAGAGAAAATAAATTGAGAATGGCATTAAATAAGAGCTAATCATGCTGTAAAGGCCAGTAAATGACTGTGGAAGTTTACTTTTCTGACTTCACTACAAGTCATGAATTCAAATAAAATGCAAAAAATAAATTAGGTTCATCTAGAAGCAGCGTCCTTCTTCTAGTGCACTTAGGCTCTTGTCTGCTGATGCTTAAAACCAAAGCAGTAAGACAATAGGGAAAAACAAAAAAACAAAAATGGAGGATGTTTCTAATTTGACAAAGGATCACATGACCTGGAAGTAACCAGCAGGCTGGATGGGTCCCTTCCCATTCACTCTTCCACAAAAAAAATTAAGCACAAAAAAAAAAAAATCGTCATTAATAATCTAAAAAAAACATCTTTTTTTATGATTTTAAACCATTTGTGTTAGGTCTGAATTTACTGTCTGTGTGTGTTTGTGTCTCATGTCTCCCTGCTTCTGTTAGCCAGTGTGTGTTGCATTCTGGGACATTGCATTCCCCAATGTGGCAGAGCCGTGGGCCATAGACACAAACTGTGACAGACGCTCCGACTCGCATCACATCGACGTTTATACAACACTGTGGCTCATTGCAAACACCATAAACAAACACGAGCACAAGTTGGGAATTATAATATTTAAAACAGATGACGAGTGTGCACATGTATCCTGCAGGTGTGCTGTAACGAAAAGGAGCTTGCATGAAATGCATAGGCTATTTCACTTTTTTTTTTTTACAATATAGGCTTCATCACAGCAGCCTTCAATGAGCTTTCCAAATCCCTACAAACGAATGTGGTTGTATCTATGTGATGGTTCTACTAAAGCTTTTAGATTAAAACGATGGAAGAGAAAAGACAGAGATTATAAAATCGAGCTTTGCATGATGGAAGCTCAAAGATGATAAAAAGCGTCACACCAGCAGTTGAAGAAGCAGCATTTTACTACTTAACTCAAACGCCACAAGCAGAGACCATCGATTTCAACTCTTAATAATGTAATAGTATAATAAAAACAATAAAAATATAGCTTGCAACCACTGCTGAAGAAAGGAAAGCGTTAGGCTGGGACGAGCCTAACCAATGAAAACATAACAATAATCTGAAATAACACTCTGTTAGCAGGTTATAGCTGAGCCACAGATAACCATCTTTACTGTAGCTTCTTTGTTTTGATCATTTTGCAACCCACTTTTGATTTCTTTAGTTGCCTTCAACAGGAGTTTTGCTCCTGCTTTGACAGCCTACGATATAAAGTAAATCCCTATATTCTCCTCATAGTTTGTGTACAGATGTGTGGTCATACAACTCTAATAAATAATAGGACTATTTTTTTTTTCCATAATTCTTTAAAATAGAACTACTCAGATAGAATAAATGCATATTAGTTCACATATTAGTGTGAACTGACATTAGGAAAACATAAAATAGAAGCAGGCAAAAATGTGTGAATACATGCATTTAACATTTGCATTGTTTTCTTAGCATTTTTCCAGACCTTACAACTGCTTTTTTACACAATTATGTTTCAGATTACTAATTTTAGGGAGAATTACCATATCAACTGACAATGTTTCTAAGTATTTGATCCTGAATGCACTCTGAGGTTAGACAAGTTGTCTCCCTGCCATGTTTTCCAAGTTTGCCCACATTCACTGTTAAGCTGCCTGTGCATGTATTAGTGTGCAGAGTCAGACTACGTGCAGAAGCACCCAAACTACTCACAACTGATTGTGAAGATCGTGTAAATATGTAGATAAAATTCAAACAAGAAACAATCTTAAATGATATTGTGTTATTTGTAAATGACTTAATAAACCAGTCATTTACAAAATTAGTGCATCTTTTAGTACATTGATTAAAATTGCATTTTTTTTCTCTATATGTTCCACTTATGACTGAAGTGTAGCCAATTATTGTTAACTATTCAGTCTTATATTTCACATTATTTACTTATATAAGTAAACTATAAAGGTTTCACTGTATTTACTTTCATCATCCTGAAAGCAGCATTTAATAATATAAAATGCTCAAAATCAAAAAACTAAACAGTCACTATCATTTTTATTTACTCCAGCTGAAAGTTATTCAGCTTTGTGCTAATTATACCAGCAATAAATTCCTTCCTTTTGTTTTTCAACTATTTAAAAACCCACCTAACATCAGTGTTGATAAGGTAAATTCATATCAACAGCTGCATGTTGTTCATGCCTATCTGTTTTAGGCATTTAGACGTGCACAAATACAGGAGAGTGAGGGCCCAAATCGCTGAGTCACGTTACCTGCTCCTTCATTCTGATTCCCACGGGACTCAGACGTGACTTCACTACCTGATGCGATGACCAAGCTCGAATATTACAAGTGTATCTCATAGAAGCCTGAGCCTACATGGCTTTTTGGGGATGTGTTAGTGTACTACATAGAGACTAGTGTGTTATTGCACTCACTCCTTCACCAGAAAACACGTCGACTATAACTACTGGGTTTGCTGTTGGTCTTGTTTACATCCTCAGTGAGCTCTGTGGATGCTGCCACGCCACGTGGATTCACCACTCAGGGATGCTGGGAGGAGAATGCACCTCAGGCGGCTCTCGCTAACCTCCAAAAAGACAACAGCTTGTTTTTTTTGTTTTGTTTTGTTTGTTTGTTTCGTGGCCCCTCTCCCTTTCAGCCCACCTCCTCCGCGTGTTTCCTCAGCGCTTTCTCCCGCTCGTACTGGGTGATGAGCTGCTCGTTGTCCTCCTTCAGCAGCTCCAGCTCCACTTCGTGCTCCTGGTTCTCCGCGAACACCGAGTCCAGGTTCTCCAGCACGGCCACCACCAGCGGCATCAGCTCCTTCACCACGTCCTCGTCGTACTTCCCGATGAGCCTCTCGAACTCGCGGTAGATGGAGCTGGCCAGGCCCGAGACCCGCTCCGACATCATCGCAGATGTCCCCGGGTCGTCCTGGTACACAACTCCGTCTTCCAGCTCCATTTTTAGTCCTTTCTCCCTTACAGCAAAAAGGACCGGCCGGTGTGGGGTTTTGTCCGCGTTACCCCGCCACTATGAACGCATATATCCCCTAAATTAAAATACGTTTTCGTTAAATAAACGGACACATTTGTAACGGCGTACGGACATATAAGCTACGTGGATATCTTCCTATTTATTCCTAGCTCGTCTCGTGCTGCCTTCCAGTGCTCTCCGAAAGTTTGGGCTTCCAATTCATCCTTAGACAAAAAACACCACGAGGTTTAGTGTTCGGTGTTCAGACACAAAATTGTGTTTCATTTGTAGAAAAGCACAAATACAAATCCTCGTCAGTCATTTATAAATCGGTATAAACTATTTTTCTAAAAGTAGTTAATGCCGAAAAATATAACTTTATCTCTCTCATGTATTTATTTTCTTTTTGGATCGGGTGGATTTTTATTATTATTATTTATTTGTGCAATACGGTTGTAATCAGAGCGATGACATACCTAATTTGAGATTGTATGTCCACGTTCGAAGGTCTGAATTACAACATTTCCAACGATCTTTGAACCCACCGTCCAACAGCTGAGTCGTTGACTGGATCACGTGATGACGTCACATCATGCTACAAACGTAGATAATTTGCGGTGACAAACTGTTGTGCTCATACCTCGTCAATACTTATTGTAAAAAAAAATTGTATAAAAGTATTATCATTATTTTTCTTTTTTTTATTATTATCTTTTACTTTTTGCTCATAGATTGGAAACGTATGGAAGGTTCTAATACAATCTAAACATGACAGAAACCTGTAACTAAAAGTTATTTTCTATTACTGCTCTCCAAATTAGATGACGATGGCATGTTGAACAATAGATATTTAATCTCTTAGAATAGGATAGGATAAAATTATCCTTCATTGTCCCTTTGTGTGTCATCAGTCGAATGCACTTAAACAGATGCATACAACTATCAATAAAAATAAGAGACACTGTACAGTATGGTCAAATATGCAGCACAGGAAAAACTCCTACTTATGAAAAATAGTGGAAAGAAGATCATGTTTTACTGCCAGCATGACATTGTTTTGCAAATGCTGTTTTTTAAAGAAACACATAATAAAACTGTGTTAGTTTTATACTTTTGTTATGTGACATTTATTATATTATATTATATTATATTATATTATATTATATTATATTATATTATATTATATTATATTATATTATATTATATTATATTATATTATATTATATTATATTATATTATGTTATATTATATTAATTTTGCTTTTTTAACCACCTTGATGAACATGTATCAAAACTACATCTGTGTTCATTTACAGAAAAGAACCTTTCCATATCTTTGTTCTTAGAGTTACTAAATAACAAAAAAAAATTCTTTTGTTTTGACTTCATCTGAAAATCTGTGTGAAACAGATCAGTATAACAAATATCCATCCATCCATCCGTCCATCCATCCATCCATCCATCCATCCATCCATCCATCCATCCATCCATCCATCCATCCATCCATCCATCCATCCATCCATCCATCCATCCATCCATCCATCCATTTTCTGTTCACCCTTATTCCTAGTGGGGTCGGGAGGTGCTGGTACACCCTGGACAGGTCGCCAGCCTGTCGCAGGAGTACAACAAATAGCGACACCAATATTCTGAACAAAATATGCGACAGCCAAAATGAAAGCAAACAATTCTTTTATTGAAGAATTAAAAACAAAATGTCCTTTGATTGCCTTATCCTAACTTCTTTTAAAATACCTAATCACATATATGAGTACAAACTGTATCACTTTGAATTTAAATATATATATTATTACTTGTATTTATAAAGTAAAGGAAGAGGATCGCAGTGATTTATTTATTTATTTAATGTTTTTTGGGTGTGTGTGTGTGGGTGTGATTTCACATCCGTTTGTATATGTAGAGGACATTTTGGCAGTTTGGACAACGATGCTCCACATCTTTACAGGAGTCGAGGCAGAACGGGATACAACAGCAAAGCCAGCATCTGTATGTGGAAAAACGAGAAATTCTGTTAGACTCTAGTCAAATGTGGTTATTTGTATTTATTTTTAAAGAAATTGAAGTCCCAAGATATTGAACAATGAGCAGGTTTTTACCCCACGATGGTCATTCCTCCACAAATAGCCCAGGCCAACAATCCTGGCATGTATTCTGTCTGGGTGATCACAGTTTGCTGACAGTGAGGACACAAAGTTTGACCAGGGACGTCTCCTAGGTTTGGACTTACTACAACGTGAGACACTGAAAGACCCAAAACACAATGAAATTAAAGGAAGCTTAAATATTCTTTCAAAAATAATTCAAAATTATATGTGCAGTTAAATTCTTTTTTCTTTCTGCTTTAAGATGTCAGTCAGAAATAGATTTTTATTCAAAGTCAAATACTAGGTTTTCAAAAGATTTCAAATGAATCAGTTTTAAAAACAGACACATTTTGTAAGATGGCATTTGCTCTGTGTGTGCAAACTGTGTGCAGTTTGAATAACGTCTATTAATAAATATCTCTTCAAGACTTTAAATTTCAGGGAATTAATTTTATGCCCATTCTTCTGTGCAAAACTGCTCAGACTCAGTCAGACTGGACGAACAGCTATCTTCAAATGTTTTCACAGATTCTTGTGATAAAATTTATGTCTTGACTTTGACTGGGCCACTCTAACATGTGCAGGGGCTTTAATCTTAACTATAGCTGTGGTTGTATATTTAGGGAAGGTGAAGATTCACATAAATATCTTCTATTTACCAGAATCCATTGGCCATAGTAACTGGGACTCCATAAAAATACAGTCTGCAATCTTCTAATTTTTATTCACCATAAGTCGTTCTTCTACTTTACAATCATGTGGTTATGGACATTTTTGCAGTACCTTGAAAAACCGGAAATTAGGAATGTAATGAAGGGATTTTTTTTAAGAACAGCACCTTTGTTGTGCTGTTTGTCAAACATTTGTCAATGTCAAGTTTTCACTATATCAGTGGCTTTCATTGTAAGGAGAAATCCTGACCCCTAGTGGATGTATGTGGAAAACTGCAGCCTCTATGCTTTATAAGTTTATGAGTTTGTGTGGGCATTTACATTAAAATAGTTCCAGTTTGTATTTTATGGGAAAAAAAACACTGAAGACATTTATGGCATCTTGACATTTCCCCAAAAGCAACAACAATTACATTTTAGGAGAAAACAGCGTTTGCAGTGACTAAAAGTCACCAGCAGAGGATGTAGATGTAACAATTGTTATGTAATAAAATATACATCCTCTAAGAAATGGCAGATTGGCATCACGCAGCCATTTGTCTTAATATTTATTATGTTCAAATTTACAGAGTAAGGAAAGAGCAGACGAAAATGTGAAATATAATAATTTGGAATTTTGGTAGTGTGTGTCAGACTGCTCTTTTTGGTCAAACTATTGCTGACGACTAATGGAAAAATAATATTTCACTTTCTCTTTAATGGACGAACAAAATGTGATTGGGAATTTCCTGTCAACACATCAGTTTTCAGAAAGGGACTGTACTGGGAATACACTGAGAACAAAAGCTTTTTGTCAAGGCCAAATGCCACAAATAATCCCATTCTTTGAGAATGAAAGATTTCAATCATGCGTTGGCCCACTGAAGTGGTGGTGGAACAGAAAGAGCTTTTTATTGTGATGTGTGATCTAAACTGCAAAGTTCTGCTTGCTTTCATAGGAAGACATGTTTGTTTTCAATGTAACAGTGTGTTCCTGGGACAGGCTGCCTCACCTGCAGGTACAGCTACAGCAGGAGCAAATGCAACACCTGCAATAGGAGAGAAATAATTCAGCAAAATATGGACAAACTGTCTTAAAAACAAAAATGTATGTTTCCCATATTTTAAGAATTGTTTTGTTCTGTATTTTATAGAGCATGCTGTGAAACACTAGAAAGTTACGAAGTGACCACATGCCTCCCTGGTATCCAGGAGGAGAAGCGGAGAAGCCTGGTTGAGCGGAGAAGCCTGGTTGAGCTGGGAAGCCTGGTTGAGCTGGGAAGCCTGGTTGAGCTGGAAAGCCTGGCTGAGTGGTGAAGGCTGGTTGACCTGGGAAGCCTGGTTGAGGCGCCATACCACCATAATTCAGTGGAGGGCCAGGGTAGGGTGGAGCCATATCCTGTGGAGGATTTCCTTTTTCCATCTTCAGAAATTCCACCTGTAAAATAAATATTATATATGAAACCACTATATAAAAGTTAATGATTAAAACCACAGACTGTGGCAGTTCTGGTGTTGTACAGAAAGTACAAACAAAGCAAAGTAAACTATTTCTGTCACTGAAACTGGTAAGTTTTGACCCTAAACATGTGGAAGGAGAAGTGAGAGCACAGGCTTTGTGACATACAACCAACAGTTTCAGGTCTTTGTGACATACAACCAACAGTTTCAGGTTTTAAGTAAAAACAGGGTGTCTTGTGATGAAGGTGTTTGAAGACCCCTGTAAACCAAATACCTATAGACAGAGGAAGTAAGACATTTTCATACTATAACCAAAGTGGTGGAAACTGTACATTTTGAACTGCATTCTCTTCTATGATTACTCCCATGTTCTCTTTTGTTTTGTTTGTTTTGCAAAAGTAGATTTGCAAAACAAATTGACAAATTGACTCTGTTTCTGAGTTATTGCTCAGTTTAGTTCAGCTTTTTCTTGATAATAGATGCAGGGAAACTCTGAGCCTAGCTATCCCACTTTTGAATGACAAGGTACAGTCAGACAAATTACTAATCCCAATTAAAAGGTCCATCTGACATCATGAATTCCCATGACATTTAGACCGAGGGCAGAAACAGATGCTCGGAAACGTGATGTTTCAGGTCTCTTTAATGTTTTAGATATTTTCTGCTTGAACGCAACTGTTTTAAATAACATGGCTTCATATAAATCTTGGTAACTTGGTATCATCAAAACATCTTGGCATTGGGCCAAGCATGAAAGGCCCAAGGCCCAATGCCTTTCATGCTTGTGCATGAAAGGCATTGGGCCTCAATGCCTCCCTCTGAGTGAATGCAAAACATGCTCCATTATCAAAAGGAGAACATATATTGTTATCAAGAGTGTACATCATTCATATAATTTTCATACTAGTTTATCTACTAATACAATAGACAGTATTACTTCTTCTTTTTTTTTTTTTGGAACCAATATTTACTCCCCATGTCTTCCTACTGCTTGTTCCTCAGGCTTCTTAAAACGCTTGTGGCACTGAACCAAAACCTGGTTCAAAGGAGTTTCACTAAAGAAAAAAAACATCTCCCTGAAACTTTCGTTATCAGCTTCCATTCTTCCCAGTAATTAAGACAAAATTTCTATTTTTTCAATATATATGACAATCATCTCAAGCTAGTCCCAAACAGCCACTAAACAAGACTGTATATTGTTTTTTGGGTGGGTAAAAATTATTTCCATTTATTCAATATGGGAGACTTTTTGAATTTCCTTCTGAGGATTTCCAGTGACATATTGTTACTGGGTAAAACCAATGAGTGAAAAACCTTTAGACCATTTTATTTTATAGAGAGATAATTTGCAACATTTCATTGACATTTTCAAAAGAAACATTCATAATGACAAATTGTATCAAAAAATGCTAATTTCAGCTTCCTTAAAGGAGAACAAGAAGGATCAGGTGACTCACAAAACTTTCTCAACTTGCTGATTTCCATGCTGACTATGCTGAGTCCTGAACTCTCATGATTTTTCATTTCTGAGGAAGATTAGTAATGTTCCTGGGTCAATTTGACCAGTAGAATGTTTCACCATGCACTACTATCAGAAAACAAAAAATAAAAATTCCCCTAGACATTTTTGTATCAAAAACTCCAATACTAACCATTTCAATTAATATTTGTGCATTGATTTTCTTTTTTTATTTCTTACAGATAAAGGATCAATGACAACAATTTACTCTCTTTTTCTAAAATAATTTACATTATAGTTCTTAGAAAAACCTAGACACAAAAAATAATGATAATTCTTGAATTATTCTTTTTTTTTTATGTTCAGTTTGATTTATTTATTTTTTCCAAGGAGTTAACTTTCTAATTGAACTTGAGACACCTGTTCTGGGTCAAATTGACCCGCTGATTAAAAGTCAAGTCAAATGAGTCATGAAGCTTTGAATTGAAAATAAACTTTATTCAACCACTGTTTCTGAGCCAGAACTGAACAAGACAACTACAAAATAAGATATTAGGAACATGAACACAGTGCATGTATGTCTGTGAATCTCCAAAGCCCACAAGTAAAAATTGATTGATGGAAATGAACTAGATGCTTTAGTTTTGTCATCTACACAGCACATGAGGGACATGTCATCACAGTGAAAATACATTTTTCACTTTTCACACAAGTCAAGGTCATCTAGACTTCATCAGAAGGCTTGCAAACCTGGAACCTCCTCCTCTTCCTTTTTCCTCCGGTAGAAACCTCGAAAGTAGAATAAAATGGTTACTATGTTTTTTGATGCTCTTAAGGCACACACGACATGTTCTCACACAAAAACACGTTTTTAACTTACCTTGTGTATTGATGTACTGGTTGTACTCCTCTCCTGGAAATCTTCTATTATATCTGCAGTAGTTGGGCTCCTAGGTATATGCTGTTTTTGTTGTATACAAGCAAGCGCCTTAGCTCATCTAAGAAAATGTGCCTCTTGTGCAGCTTTGACACATTCCACTCCGGAAAGCTTTCCGTCCAAATGACATCATGAATTCCCATGACTGCATACAACGCATCCGCATGCGTTGTATGCAGTCAGTGATGTGGTCGCTTGGTGTTGTATGACCTTGTGACCTTATTCAAATTATCAACCCGCTCTTCATAGCTGTTCCTTTCATAGTTGCAAGGAAACAAATAGTACTGGACATTTTTTTTTTTACCCTTTTTATTTTTTGCTATGTCTATGGACCAAAAAGAGGAACCAATTTAAATGCTGGTGGTTGATGAAGCTTTGTGTTCAATTTTTAACATGCTTAACCAGAAGTAACTTAATTGTTCTCTAAATATAAAGTTAATAACAAACAAACTCTAAAATTAACGGCTTTTTCACCGTTGATTGGTAGTTCCCTTCCCTCTTTTATTGAGCTCTCTCAAACACAAAATGTTACGTATTGACATGGAGTAGTCGATTCTACTTATCAGGCTGTTTCATAAGAGGTCTGATTATTTTTCTTTTTGTTCCCATTGCTTAAGTTTTAAAAATGTAACTGGTGTATATGAAAGCTAACTAACTTGTGTTCATTGTATTATTTTACCTAACTGTTATTATCTAACATTTCTTCTTCAAATAACACAATTTTTTAATCAAAATGCTTAAACTGTAACATAATGTGAGCTGAAAATGGCTAGAGAAGAGCTAAAAAGTTACACAAAATGGAAAAACCCTGATGGCAATACGCAACAATTGTAAGGAAGTAATTTACCCTGTTAGTCATTTACTTGGGAGAGGCTCAATGTTGGAGCTTTGCTAAGAGCACATTACTCATCTGGACCAACATCGTTTATCCAAACAACAATGGGTGAGTGCTTTCCTGGGAGTACACCACTGCAACCAGGCTTACTCTATTAGTACAAATTATTGTAAATTTATCCTAAATCAATTAGAGCAACATGAGCAATCTCCTCATGAAGCAATCTCTGTCAGTGGAACATTGTGTCTCTGCCTCGCCCTGTTTGGTTCAGGAGATATAGCTTGATATTTAATGTATTTAAATATAAAAGCAGTAGAACACACCGATAGAAATTACCAAGACAGTAGCAGCTCAATATTAGGAGGGATGAAGAATAAAATTGGTTTAACTTACCAGCAAATTTTAATCAGGAAAACAGCAACAAAAGAGAGCGATAAGCTATTTTTCTGTTAAGTCTGATCCTTAATGATGAGGAAGTGCAGGAAATCCCAGATGTAATAGTAGCTGATAGAATCAAGATCTGCCTTTCACAGAACGGTGGGTTTTACCAGAACTGACAATGTTCCGCCCTTCTTTTTTTTTTCTCTCCTCCCATGTGACCAGGACCAGAGAGCAATAAAAAGAGAAACAGTGACATATTCAGCTTAAAGCTTCTCAAATATAAATCTCTCATTATCAAATCAAATCAATAATGTTCACATTTTCAGTGGATTTTTACATTTTTAAACAAGTTGATATAACTCTCAATGCTTTAACTCTTGCACACATATCAATACTTGTCAGTTTCTTTACAACTTTAAGTGTAAATGATTCACCTTTAACACATCATTTCCCAGTGACGACAAAACATACGTAGTCTGAAGCTCTTCAAAGGTCACAGGACTGTCATGGCAACCTCACATTAATTACCTGGGAGTGAACTGCAATTAAAAATACAATATTTTCTATTTTAAGCAAGAATAAATTACATACTATCTTAGAAATGTTTTCACAATTATTGCAAGATAAAAGCAGGTAGCGTTTGGTTGTGTCTCTGCTTATATTAAATTTCAGTAGAGATGGGTAGTAACTATTAAATGTACTCAGTTAAATTTCCTTTAGTAAGGTTTTAGAAAAAAACTACCTTTAGGAGCACATTTATCACACCATGATATTTAATTTAACTCGGGTAACATTCTATATAAAGCATAGGCACCCTTTCTTGAGCAAGCAGTGTTTTGCGTTCTCTGCATTTAAAGTTGAAAGATGGAATTAAATAAATAAAGTTCCCATGACATTTAATGCAATGATGAGAAAACAAAGTACCTCCCATTAATCAATAGCTTGTAGGACAACTTTTACCTGCAGTAACTTGAAGTAGGTGTCTCTCTTTTGTTTTTGAGAAATTTTGTCCCGTTTGTCTTTGCAAAATTGTTTCAGTTCAGCCCAGGTTTTGATTTTGTGTAGCACTCTCAAGGTCCACCATCAACTTTTCTATCAGTTAGAGACATGGACTTTGACTTGGCCAATAAACGTCTTTGATTCCCCTCGATTCAGAGATTGTTTTATGGATTTCTGATGTCTGCGATGACCCTGTTTTAGCTCTCAGCTAGGTCTTTTGTGGGCCAGGGCAAAAGTAATGAGAGCATTTATAAAATTATAACACCCAATAACATCAAGATCCTGGGATCATATAGTTACTAACAAATCAAGGGTGTTCACTGATATGACAGAAGGTTTTATTTCAACCAATCAATCAATTGCACCTATAAAACATTCTTCATTAATGGAGGCAGCTTGCTGGAAACACATAATAAAGGTTATTTTTGAGCTCCAGATGAATCCATCCTGAACTGTCCAAGGCCACACAGATGCAATCAGAAATGTAAATTCCAGAGCACAGAGATAAAACAAAACTGTTTTAGAAAACTTCCTTATCAGGGGAGATCTGTGGGATTCATAGCGATGTCTCTCCTTTCTTGCTTTACTCATTTACGCAATACTCATTTTCTTTGTTTAGTTTATTAATAAAATAATAACCAAAATGCAGTTTTATTAATTTTTGATTGGCTCAGTGTTTCTCCATAAATAGGATTTATTTATCTCCTTAACGTCACCAGATAGTGAGTAAGTTAGCTCCCCTAGTGGGGCGCGAGGTATTACATATGAACGTTTATTTCCCGTAAAGTTAGTTCAAAGTCCAACGCCACATCTCGGGTTGTGTTAAAAGTAATGACAGAAAACTGGCATAAAACCAAGTCATTAAAAAAAAAAGCTGCAGATAAGAACCGCAGGACTACTTGTAAGATCAGAGCTGCTGAGAGTGTTGATGTCTCGTTCAATAGCGATTGGAATCCTTTAACGGCGACTCTGTGAAATGGTTTAAGTGGTCCTCAGCCTGAAAAAGTTTGAGAAACACTAATCTAGAAGCTACTGGTAACTTCAGATGGGTCAATAAGGACAATGTCCTAGTGTTACTCAATCTACAATTGGGCAGCAAGGATTCCTGGGGGAAAAGCAGTCAGTATTATAGTTGAGATATTGCTGTTATTGAGTCTTGTTTGTTTTATTCTGGTTGTTGTTCTATTCTGCCTTTTTGTGATGTTATTTTACTACCATTGAAGATATATTTATGTTTCTGCCTCCTGTTCAGTGACCATTAAGGTCAAATCGTATCCTAGTTTTTCCTTTGGATTGAGTTATGATCCTTTATGGGTTCAAAGTGATTTTTTTTGCATTTCTTTAACACAGGAATAAAATGCTAAATTAAGTGAAGTAGACCTCCACCCAAAGATTGTGGGAAAAAAGTAGCTACTTTCACTTCACTTTTTCATTTATGTTTAGAGAGTCCATAGGGAATCAATTTAAATACACACATTGTTCCAGTGTTAAATACAATAAAAAAGTGCAAAAGATGTTTTTGTTTTGTGTGTCACCTTGCAAACAGCTCATTCAATCTGACTATATGCCACTCTCACAATATCTTCCAACATTTTAATCATTTTCCCTTGAATTGTCAGCAACATGATTTGAACACAGAAACATTTATTAACCATCCTTCCACACAAACTCTATAAAACACTCATTTAACTATGTTATGTGCTGTTCCTCTGAGACACTGCTTCAGTTATAAACTGTAATCTGAAAATGTTGTGTTTAGTGGTTTGTGAAGGTACAATCTGACTGCATCTGCTAATAGTAAGATTTTGATTAGCTATCAACTGCATCCCTTATCTTCCTTTCTCTTTAACTTATATAATTTACAGGATTCTGTTTCGCTCCACTTCCATTTTTTTCAACCTTTATTTCCTGCTTCTCTCTGCAATGCTTATATTTAAATTAGGTCCAATTAGGTCGACATATATATATATATATAGATATGGATATAGATATATGGATATGTTCAGTAATCTCCTTATGAGTTATAGATATGATATAGATATATGGATATGTTCAGTAATCTCCTTATGAGTGTCAACTTTTTATAAACCAAAAATAAGAAATATAGTTAAATCCAAATGTTGGAATAAAATTTTAAGCTAACCTCTTTAATATTAAGTCTGTAGTCTTAATATTTCATTAATCTGCAGGGGGCACCAGAGTGCAAAAAAAAAAAAAGAAAAGAAAAGAAATCAAAACCATAATGTAATCCTAAGTGTTTATGCCCACATGTACAAGTGCAATTCGCATTTCTGGTTTTAGTTTGCATATGATTATTTTTGTTTTATTTTTTTTTTTTCATTAAGTCAAGTAAGATAAGAGCAGAGCCATCCTCCTAGCCACTCAATCCTTTGTAGGACTATTTTCACATCCGTTTGTAAATGTAGAGGACATGGTGGCACATTGGACAGTGATGCGTCACATCGTTACAGGAATCGAGGCAGAATGGGATACTGCAGCAAAGCCAGCACCTGTATGGGGAAATGAATATTGGATTCTGTTAGACTTCATGCAACTGTGGTCATTTGAACTACTATTTTTTTTTAAAATGCAGGCAGTGATTTACTCCTGCTAGGTGATAAATATCTAGCAGGTTTTTACCCAAGCAAGCACAACCCTGCACAGATACACCAGGCCAACAGTCCTGTAGTTCTCTTTGTATGGGTGATGACAGTTTGCTGGCAATGAACACAAAAAGTTTGTCCAGGAACATCTGACAGTATAGTTGATACTGCCACAGGAGTTGCTGAAATACACAAAACACACTTGAATTTAAAATACATCTTCTTTCAAAAGGATTAAATCATTTTAAAGTTTGTCAAATTCTTCCTTGCTTTCTCTTCGAAGAAGAGAATAATTTTCATTACAAGTAGCGTATATATAATAAATCTGTATAAAAATTTACAAAAGGTGTTACAAATGATAGAATTTTACCCTATGATAGCCTACTCTATGAAAACACTCATTTACTCTAAAATGTCATTGTAAATAGGACTGAAAACCATAATTTGTGCTACTTCTACTTTACAACAATGTATGTGTTGGTCTATCTCAAAAAATGCTTATAAAATACTAATAATCTCATGAATGTAACATGAAAAAAAGAGAGAGAAAATGTTAGAAGTTATAAATACTTTTGCAAGATATTGTAAGATACATACTGTATAATATCTGTCATCAAGAATCTAACGAAGGGATTCTGTTTGGACAGTAACATGTATTATCGGACCTTTGGCATTATCATGTTTCCGTCCGATCAGTGACTTTCATTATAAGGAGAAATACTGGCCTGTAGAGAATGCATGCAGATGTTTGTTGCTTTAATGCAACTGCAGTGAACCTTTGTGTGAGAAATAGTTTTGCAAGGAAGCAAACAGTGTTTGTGATGACTAAATGTCACCAGCAGAGGATGTAGGTGCAACAATTTGTTTGTGATAATCCTCTGAGCAATGACAACTTTTCATGGTGAGACATCTAAATAGATGTTGTGATCTAATGAGCAGGGAAATAAAAGAACCTACTTTAAAAATGTAAAAAATAATAATAATAATAATTAGGACTTTGGTTAGTTCCCAAAGATTTTCTGGGCATCCCTATGGATTTCATTCAACCATACTGCTTCCTGCACCTCCCAGCAATGGCACTGCGCCGCACACTTTGGGAACCACTGGGCTAGTGTTTCAGGCTTGGCTAGAGTTTAATTCTTTCAAAATGAAATATTTCAGTCATGCTGCAACTGCACTTCAGTGGTTGTGGTTTCTAAAATAGAACGGAAACAGAATCAGAAATGTTACCATGTGAGTATGTCATTTGATCCAAGTTGAGAAACTTGGTTTGCATGCTGCAGATACTAAACCTTAACCTGCTAGTTGAATAGGTACAGGAGTAGGTGTTTTGCATGTTTATACAGGAACATGCACCACCATACCGTGGGCCCAACACAAAAAAGAAAGAATTGATGACATACCTCCATGGTGTGCAGCAGGAACAGCAGCATAGCTTGGTTGAGGGGGATAACCTGGTTGAGCAGGGAAGCCTGACTGAGTGGAATAGGCTGGTGGAGCATACATCGCTGGCTGGCTATATTCCATGGGAGGGTCAGGGTATGGTGGAGCTGATTCCTGTGGCTGGGAACCTTTTTCCATCTTCAGAAATCCCGCCTGTAAAACAAGATTTTAGCTGTAACATTCAGCTAAAATCCCACCTATGGTTATTTATGAACCATTTTATTAACATCATCCATTGCGACCTTTGTGTTGTACAGAAAGAGCAAACAACTGAAAGCAGACTTCACACTACATTCAATCATTCATGCACACATTCACACACGGAAGGTGGTAAGCTTCAGGTGCCACTGAAACTTCTTTATTTTGGACTTCTTGTTTAAATAAATCTGCATTCTGCTGGTGACATCTTAAAAATAGGTTACAACTACAATTATGTGAAAGAATCACAGCAGTACCACAGACAAGATGGTTTTTCTGGATGTTAAGACGCTGAGAATATTGGCAGTAATTTCCACATGCGTCATTTTCAGCTTGGTTGCATCTGAGAGCCATATAAGGGAATCATTTTGGTCATGGTGCATGTTCTCTTGGTGTTTCTGCTTCTCTGTCACCCTCATCATTCTGGTCCTGGAATTCACCAGGCTCAGCTTGAAGCTGCACCATCTCCTGGGATGATTTTTTTATATCGCAGCTCATAATTTTGGTGTGCCAAAATACGCAATAATCCCAGACCAAGCCACTGCTCTCTGGATGGAATTTGCTTGTTATCACTTTCATGACCCATTTTAACCTGATTGATTATATTGTTCACACAGTATATTCTTTCAAGTTGGTTTTCTTCACCACTTTAACATAAGCACATAGTTGCATTGATCTGAAAGAGGAGATTTTGTTCCCGCTGGAATTTTGCCTTTTTCAAATTGTGTCATGTATTCAACAGCAAAATTACAGTGTGATGTTTTTGCATTTTCCATGTCTATCTGCTTATTTCCATCGTATTTAAAAACAGAGTTATATTATGAATTATGCATCTAGTTAACTACACATTCTGTGAGGAGTTGGTTTTCTGTATGTGTTAATTAGATTTAAGAGGAAATTGCACTTTTTACAACTTTACCCATGTTGTAACTCAGATAACAAAAAGAGAAACACTTTTCCTGGTAGAATAGCCCTATTTCATTGCAGACGGGCCTTACTTTAATCTCAGTGTGAATTCCTCCTAAATCAAATAGAGCATAATAAGCAGTCCCCTCATGAAGCAGCCTCTTTCTGATGAGCATTGTGTATCTGTATCTGTGGTTCAGGAGATATGGCCTGTTTTCTACTGGAAACAAGTACAGTACAGACCAAAAGTTTGGACACAAACTTCTCATTTAAATGGGTTTCCTTTATTTTTATGACTATTTATAAGGCAAGAAAGCCCACTTTTTAACCTGACAGGCCACACCAGTGAAGTGAAAACCATTCCAGGTGACGACCTCTTGAAGATCATCGAGAGAATGCAGAGTTTGTGCAAAGCAGTCATCACAGCAAAAGGTTGCTACTTTGAAGAAACTACAATATAAGTCGTATTTTCAGTTGTTTTACACTTTTTTGTTTAGTACATATTTCCACAAGTGTTAATTCATAGTTTGATGCCTTCAGTGTGAATCTGCAATGTCAATAGTCATGAAAATAAAGGAAACTCAATGAATGTCCAAACTTTTGGTCTGTACTGTACATTTCAAAACACTAAAATGGATAAACATGACAGTAGCAGCTCAATAATATTGGATAAATATAAAAGAAGTTTGACTCACAAGTTAATTTTTGTCGAAAAGGGAGGATAAATTGTTTTTTTTTTTTGGTCAGTCTTCCTGGTCCTGAGTGATGAGAAACTCCAGAAAATCCCAGAGTGAAAAGTAGTTAATTGATGCCACAGCATCTGACACTTCCTCTAACACAATTGATTTTATTTAGTAGAGCTAAATAAGGCTCCACCTTCTTTTTTTTTCTCCACCTATGTGACAAGGGATAGACGGCAATAAAAAAGTAGCAATGCAATGTGCACATCAGATGAAAAAAGAATATTTCATGCAAGGGGTTTTTGTCTGTCCAAGATAGTCTTGTTCTCTTGTAAGCTGAACTGTGAGTGAAATAGCACCGTGCAAAGAACAACAATGTGATCAAAACATATTCAAATCTTTTATTTTCCTTTTTTTTATTATTTTAAATCTTATTATGCTGAACACCTGGTGTGTCTTTAGTATAGTAACCACTGTTCTTTCCTGTCACGTCAACTTCTTCCTGTCCTGTGGTGTCACAACTGTTTACTGAAACAGTTTGAGCCGAGTAATAAACATGCAAAAGTTTGACATAAATACAAACCAATATCTTTGTTTTTTAATGAAACCAAAGATATTCACTGCCCTAAATGCCTAAACTTATGAAATTATTTACATGTAAATTTCAAATTGAGTCATACACAGAAAAAAAATAAGATTTTCCAGTCACTTTTCACAACTTTACCCACGTTGTATACTCAGATAACAAAAAAAAAAAAAAGAAACACTTTCCTGGTAGAATAGCCCTATTTCAATGCAGACAAGGCCCACTGTGTTGATAAAAAGCCTCACTTTAATCCTCAAAGATTAAAGTAAGTGTCTTCAAAGTTCAGAGGAAATGTGGCAAAGTGACCTTGTGTTTCTTTTAAGGGTTAGATTTTGATTGAATTGTGTATTTTGAAGTTATTTTCTTAGATTGTTTTGAGTTAAATGTTTTGCTTTTTTTTGCATGTTTTGATTGGTTGATGGTCACGTGCCACATGCGCCCCGCTGCAGCGCCACAGATGATCGGCATCTTCATTAGCTGTGTACAGATCAGGAGGAGTAAAAAAGGCCAGTGGAACCGTGATGGGGGAGAGAGCGGCAGACGGATCGGACTGGCTTCAGGCGTTTGGACACAGGAGGAACTGGCCCTGAGAGGGACTGCTGGACTGGCTGCGGCAGAGGAGCGGCGACCGGCTACGGAGGTGGAAATTGCTGGCTTACCGCTGAGGACCGGTCGGACCAAGCTGGAGGCACGGAAGTAGCAGGATCGTGTCCCCTAGACGGAGCCGTGGGGCTGGCGCTCGCTGAAGTTCGTGAGGACCGAGTGGACCGGATTGGACTTGTTGGGGCAGCAGAGGACTGCGCCCCTCTTTCCCCTTCCCGCTGAGGGCCAGTTAAGACTCCTTTTTTATAGACTCATGTATTGATCCTCCTTCAGTAACGCCTCCTTTTTTAACTAGTTGTTTTTAAATAAATTATCTTATCCCTTTTATCGGTTTGTTGCGCCTCTGTCCACAATCCTGCAGGTTATTTTGTAGAAGGAAGAGAGTAAGCCTTTCGGCATCACAGAAACATCATGCTAACCACAACCTATTCAGCTGTTGATTGCTGGTTTCCATAGGCATAATCCTCATGATGCTGTTAAAGCTTATAGATGAATCATTTTACATTTGACTCTTGAGGTCTTTTGAGCTTGTTTTGTATCTGCAAAACAAGCTTGTTACCTTCACATTCACAGTATTCAGTTACTATAAGTGCAATTAAGGAACACTTATTTTTTCTATGTATTTGATGCTTTATTTAGACATGACATAAAAAGGACTATTAATAATTGTAAATACATACATAGAGAGTGAGGAAGCAAAGGTTTTCTCAAACCATTGAAACAAAAGGAATAGTCTTTTTACATTTTGGAATTAGCCCTTATGGTTCCAGAGTACGGAGCCCCCTAGGGGACATGGGGATTTTTTTTTTTCTTTTGCGTCCCCTCGCAATACTTTTGCGTCCCCTCGCAATACTTTTGCGTCCCCTCGCAATACTTTTGCGTCCCTTCGCAATACTTTTGCATTTTGCGAGGGGACGCAAAAGTATTGCGAGCGAACGCAAAAGTATTGCGAGGGAACGCAAAAGTTTTGCGAGGGAACGCAAAAAGTTTTGCGAGGGAACGCAAAAGTTTTGCGAGGGAACGCAAAAGTTTTGCGAGGGGACGCAATACTTTTGCGAGGGGACGCAATACTTTTGCGAGGGGACGCAAAAGAAAAAAAAAATCCCCATGTCCCCTAGGGGGCTCCGTACGTACCAGAGTGGTGAATTCAGGCATTTAAATCTTTTTTACATTGCTGGCAATAGGTTTGTACACAATCATTATTTCAAGGCATTATTGGGATAATGGCTTCACAATACAGTAGGTATTACTGTTGCCTGACAGCAAGAAGGTCAAAAGTTTGAATCCTTGCAATGGGTCTGTTTGCATGGAGTCTACATGTTCACCTCCAAACACAACTTTGTTCCTTCTGGGTGCTCCGACTTCCTCGCACAGTCCAAAAATATGATCATCAGGTCAAGCGGATACTCCAAATTGCCATTATGTTTGGATCTGTGTATGCCTGGTTGTTTAATATGTGTTTCTTTGTTTTGATGTAAATCTTTCTTTGTTTTGTTTTAATTTCAGCAGAAAAACAATTTTATACAATTTGAAAAAAAAAAAAATCGCTATTTCCAGTATAAAACATGTGAGACCTAAATGTTAACTCTTCTTTTCCCGAGTTTCTTGTGGGACTAGTTTCACATCCTTTTGTATATGTAGAGCACATGATGGCATGTTGGACAACGATGCTTAACGTCATTACAGGAATCAACGCAGAACGGGATACAGCAGCACAGCCAGCACCTGCAGGGGGAAATGGAGATTGGATTCTGTCAGATTTCAAGATTTCATGCAACTGTGGTTATTTCTATTCGAATCAAATTTGACTTTTATGTACTCCTTTAAGATGCTAAATATGTGTTTTACCCCACAAAGCACAATCCTCCACAAACAAGCCAGGTCAATAATCCTGGCTCTGGCTCCGTTCGGGTGATCACAGTTTCCTGGCAGTGGGGACAAAAGGTCTGTCCCGGAACGTCATATAGAGCAGTTGCTATTGCCACGTGAGTTACTGAAATATACAAAACACATTGAAATTAAAAATTTTATACATTGTTTCAAAATGATTCAAGGATTCTATGGAGTTTGTTGTTACATGTATGGTTTCATTTGCCCTTTGCCTTCTGCTCTAAGATAACAGGGATTGATTTTCATTAGAAGTAAAAAAAGAAGCTTAGAAAATATTTAAATAAATTGTTTAAAAATTAAGAAGGTGATGTATTATATAGAATAATGTTACATTAAGTGATTTGTACAAATTGTGTGCAAACTGTGTGTAATTACGTATGTACACAAATATAAGTTGTCAAATATGACTGCTCAATCATTACTGATGTTCATAAGTTTTGGAGAGAGTCTGTGTTGATTCTCAGAGAATCTATCAAATCTACAGACCTGATAGATCATCAATTTTGGACTTGTACATACCAAGGAGAAACCCTGACCTCTAGTGGATTCACACGGAAATCTGCATCTTCACTACAATATCAATGACCATTTTTTTTTGTGACCATAAATTTATTTTGCAGTTTTTCTCAGCCACTGTGTTGCATTTTTCTGACAAAATTCAAATAGTTAAATTTTCAAATCATGTTGTCACTTGTGCACATCAAAAAAGCAGTTTCCTGTTCCCCTCAGCAAGTTGCAAATGCTTTTGAACATCATGCAAGTGATTATGTACGGTTTTCTGATATTTCCTACAATTTCAGTCTCTTATCACACATTGGTCTCTGTTTGAATTATTTCTTTCTCCACAACATTTAAACATAATTTCATTGTATAAATCTTAACATGCAAAAAGCTTGAACATGTGGTTAAAACATAGCAAGGATATTTTTTATATATTCTGATTAAACTTGATTAGACTAAATGTGTCATGAATTGATAAATTGCTTCTTCAATGCAGGTAAATGTGTGAAACATTAGATCAACCATGATCAACCAATTTTGTGAAACAGCTCAGAGATGCATCTCATGAGTCATCAACTAGTATATAGTCACAACACAAAAACAATGTTACATTTCTGACAATGGAAGGACAAGAAACTGGACAGACGGAAACTGTAGGGAGAGTACAGTTTGCAGAGAAGAATAAAAAGCTAAATTCTTGCTACAATCTTTGCCTCACTGTGTTACATCCATAAGGTGAGCTAAGTGTTGCCACAGTGCTGGAAGGTGAATGTAACATTTGTAAGACATGTATGGCTTGCAACATTTGATAATTTTTCGGCATTAAAGCCTGATTTTATATATAACAAAATCTCATTGTTTCTCAAGGTAATTTACACTGACGGGTTCTAGTCGGATCTGAAACTGGATGGTGCACAGAGAGAGAAATGAATGGACTCCAACAGTTCCTATTGCTACTTTTAGTTTGTTTATTTTTTCTTTTTGGTCTGCTTTCTTTATCATAATGGATTTGTCTGTCAACAAGTTACAGTAAAAGCATAAACATGAGTCTTGTCCAGTCTCTAGCCATTGATCTCCCACCATTACAATTTACAATTCTTGTCATCAAAAGATTAGCCACAGTTTACATTCGAATATCTCTCCAGAGTATGCAATCATATTGACAACATGACTAATGAATTTGACTGTTTCAGTCAAACAATGAAACGAGCACTTTACATTCTGAGGCACTGACATGTTTAATGATACAGACAATTAATTTTGAGAGATGAACTAAGGATTTTGTGAGAGAAACTGGAATTTGAAGGTAACCTGTGCAGTTTTGCACACATTGTTTTTAGAAATGCACTTAATGTTGTGCACATGATTCAAGAAATGCACCAAAGCCACTGAGAAAAACAGCCCCACTCTGCATTTTCTAAAGAAGAAAATGGATTTAAAAGATTCCTAACATGTTACCATGTGAGTTTGGCGTTTCATCTAAGCTAAACTGGCCTATAGTAGAAAGTTCTACATGCTTTTGTTTTGACACACAGCAAGAGGGAAGTTGCTGTTTTTCATTCAGCAGCATGTTCCTGGATGTGTCTGCATCCAGGAAGATGGATGCAGACACATCCATGAAAAGCAACACCTGTGAGATGACAGAAACAGTTCAGCAAAACAAGGAACTAATTGTTCCTTGTTTTGCTGAACCGATTTGCACAAAGATGGAGATCTTTGTACAAATCTTTATACATCTTTTAAAAAAATGTATAAATGATCACTTACCAGTAGGAACACCAGAAAAATTTGGTTGCGCAGCAAAACCTGGTTGAGCAGAGACGCCTTGTTGAACGGGATATCCTGGCTGAGCAGAATAGCCTGGCTGAGCGGGGAAACCTGGCTGAGCGGGGAAACCTGGCTGAGCGGGGAAACCTGGCTGAGCGGGGAAACCTGGCTGAGCGGAATAGGCTGGTGGAGCATACATCGCTGGCTGGCCATATTCCATGGGAGGGCCAGGGTATGGTGGAGCAGATTCTTGTGGATGGGGTCTTTTTTCCATCTTCAGAAATCCCGCCTGTAAAACAAATATTCCACTAACTGAAGCACAATGATTAAAACCGCAGAACTTCATCATGTTGTACGCACAGGAGGAGCAAACAAGCTAAAACAAACTCATCTTAACATGATTTGTGAAAATCGTCTTGTGCCACAGGAACAGCTTTATTTTGAACTTTTAAATTATATGTGAACTGCCTTGATTTGTTTGACTATTGAGTAACAGAGGAGTTTCATATGTTGCGACAAAATTTGTTCAAAAACACCAGAAGCTGAAGATGGTGGGATGAAGAAAAAACTGAGCACATGTTCTGACTAAAGCGGTGAAAACAAAATACCTTGCTGGAAACTGAACATTTTTAACCCTGTCCTGTTTTCCTAGGGGAATATAGGGACAATTTTATGTTCAATCACAATAAGGAAGAAACACCACCAACATCCTCAGTTACCCACACAGCATGCAACTGATTGGCACAAATAGAAAGTATTTGATACATTGCTTAGGAAAGGCGGTGACTCTCGAGAGGTGAATGCATATTAGAAATAAATCTAACATAAATGTCCAAAAAGTAAAGAGAAAAAGTCTTTGCCTCACTGAAACACAGAAAAGGCCACAGCCACCTGAATGTGGCAAGAAGAGAAAGCGATCAATGACATTCATCAGTGATACATTAAGGAACCTTCCCTCCTTCTGCAACTCAAAATCTACAATCAAATCATCTCAGCAAAACAATAATAACCACTTACCGTTTCCCTTTAGTGCTTGCCTTGACTGTAACCTCACTACTGGCACTTCCTCAAATAAACCTTTTCGAATAATTATTTGTTATCTGTAATAGTTGCTTAGACTAGAGTCTTAGTTAATGCTATCATGTAAGACCGAAACCGAATCTCTGCAGCGTAGTCTCTACAAGTAAATGGAGTCCTGAGAAGGTATTCTTACTTGTCTCTACAAGTATGAATTTTTCAGACACTAGTTCAACAACTTTCTGTCGCTCAAATCCCGGATCACTTAACCAGTCAGATTCAAGATCTAAAGGTAAAAATTCAAAATACTATCAAGAAATCTGGTCCATGTGCTCTTTCCACAGTTTCCACTGTCAGCAAATTCTTGATCTTTATGTTATTAGAAACTGATAGTTACAAAGGGAAGACGGTTAAAGTTGCACAAAATGGAGAAACGCTGAAGCCGAAACTAAACTCTGTGTTAGTCATGAACAAAAGGCATTTACTTAGTAGGAGGTTTTAGAGGTTTCCTGTTGAAAGCTTACCCGTAACTGTGGAAAGTTATGAGCTTTATCCAGTTTGCTTAGACAAACAACAAAACAGACCAGGTTTACATAAGCAAATGCCCTCATAAAGCAGCCTCTTTCAGTGGCACGATATGTATCTCCCTGTCCCTGCTTTGTTTGGGAGATATGGCTTATTTTTACAGCATTTACATACAAGTGCATATCAAAACAGCAAAAATGAATTAACATCGTAGTAGCAGCTCAATATTATTGGGTGAATATAAAGTAAGTTTTAACTTACACGTTAATTTTAACCAGAAAGTAAGCTCTTGTTCACTCTTCTTGGTCTTGAATGATAAGAAAGTGCAGGAAGTCACAGTCTAAATAGCAGCACGTTGATGCCATCTGATGCCATCCGAAGCTTCCTCTAACGCAACTGATTGTGTTTTCTGAAACTATGGTTCCACCCTTCTCTTTTTTTTCTCTCCTCCTATGAAGCAAGGCTTAGATGGAAGAAAAAAATCTAATGCCTTGTGGATCTCGAAGCCTTTCATGCGCAAAAAATAATAATCCAACAGAAAATATATTTTTTACCAATCTTTGATAAAAACATTTTTGCCTTCTTGGCTCATTTTTTTTTTATGACTTGAAAAGTCACCCAAATCTAAGTAAATGACATAGAAATAAAAGCTTTGTGAACCCAAAAACATAGCTGAATACTATATTTTATTTTTAAACTTAGCTTTGCACTCCCTCTATGTTTAAACACCTGTTGTATAAATACAGCGCTTTCTTTCTTGTCAACTTCCTCCTGTGGTTTCACATCCGTTTGTTCAGTTTCACTCATTCCCTCTGAGAAAGAAGCACGCATAAATGTACCCTAAATACAAACAATTGAATCTTGCCACACGTTTCAATCAAAGCACACAATGTTCACTTCCTGAAGTTTCTACGTACGGTGAAGATCATGAAAATTATTTACATACAGGTTGCAAATTAAATCATTTATGTTGGATTTCAAAATATTTGAAATTAAAATGAAATTCTTGCGCTTAGTGCTTTGCCTCATGTAACAATAAATGATCAGTTTCTTCATTATGATCACAATTTTGGGCTTTTTGAATGAGCCTAAATTGTAGTTCTCTTAACACATGATTTTCCTTTGGTGACATAAAAGACACAGGGTGAGAATCCATCCGTTTTTTTCTCCATGTCTATGTATAATTGTTTATGTTTATTTACATGTGATGTTATGCCAATTTGTTCAACACTGTAAGAAATGTTATTATTAAATTGCAGATGTATGGAGCCACTCCCTAAATATTATGAGCTAGCCATAGCACATTAGGATCCAACTCTTCAGAGTGTCAGCATTTGACTGTCTGCTTGAATAGTAAACTAATATAATTTAAATCAAATCTATAGTTTGGTCTTTTGCGGTTGTATGAAAGTCGTGCCATTAGAGAATATCAGTAATATTGAAATGCACATGCATTGTTTTGCATCAGCCTGAAGGGGGAGCCAGAGCGCAAAAAAAATGATGAAACCAATTGACTAGTGAACCTTAACCCTGTTTCAGAGGATTTTAGCTTTAGATTTAATTAAATTATTTATTTACTTTCATTGAGTCATTTTAAAGCTATTCTAATTCCTTAATTATGGCTGCAGTTTTTAAAACCATAATATAGTAATGTGGGGTTTTTTTTGGTTTTTTTTCCGTGAAGTTAAAATAGATTTTATTTTATTATGCCATTTTATCAAACAAACTTGTTTTTTTTTATTATTTGTTTTTTTCTTTGTTGTTGTTTTGTAGGTGTATTTTTGGAACAGCAGCAGGTGTCTTCAGGGTGCCAGTGCGACACTCGGTGGGTTGTCTTTAGGTATTACTGCTTCATTGGATGCTGACCTTTTCTTTTTAACAGCAAATGCTGTAAAGTCAGAACTTGCTGGCCAGGGGGGCAATTTGATTGTTTGGTTTCACAGTTGGAGATATTTCAGGATCTCAACCTATACAGTATGTAATATTTATCTCTATCTGATGCCATTTTAGGAACACAGTTGAGAAAAACACTTTGTTATCATGTTTATCAATGCTGTTTTGAACAAAGACAATTATTCATAGACAGGAAATGAGGATGTAATCAGCCTGGAAATTAATTCATCGTAATGCTTAACCTTGTTTCCTGTTTTATCTTGTGAGTGATTCTCTTCTGCTTCTCAGTAACAAAAGGTTTGAGTTTCTGATTAGCTATTTGTCAAAGAGTTGGCTGACATCAGATAGAACAGTGGTAAATCGTGGTCCAGTGACATTAAAAGCACAGGAATTAATCCACAGCAAAATCGCATTAATTTAAGCTCAACTCTGTTAAGCATATGTTGTCAGGCTTAAACTGAAAACAAACTTTAGAGAGCACAAAGCACAGAAAGTACTTTAGCATTGTGGATATGCTTGACTCAATTTGTTTTTAGTTTCAGTTTTTAATATATTTATGTGAATCTCCATAAAAATGTTCAACTAAGAAAAGCAAAGTTCAGCATTTTTACAGTCACTTGTAATTTCATGCTAAGTTATTAAATATGATCATGTGATCAGTACTATCTCAGGTTGTTGCTGGCTTCCCCAACTCTCCATCTTATCTCTTCTTGATGCTTTTAAAGGTGAATCAGTGGAGGGCTTAACAATGACAAGAAAACATTTATCTGCTCAGTGACGCATTCAGATTTAATCCAACTAATTCCTTTCTTTCCCAATCCACTCATTTGTGGAAGGTCAGTGTTTTGCCAACTGGAAGAGTTTTTTTTTGTTTTTTGTTTTTTCATAAAGTATGCTGTTTAAAAAAATTAAAACTATTTGTATGTCCTCAAAACTGTGGAAAGATATCACACTTGGTAATAAGGATGGACAGTAAGCTACACCACGCTGCTGATCAACACAAATTACTTTTTTGATATGGTTTATTTCCTTTTATAAAACACTATGTTGGAGAAGCCACTTTTGAAAGAACTTAATTGAGCTTAAAATATTTTATCTAGTCAGAAATTGTTTTTGTTTCCCTGAATAATATGACAGATGGTGTGAAAACTACAAGCCATGATGGACACTCATGTGGATGAAAAAACATAATTGTCTTCAGAATTTTAACTGATGCTGACGTTTTGCAGTCCCTACAGTAGCTCTGTGTAGCTCAGAGAAAATACTTTAAAATGCTTTTGTTGGTTCATAAATCACTGAATGGCTTTGCATTAAAATACTTGAAGGGGGTCTGGAGGATAATATATTTTTTCCTGGCACATGGTGCCAGTTTACGGCACAATCAAGTATGTTACCTTTATAAAAACCCTGTTTATATCAAACATAACTTAAAAACAATTGGTCTTTGCAGTTTAACGCCTAACCCTATTACTTAATGATTTTCATGACGGCATTTGGCAAATTTTAATATGTGCAGCTTATTTGCAGCTGTAAATGTAACTGGTTATTGTGTTGTAGTTTAATCACATAAAGCACCTTAAACTGCTTTGTTGCTGCTAATGCCATTGACTTGATTTGATATGGGTCCATTATTTGTTTTGTGAAGTTTTTAATTTGATTGCTTTCCGTCTATATTTCTCATTTGTAAACTCTGCTGTTATCAGCTCAGGTAGATGAGAAACACACTAGTGCCGTAGTCATACGAATGACTCACAAATACATTGGATTATTCATTAGATACTCTAAAATGTACATAAAGATTTTAAATTGTTTTTTGCTAAAACACATGTTGATATTTGTTATAATTTAGAAGAATGCAGTTTCAAACTTTACTGATCCTCTTTAGGAACTTCTATTATTGCATTTTTTTTGTTGCCAAAGGAACCAATGAGGTGTTGATAGATTCTGTTCCAGCTGGTACAAAATAGCAGATGTGAATAAAAACATACAGTTCCACATTTAGTTCCTCTTTGTGTGCATTAGCTTTAGTAAGCCATACATCATTCTCTACACAAGTGTCATCCCAGATTGATATACACAGACTGTTAAGGTAGCTTTGGTACAGGTGCATATTTTATCCAACCATATAATTACATTTAGCTTGAGTTTGATTGACTTTAAATTACTATCCAGCCAGCAGTTCTGAAAAATATTTAAAACATAATGGGCAATTAAAATTTCCAGTTTCAAGAACTACATTTCAATGAGTTATAGCCCAATATTTGCTTACCATTTGTCACACATTGATCTTTTCTGAAATATGGCACAGGGCACTTTTATATCCCTTGAGAATAACAGAACATAGATCAGCTTATCCAAGTTAATCATAACTAATGGAGATAGACTACTCTCTTTGGAACATGAGCAATGGATGGAGGCCAAATGCTGACAATTAGCACTCCGCAATCATGCGATATCAGCTACTACTCAGAAGAAATGATCCAGTTTCAAGAAATAGTCATTAGTGTTGAAAAGTTGTTCATGGATCATTTATGTCAAGTTCATTTCAATAAGACATTCTGCTGAAAAAGTGAAACTTGAATATCATATTCATTCATTACATACAGATTGATTCATTTTTTAAATGTTTTTTTTTTTCTTTTAATGTTGATGATTATAACTCACAACTAATGAAAAACCCAAATTCACTATCTCAGAAAATTAGAATATTACTTAAGACAAATACAAAAAATGATTTTTAGAAATGCTGAAAAATTATAAAGTATTAACATGAAATGTATGAACAGGTACAGCACTCAGTGCGTAGTTGGGGCTCCTTTTGCCCAGATTACTGCAGCAATGTGGCGTGACATGGACATATGAGAGCCCAGCTCAGAGCAGTAAGAACAAGTTAATCTGGAATATTTACAAGGAATATTTTAGTTTTTTTTATGTTGTCCATTATTCACTGTATCTCATATTTACATCCTGTGAAGATGCTTCTGCTCCTTTGACAGTGACAGGACTTCATCCTGTAGTTGGTGGGTTGCTAGTTCAAATCCTTGCTCTGCATGTTTTAGTCTTTGTGTCCTTGTGCAAGGCACTTCAACCTTCTTGCCTGCTGGCAGTATTCAGGTGCATGGCAGGCTGACTGCCCTCAGGTAGCAGTGGCTGCATTGTAGCTCATCACCATCAGTGGTTGAACAACTGATGGAAGTTTGAAGCTCTTCAGGGTCCTCTGGACTTAATAAAGTGCTATACAAGTACAGATCATTCATATCATATTTTTCTGGTAGATTATTATACCTTCATTCCATTGTTTTTACCATAAATGTTTTGTTTCAATATTTGTTCATGTGATGTTTCAATATTTTCCTACATCCACCACTAATATTTGTACCTACAGCCTTATCAGCTGAAATATGAGTAAATCTATTTACCTGATTTAACAAATCCCACTTTGTTAAAATACATTTACTATGGTGAGTCCTAATAAATGAAATAATTTCAATTTATTTCACTGATTCAATTAGAAAACTACAATTCACGTTTCGCAAACATGAATCTGATTTCCAGCTTTAGACTTGGACTTTTCGTTCTCTTCCTATGACTTTATATTTGCAGACTCAACTAATATTATTCGTTGTCTAATGACTAACCTTTATTTAGAAAGGCAATGTTGGCTTTAAGAAATTATGAATCATCTCAGTTTGCAACTTGACTTAGTCAACTGATTAATTTTTTCAGCTTTGTTAATATTTCACATCTGCACATCATCACCTCTTCACCTTTATCTGCTCTAGTGCAAAGGTTCATCTCCCATAACTTAAGATGATTTGTTAGATTCAAAGTGCAGGTGGGTTGGAAAGTTATTCTTTCGCTCTCGTGGTCTGTTTAAAGTTTTTTTTTTTTTTTTAATGACTGGGTGTAGTTCCCATTGCTGTGCTGAAACTTCCACTTTATTATTTGAGGAGGAAGAACCGAGAAGCAAATGTTCTTTTGTGCCTGTCGAGGAAGAAGAAGAGCTTAAGAGCCGACAGAACAGCAGGCCGACGGCAGAATTACAGTCAGGATGGTTACGCTGGATTTTAAGACGCTTACGGTACCAGTGGGTATTTTGAGAATATTGGCAGTCGTTTTCACGTGCGTCACTTTCAGCTTGGTTGCATCTCAGGGCCATATAAGGGTCTCATTTTGGTCATGGTGCATGTTCTCTTGGTGCTTCTGCTTCTCTGTCACCTTCATCATTCTGGTCCTGGAATTCACCAGCCTCAGCTCGAAGTTGCCCATCTCCTGGGATGATTTCACCACCGCCTTTGCCATGTTGGCCACCCTAATGGTGAGTACCAATTATCAAAATTTTTCAGTGCATTATTGTCTGTTTCATTTATTTAGCTCTTTCTCATTGGATACTCTTTGTGGTGCTAAGATATAAAATGTAGAATTTGCAGAAATACTTCAAAGTACAAACAGTGTCATTTTATTACATGCAAACTTTGATAAACTTTGATAAACATAAAATTGAATCTGATCGTCAATGAAGATAAATGTAGATTGTTTCAAGTTTAACAATCTAAGCATGTTAATGTTGAGATGTTTTTTTTAGTTTATTGAATTTTAAACAAAAGTTAAACGCCCCAAAAGGAAGCTTAGCGTGTACTTTTCATACATCAGAAAGGTCCACACAGCAAAGGGAACATAATGAGGACAATAAACTTGCTTGAGTGAACAAAGGTTAACTAATGTTGAAAATACAATTCATAAAAAATGTATTTCAGGAAAACAAATGAAAGTAAAGAAAAATTGATAACCTTAGGAAAATCTTAAGGGGATGGAGAAACAGGAAAAGAAAAAGAACATAGCAAGATTATATTGACGGAAATGAAAAATAAAGACAAATTCAATGAATAGTAAAAATTGATCAGTTTTAATGAAAAATATCTGAATAGTTTAAACTATATTTTTTAAACAATTTCTGTTAGATTTGATGGCATAATAATTACCTTAAGTGTATTCAATTTTTTTCTTGATGTTGACAGTCTATAATATATATTTTACCTACTAATAGCTCATCCAAAAATGTATTTACTAGTAAATACTGCTTGAGCATCTCATTTTTTATCTGTCATCCATCCAGGTGCTCACAGCGTCCCTCCTCTACTCCATCTTCTTCACTTGTAGTACTTGTCTATAAAGATTGCGGCCTGCGTTTTCTCCTTCCTGACCTTCATCCTCTACGCTGTCGAGGTTGGACTGACTCGGGCCAAGCCTGGTGAAATCAGTGGGTTTCTCTCCACTGTGCCGGGCTTGCTCAAAGTTCTGGAGGCCTTCGTGGCCTGCATCATCTTCATCTGTGTGGACCTTGATGGCATGTACAAGCTTTTTCCAGGTCTCCAGTGGTGTGTTGCCGTCTACTCCATTTGTTTCATTTTTTCCCTCCTCGTCATTATTTTAACTATCGGCCGCCTGCTGTCCCGCTTCCCTGCACCTTTAAACAAGGTTCTGACGGTCTGCAATGTGCTGGCCGTGCTGATGTACATCACAGCTGCAGTCATCTGGCCTTTCTACTTCTTCAGTAATGTTTCCAGACCGAGCAACTGCCATTTGATCTGTAATTGGAGTTTGGGTGTTGTTGTCACTTTCATGACCTATTTTAACCTGATTGCTTATATTATTGACACAGTATATTCTTTCAAGTTGGTTTTTTTCACCACTCCAGCATAAGCACGTAGTTGCATTGATCTGAATGAGGATGTTTTGTGTTTGTTGAAATTTAGATTTTGCTTAAAAATTTTATTTTTATTCAACAGCATAATCACAATGTGATATATTTACATTTTACATGCCTACCTGCTGATTTCCACTGTATTTAGAAATATAGTTATATTATGAATTACGTATCTACTTAACTACACCTTCATATCTATTTGCAACATTCAGCTAAAACCATGCTGTGCAGCTTTCTGGGCTGCAGCTGGTGCATGTTGGTTTAGACACATATTTCAATCCTCTCGGAATAAGTAAAGCTTTAACCAATGCCGTTCCTATAGAAGGATACCAGCCCATAATACATTACGTTTGCAATGGAGTGTCAAAGTACAAACAAACTATAACACATAGCAACTTTTGTTTCTGAATTCGTGTGTTCAACGTAACTTTTTCTGAGTGGTAAAATAAAAGACTGAGGATGCACTGATTATTGTTTTCAGATAATCAAAGGGGATCTATTACGCAAAATTCACTTTTTGCACGTTTTTGTACTTCTGTCTCTACTGCTTCTATAGAAACATCCACCTGACTTCTTTAAAACAGGCCTGAAAGCATTTTTGTTTTCTCCAGAATTCAATCAAAGAATCACATGAAGTGTTAGCTTGATCACAATCTAAGCATGTTTTGAAGCATTGTTCTTTAATAACTTAATATGTTTTTAACTGTTTTAAAAATGTATTGTAAAATTTGCTATATTTTTAAGTGCATCATGTATTGAGCTCTTTTTTATGTGCAGCTTAAAGATTTTACTTCAAATTTGAATTCCTGTAATCAATTTGAACTGCCTTGTGTATTAATGGTGCTATAGAAATAAACTTGCCTTGCCTGTTCAAGATAGATATAAAAGGTGCATCTTCTCTGTGTTTACAACAACTTGTAATATTACATTTTGCACTACTGTTTTTGACCCAATAATATAGCCACTGATAATAATGTGAAAAGGTTTTAAACTACATGTTGGTCACATGACCACTACTCTTTTCATCATACCTTGTAGCACTGTCTGATCCACCAACCAAACACACGTATTTTTTTTAAAAATAAAGTTCATGCATGATTTTATAAACATACGGTAGATATCTGATTAAATATCAACCTCTGAGTGTCCATAATCTATTCCTTCTTCTTCACTTTTTGTACTTTCACAAGACAGATCGGCACCTGTATAATCTCCTCTCTCTCATCATCTGTCTAGCTTATATGCACAATTACTAGTGTATTGCTGTATAGTGAATTTGCTTCATTTTTACCCTCTTCATACCTATTTCTGGAACCTTTTAGAAAGTCTTGTTTGTCTAGGGTGCACGGACTGCGTTCATGTACACTTACAGCTAAAGTCATCAGGGGAGTGGAGGCCCTCAGGCGCAATTATGACCCATGATTCACAGTTCATTGTTAATTGCACCCACAATAAACTGTGGGTGGAATTTGCTAAGCAGTTCCTGTTTTATGACCAGTTAAAGCATTGTTGATTACATTGTGGATGTACTGTATAATTTCGAGATGATCCTTTTTGCCAGTTGAAAAAAAGCAAATCTTTCTTTTGCTTGGATTTGAACGTGAAAGACTTGTTTTGTTGAAATCATTAAGAAGTGAGGTGCTGTTCAACAACATGACCCAAGAGTGATTCTTTTTTGCCCCTTCTTTTTATGTCTTCCAGTCATATTCTTTTAGATCAAATGAACTAAAGTAAATATGATTAATCATAAAATGTAAGATGTTGGTAAATTGTTGTCAAAATAAGGTTGTTGTGGATACTTATAATGAAGTGACTGCAGCTAAAAAGTCACAAACTGAAGCTCTTATCAGCACTAGGCTCGTAAATGACCTGTCCATGATGAATGATGTTTGCTAAGGTGTGTCATGGTGCAGATACACGAAAACACAGAACAGCTATTGGCTTTGCGTTTGCTTTGACATTGTTAGTTTGTTTATGACGGGCACTAAAATTAAAGGCTTGGAAGGGAATATGTGTCATTCAAAACTAGAATGAGAAAGGATTAGTTTTTAGCTTTGCTCTTGCAGATAATTTCATTCTGAATTCTCTATATATTTTTGGCAAGCACATGTGCGGCCCACTTTTGTAGCCTGAAAGTCCATGAAAGAGGAAGGAAGGTTGAAAATATGAAAAGTGAAAATGGATACGCGTGGCAAACTACAAAAAAACATTTGCTGCAGATGTCAAGTCTGCTATAATTCTGATTACTGATAGTCTTATATGGAGTGGCTATAATTGCCATGTCCTCCTTCACATGCTGGACACAACCCTCTATAACTTCACAGGCGCTCTTGGCAATAGTTTCAGGATTATCGTGCACAAAGCCACACCCAAAACTAATACAGCCTACACTGGGATGTTCAAAACCACTTTTTTCTGTGTTTTTTTTTTTTTTTTCCTTTTCTAAGTCAACAGTAATTACTTAGAATAATGGGGATTTTTTTTTTTTTTAGATTTTTTGTGATGACACAAAGGCACGTAATATGTTTACAATAATGATTCAAAATGCATCCAGCAATATGCTTCAACTTAACTCAAATCTTTTTAAATGAACATGAATCTTACAAAAACATGATAGCATTGCTTGCAGTTGTCTAACAAAGGGAATTTTGTATGTTTCTTTGTTTGTTTGTTTTTTAGCTTTTCGTCATGTTACAATGTTTTGCCCTCATCAACTACAACTAAGGATTGTTTACCATAGAAAAAACCTGTTTGACAAACAATAGCACAGAGAGAGGTGTCTCTGTTGATACTGAAACATTTGTTTCTTTATTTACATTTGTTTCTATCCAACAATCTTTAAACGACTCAAGATGCTTCAGTCCATTGTAAAAAGACCCAAGAATTGAATCAAAAACAAGTGTGTTTATTAGGTTCCAGATATTAACATTGTCAACAGAAAGTAGATGTCATAGGTTCAGAGTCATTTTTAAGAGAACAATAATATATTTTCCTCAATCTTGCTTTGAAATTCAAAGTGCTGTCAAAGCGTCCTTCAACAATTTGAGAGCTTTACATTTTTGTGGTGAGAAAGGATAAATGTTATTCACCTCACCGAGTTAGGATTGCCTTCAAATGATTTTACCTTTGTTTCAAAGCAATAGCTCAAGAGAACACAGCGACTGCTATCATTGTCATGAACACAAAATCAGCCTCCACCTTGTCTATGTCCTAGATATGAGCTGTAAGCTTAGTTTGCATCAGGGACCAAAGTCCGGAAAATACTGTGAAGCTTACTTGATAACACCCCTCCACCGTCCAATCAGTGGCTTGAAACAGGTACCATAAACAGAACAGATAAGCCTAAGATGCTCAGCAACAATATACTCTACATCTGTGTTTTTGTTTCAAAGACAACACCTCCTGGAAGGCTTGTGTTCATGGATTTCTTCATCAAGATCAGGCTGCAAAATCTTGTCATTGGAAAGCTTGCTGAACAGCACTACAAAAGGAGAACTGACTGAAATAAGTCAAGGTTTTTCATTTGGTTGGACAGATTCATCCTGGAGCAGCCATGGCCTACATGAATTTGAAATCCATCACCTGCCCTGTGGGGATCTTACGAATATTGGCGGTCATTGTCAGCCTCATCACTTTCAGCCTGGTGGCCTCAGGGACATCTTACTCCTCGCCGTACTGGGGATGGTGCATGTTCACCTGGATCTTCTGCTGCTTCTTCACCCTTCTCATCCTCATCCTGGAGTTCACCACCATCAGCACCAAAGTGCCTTTTGCCTGGGAAGACTTCACTGCTGCCTTTGCTATTCTGTCAAGTGTTATGTGCCTGTGTGCTGCCATCATGTACCCTACATTCTACACCTGCAAAACATGTTACCGCCAGATTGGAGCCTCTGTGGTATCCTGGATTTGTTTTGCTGTGTACGTGGCTGAGGTGGTCCTGACACGCCTTCGCCCGAGTGGACAGGATAACGGATTTCTCTCCACGCCGCCGGGAATAATGAAGATGCTGGAGACCTTCTTTGCGTGTCTCATCTTCCTGTCATTGGAAAGTGGCCACTATTCAGGTCATCAGCACGCCACGGGGCTGAACTGGTGTGTAGCTGTCTACTCCCTGTGTTTCATTTTCACCATCACCATAATCCTGCTCACTCTTGGAAAACTTACCGTCTATTTTCCTTTCCCTTTCGAAATGGTTGTGATTGTCTGTAACGTTTTGGCAGCTGTGATGTACCTAACAGTCATGGTTATGTGGCCACTGTATTCTTTTCACAACAATAAGAGGCCAACGGGCTGTGGCCAGCTCTGTTCCTGGGATAAATTGGTTCTGATCACTGTCATGACAATCTTCAACTCGATTGTATACCTACTGGACTCAATCTACTCCATACTTCTAGTATTTTTTTTCAGAAATGAATGAGTTGCTGTTCATCAAGTCTATTATAAAGGGACTTATACTTTAAATAGTCTTTTCTGAAGACTATTCTTCAGAAAAGTCCTTTTTTATTTCTGTACCAATAGTTGATTGTTGGTCAGCTTTTGCTTCTCAAACAGTTATATATGTAATGGAAAGGATTACCCAATTGGTTATACAACACAGCCAAGAAAGACCTTTGGTTAAACATTAGACATGTGATATCATTGTAATAAAATGACAAATAGCTTTGTGAAACTTTGAATCATGAGGGCAATGAAATGGAAATAACACTGCACTCATACTTTAATTTTATTGTCAAACATTTATTGTCATTAATGTTAAACTGTGTCAAGTTGGATGAAGCTACGCTCCGAGATTAATAAACATTTATAAATGCCTGAATAACTGATACTATTATCTTGTATTTGTAGTCCAAACAAAGACGTACAATATTAAGATTTATACTAAAACTAGCAAAACATTTCTGCTCCTCTGATTTTGTAGAATATGTAATTACATTTTCAGCTAATCCAGGTTGTAAAGGTTAATCGACATACAACAAAATAATATTGTGAATCAACATTGTAACTTCAACATATAAATGATGACAACATAATCTCTCATGTTATACCATACATACAGTGATAGCGATTAGCTCTCCTCAGCCTTCCTGAAGCTTGAAGTGACTGACATGATGGGTGAGTTGGACTTATTTTCTCATTAGTTCAAATTCTAAGTATTTGATCACATCCGATAAGCCAGGTCTTGGCATCAACACTTTTAAATGTCCTTGACAGTCTAGTGTGAAAGTCGGAAAATAAATAGCTGATTCTGTACACAAATTTGAACATGCTGCTTTTCTATAAATGTCACTGTAACCAGGCTCAGAAGAGGTCAGCAGGGAGATGTGGGTTATTTAAAAAAAAAATGCCAGCTCAGGGATAAAGTGTCTTTACTCCACTATGAATGGACCCAAGTATTCATTTACAGAAGTGAAAGTGCTGTACTAGGTTTGGAACAAACAGGGTCAGTCTTGTTAGGTTTTACAACTTCAACTTATCAGACAACTGTTTCAGTAAAGAATGTAGGGCATAGCTGGATATGTGTGGGTTTGGGTGTGTCTTTTTTTTTTACAACTTTTGGGTAAGTTATGCCAGATGGACCACAGCAATTGTATATTGTGTCAAAAAAGCTATCTTTTGTGTTTTTATAGATTTCTTTCATTCAGGTTTCTAAACTAAATGAAGGATTTTGTGTATTTTCAGGATTTTTTTTGTTGTGTTGTTGACCCCATTTAAGACACTTTTTAAAAGAACAAACATTGCAAATTGATTTATCTTTTTTAATATTTTTATTTATGTTGAAATCACTTAAAAATTAAATGTTTTGTTTCCCCCAATATGAAGGTATTTTTATTAACTGTAGATGTATCATCATATGGAAAACATTTATTCGTTTCTCGATCATTTTAAAAAAAAAAAAATAGCATTTATAACTGGAATGTCTGTGTGGAAACACACCTATAGATACAGAAAAATAGTGCAGTCAAGGAAAGATGAAAAAAGAGAAAATTATGCAACCAGGACGAGAACAAAAACAGAGCTGGCATTCTAGACTGAAACCATGTGTGGGAAAAGTATAAAAGCAAATCCCTCAATCAGGAAGCAGCTGCAGCTTATTGAGACGAGTCTTTTAAAAGGCATTTTTCCCTTTCAGCTTCTTTTTTTTTTTTTCATCATTATTTTTTCGGGCAAAGCTGAAAAGAGAGAAAATATGACCTCAAATACTTCTGTTCTTTTTTCACCGATTAGAAACTTTAAAAGACGTCATCAAAGTCAGACTTCTAATCCCTCCGCTATTGTGTCACCTGGTATTTCAATCTGTGTGAGTGAACTCGGGTCAAATAGAGTAGCTGAAGCGTGAAAAGGTTGCTGTTCTTCTCATGTCAGCCTGACAATGAACGCATTTATGCGAAAAGACTATAAATGGTCAAAAACTATGGACAAAAAACTCAAACCTGATTTAAATTACAAAGGGAACAATCAAATTCAACACTTTGCGTTTTGAAATTCACATCTTAATGGATGAACTGGAACAATGGCTAAAAGAACAGGCTGTGAAACAGGAATGAAGTCGACAAAAAAGACAGTCTGTCTCAATGCAAAAGCAGCCGATCAACTCAGTGTGATTTGATGGGTAGAGTTCATTTTCAAATTAACTCTATCGTCAAATTTCAATCTTACCATGACCGGGTCATTATAACATATTGTATAATATAACATATAAAGCTTTGATCAATGAATTGAGCTTTTTTTTTTTTTTATTGGAAACTTCATTAATTATTTGGAAAACATAAAATATACGAAAATGCTCTACATAATACTGATTTCAAAAACAGTATTAGATGTCTTGTGTTTTCAATGTTTTCTGATATAGTTTTTTTCTGTTACACAATACTGACTGCATACATACGTCTTTCTTTTCAATTGGGAAGAAAATGTATGAATACAAACATTTTAGAAGAATAAAAGTAAATTTGTCACACGAAAACCTTTGCTCAATATTATAATGTCAATTCAATGTCAGTCAAACGAGAAAGCCTTGGAGTTTAATCTCTCCTAGAAGAACAACAAAGTCCTAAAGTACGGCATATTTACGTGCTTCCATTTCAGCAGGGACTATTACAAAGTGTCAAGATATTTCAATCTGATAATCTCAGAAAGTATGCTCTTTTACATCAGGAAGATCTTCAACTATAAAAAAGAAAATATGTTCCATTATTCAAGTCACATGGTTGGACGAAGATAATCCAGTAAATCTCAGATAAAGTGGTAAAAACGTAACTGTAGACAACCTTTGGAGAACTAACTTTGGTTATCTGTGTAAATATAAATGTGGTTCCTCTCTTCAGTGTGTTTAACCCTACAGCTTTGTCCGCTTCTGTCAGAGTTGGTGTGTTTTTCATAAACATCCATCCATCCATCCATTTTCCGTCACCCTTCTCCCTAACGGGGTCGGGAGTTGCTGGTGCCTATCTCCAGCTGCGTTCCGGGCGAGAGGCGGGGTACACCCTGGACAGGTCGCCAGTCTGTCGCAGTTTTTCATAAACAGTTCCCACTAATTTTTCAAAAACGCACTGTGAAAGACATGTGATTCATAAAGTTTAATCAGTAAGATAGTCAGACTCAGTCGATAACAAAGATTATCTCGTTTTGTTGAATATCGACAGCCGTAGTTTTTACAACATCCTTAAAATGTCAAAAATCTGTTTCTTAGACAGTGATTGTGAACAGCATCATCTTATCTCAGATGTATTTCCAAAGCGTTTGCAGATCTAAATGGATTCATGGCCCCCACCCCAGCAGGTTCTGAACAGGACGTGTCCAGAACAGATGACCAAACCATCGGAGAAGTTATAAAATTCCTCCGAATGTGATTGACCTTCATGTCAACTGGTTCTGTCAGAATCTTGATCTTTTTGATCAGAATTCCTATCTCATGGCTAGAGGAGAGGGTAGGAATCTAGACGGACCAGTAAACAGAAAACTTTTCAGCTCAGCTTCAGATAACAACAGAGCCCTCATTACTGCAAACAGAAGGTCAATTCTGTGTATCCACCTCCTACTCCTTCCTGTTAGATGACTTCTTACTAGAAAGCCACTGCTCAATGCAGAGAATTTCAAATAGTACCTCTGTTAATTGTCTAATATAGAATATTATGGAACAATGCCTGGATAAATCAGACACTCACCTTGAATTAATGAGATTTAAGCCTATGTGTGGTTAATATTTTGAGGTTAATGGCATTCAGCTGCTGAAACTCACCTTCAGGTCAATCTGACACTCTCAGTTTTTATCTGCTGAAGAGATTGCACATAATCCCCATGTGTATAAAAAGATATGTCATCTCTGTCAGCCTACATGCTGGAGGTTGAAGTGGCTTGTGCCTTTCATGGTAATGCCTGTGGCAGACTGCAGCTCCATCTGGAGTCTTTCTGGGGACAAACAGCCTTGTTACTTGTTTCAGGCAAATCTGTGGAAAAAGGAAATCTATATGATTTTACATATAACAGAGATGCAACAATCTGTTTTATGGATTGCAGTTTTGACATACAGCACCTTTGCAAATTATTCATATGCATCAAACATTTTTTACTTTCTGTCAAGAAAAAAAATGATTTTATGCAGTAGACAAAAACAATATGGTGCATAAAATGCATGCTTTTATTTGTTTGCCATGTACTCATATTTAGACTGCTGGCTTTGCATAACCTTCTTTTTGCTTCAATTTCAGGTGACTAGTGACCAGAGCACCTTTTTTCAAACTTTAAATAAAACACAAAGTCCCTTTCAAAATTTGTTCACTATGAAATGAAGATCCGCAGATTTATTTTCCAAAGATTCTTCTTCCTGATCTGTGGATCACTGCATCTCCTCACCATGTATCTCTTTGCTGCTTCAGTTTGCATGACTAATAACTCAAGGCAGTGTTATTTGATTGGCAGCCGAGGCAGAAAGGTGTGGTATCTTGTCTTGAAATGGTAAATTGTGACATATAGCACTGAGACAAAGTGTTGTGTAAACACTTGAGACATCCATATTTGACAGGGATGTGTAATCATCAGATAACCCATGCAGGCACACAGACATAGTGATTGTATTTGCTATCCATGGCTGCTTTTATATGCTTTGACCTCAAGACGCAGTATTAGCCAAGCAGTTGCCTCTGGAGGCATCCTTCATTTCTTACTCTTCCATTAAAATCTCTGTCTTTGCTTTCATTGCTATCAAAAGGTGGAGTATCGATTTTGCTGGATTGAGACCTCTGTTTCAGAGACACAAACCTAACTCAGACTAGATTTAACTGGACAGCGATCGATCCCAGACAGCTTCAAGCTGTCTGTGGCAGACACCACTCTGATATGATCGCAGTGCCCAAAGACAGACAGCTTGATTTAGAAACGGAGGACATACCAATCGGTTTGAGCAACGGTGACTCATCTGAGTAATATTAGAGCATGAGAAACAAGAGAAAAGCCGTTGTTTGCAAATTTGATCAGAGCAACTTTCTGAACCTGTCTGTCAAATCGATTAGAAATTATAAAATTGACGCTCTTCTCTTTAAAGCTTTAAAATGTCACCTTACACTAATTCCCCAAATTCAAAAGTATGTGTGCAGAGTTCTAGTTGACAGCAAAAACTCTTGCAACAGAGCAGGTATTTCAAAATGTTACTTTCACAATAAAAAGTTAACTGTGGAAAATAAAAAGAACAGCAAACAGAGATGAGCATGTGTACCCTCCCTAAACTATGCTTATTGCAATCTAATTACAATCTGATGTGTGGTGTTTTCCATCTCTGATGACTTGCACACACAGGTAGTAAACCTAATTTATTGTCATGGTCAGTGGAAATTAGATCACTTTTGCAAATCCAATAAGTATGTAAACACAGCAACATAAAATGATACGGGTTGTACAGGATCAAAGGAAACCGAGCGGCTTTAAAAGGCAGGGGGAAATTAAATTCTCAAAATAGGGAGTAAAAGTGATTCTTAAGTTTCTATTAAATGTTTTTCATTTAAAAATACTATAAATCTGTGTTAATTTTACATTTTGTCAATAGGTGAACAGGTGAGTGGGTTTTGTTCCTGTTGCATTGAGAGGATCAGCATTACTCCCTAGAAATACAACAACCTTAAAACTTGAGCTGAGGCAGAAGGTCTGGAGATCAGGACTCAAACTGTGATAATTTCCTCATCTTCAGATATACTTGGAGTACACCGCTGAAAACTCTGACTGAAATCTTATCTATTTACTCAATGTCAACACTTTGCATTCTGCAGTAATGTTTCTCTAAGGAAGCACATCAGAATCCATGACATACAGGAACGTTATCAATTTTCAAGAAATACTCATATTTTCTTTTTGAAAATAATTTAAATATCAAGAGTGCAATACAGTACGTGTTCACATGTTTGTTTAGTTACATTAATATTTACAATTAAGGACTGTTTTGTCTTTTCTATTTTTGTAGTGGCCAATCATAATTACCAGTGGTAGCAAGCATAATACAGATGACTGCAAATAGGATGACAATTTGAAGTCAAAAGTTATTTTCAATGTTTTTTGATATAAAAAATGTGTTAAAGTTTTGATAAAGAGAGAAAGAGCTAATCCCCTAACCCTGTCCAGCAAATTAGGATATTTGCTCCAATGTATTTTGTACGTGTACGATAGGTCTATGGTGGTAAAGAACAAACAGAGCCAAAATGCAAAGATCTTGATTCACCCATCTACCAAGGGAAATTAAACTCATTAGATCTATAATCATGATCAAAAGAAAGTGGAACTGGCTGATCTGCATCCAAAGGAATAAGCTGGAGGAACCAGGAACTTGCTAGAAGTGTAAGTTATCCTTCCTAATCTGGGAACAACTTTGGATCCCCCAGTGCAATTTCATTATGTCAAATAAAAAAAAATAAAAAAAAAACAATGGATGAATGAAGAAACTTTCCAAAACCAGCAAACAGACTTTGATTGATCAAGTTAGTGAAACTGTAGGATCAGATTTTGTCCATCTGTGGGGTCCCTGTAATTCTCTACAAGTCCAAAATAAAGCAGATTCTGCCTGTGCAGCAGCCTGGTTATAACTCTGCATTGATAGAGTTGAGCCCAACATAAAACTAATGACTTGAGCTCAGACTTCTGCCATCAAATCTTAATCCAGCCTAATCTGTTCTCACAATTAGCCATCTTTTCTCTTTTTTTCCCAAACACTTCCATCATGACTCAGACTCATCCATTTAGATCTGACTAAGCCAGTAAAAGAAGAAAAGGTATATTTTAGTTGGTGGTTCAAAATCCGCCAAATAGAGGAAAGAAATGAACTTATTGTCATTTAATTTGCACCAACAAATGGTATTGGAGGTGTTGACAGCAAGCCGTGGGCGGGACTGTTTAATGCAAACGCTGTGTGACGTTTTCCCCACTTAAATACAGACAGAGTTCCCGCTGCGTGGAGGCTTTCCCATCTTCGCAAGAGCGCACTGGACTCTTCCTACCGATGAACTTTGAAGCAGTTCCTAAAGAAAGTTAATAACCTGAGCATGTCAGCATGGATGTCAAAGCTCGACGATTTAAGGAAAAATAGAGCAAACTTGGATAACAAGTGGCGTTTGCATCAAGGATCGGGAGAGAAGCGCAGTGAGCGTGAACAGTGCCATCGCCACATGAGCGTTGGAGACGCAGAAGCGCACAGGTAAGTCCATCTGCACAGCAATGGACAACACCTGGACGTGAAATCACGAAATGATTTCATGTATGCAGACCCTGAACAGCTTCAGTGTGAATCACACTGCGAATCCAATTCCGACATTTACTTGTGGATTTTTGCGCATTGACATCATACATATGCCGGACAGGGGGTCACTAAATTAAATAAAACTCGTGTACCTTTGTTTACGGATGTTCTGTCTTCAGTTTCCATAATCTGTGACTAACAGGGATAATTTTAGATATTGTTGACTAATTTTGTCTCAATTAAATATTTATCCCACGCTAAGGAATCTGAGCTTTGTTTATTTTCGTCTTATAGATGTCACCAGTTACCCTAATTATGACAACTTATTTCCGTTAGTTTCCCTGGAGAGCGCGCGGAGCCATATGGTTTAAAGAGGGCGAGTGTATAAGACCCCAGGGTTTTTTATTTTGTTTTTTCGTGTTTTTTTTTCTGTGTGCATGAATCCAGCGGGCAGGCATATGAACGCTTTTCTTAGCTGCGGTATTTGAGCTTTATGGACAGAAATGTCAAACCCCGGTGCAGCCTGAAGAGGATAGAGACATCTCGTGTTTGTTTTCCCAACATCGCGCTGCGGGCCGTGCGTCGCTCCCGTGTTTTTTGGAGAGCGGTGCGGCGAGTCCTCACGTCAACGTTTTTATTTGCGCAACACATCTTCACAGCCTCGGGTTGCAACGTTTGACATCTGACAATTATCCATCCGACTCTCCATTAGCTGAGGCCGCCTCAGCATTTTGCGTTGAGCTGTTGAAGGCAAAGGCTCAGAGGTTGCTGTCCATCAGCTGACACTAATGTGATTATTATCGTTTTAGGGCAGAGAGATTCATAGTGGTTGCTGTCATAATGACGGCGAGGATTAACATGATGTCTACAGGTTTGGCATCTAACATTTAGCTGATTAAGTCACTGTCAAAACATTCAACTTTGATCAGTGGACTCATCTCTTATGATTTGAAACAGAATCTGACCAGAATATGTGAAGATCTTAGACATCACCTGCGGCTATGGATATTTTAAGACCTTTAAAAAATTACTTCAGTGAATACTGCTTGTTTAATAAATTGTCTGTTTACATGTCAGCACATTATTTGCATGTCAGCAATGTAAAGATCGGTGTTGTAGACTTTTTTTCTTCTCTTTTTTTTTCTTTTTTTTTTACAAAACTCACTGACCTGAATAATAGCATTTTGGAAGCTGGAGAGTATAATACCACGACGATTTGCAGTCTTTCTGATTTCCTTTCCTTTGCTTTTATGTCAGCGCTTGCATTTCAGATCATCAAACAAACTCTTAAATCAAGAAATGACAACATGAGCGGATGTAAAACAGTTTTCAAATTATCATTGTGTTGTTCTTTTAAGGGAACAAGCTATCCAAGTTGTTCAAATAATCAATTCAAATTATAATAGATAAATCACTTAAAGAGTATTTGTCAGACAGCATAAAGTAGGGTAGTTGATCTCACAAAGCAACTGATGACACACCAATATAAAGAAATTCAAGAGCAAATGTGAAGCAAAGCCTTTGACATTCATTCAGGAAATGGTTACAATGTGTTTCTAAGGTTATGAGAGACTGTCAAACCACAGTGAAAGCCATTCCCACAAATGGAATAAATATGGATCAGTGAACAAACATCTCAGGAGCTACTGATCACGATTTGGACAACTTGTCAAAGAGGTCAAAAAAGAACCCAGTACACAACATCTAAAGCACTGCAGGCCTTAATGGACTTAGCAAAGGTCAGGGTTTCAACAATAAGAAAGAAATTACAGCGTGTGTTAGAAAATATACACTGCATGATTTGATGTCCTATTTTGTCGTGACTATATATGTATATTTGATAATGTTAAATACTTGGAAATCATATTAGCTTACTTGAACTGTAAACAGCTGATATTTCATACTTGACAGCCATAAAACAAGACAAACAGTTTTTAAAATCCGTTTAGCTTCTTATCTTCGAAAAGGACATTGTAATTTTGCTCTTCATTGTTACAGTTTCTGCTAACATAAAAAACACATTAAGCACTCCAAATAGCAAACCACTTCCCACGTTTTTATTTTTTTTATCTTTCTCTCCTTTATTGACATTTGGTCCATCTAGAGTGCCATTAAAACTGTTTAACTGATGCCATTCTTCTAAAAGTGCAATTTCCTTTTATAAGAAATTGCATGTTGGCCACGTTCCCAGACAGTTCACTGGAAAGTTTCTCTCCTCTCTTGGTAAATATGGGCCCCTTGCCCAGAGATTACCATACACACCTGTGTGGTGTCGAGTGTGTATAGTGCAGAAGTTTGATATAGCAATTGTTCTCTGAACTAGGAATTCACAGAATACTCAAACAGTCAGAATGTTATGAATTGTTCCTTCTAGGTAATGGCTGCCATTGAAGCATAAATAACAACTACAATTGTGTACATGTCTTTTCTCTCTTAAGATAATTCTCCATAAACTGATGGACATCATCAGCTCCTCCTTCAACATGACCAACTACAATGAGACAATAATGTCTGAGAATACCAGCGGCACCAATGATTCAGACACAACCCCACCGATGCCCTTCAGTGAGGTTACTGCAGTAATCTACACTACTGTCTTCTTAGTGGGATTCTTGGGTAATGTATTAGTCATCTATGTAGTTGCCCGCTACACTAAAATGAAGACAGTGACCAACATGTACATCCTGAATTTAGCCGTGGCAGATGAACTCTACATCTTGGGGATCCCTTTAATAGGGACCAACAGTGCACTATCCTACTGGCCATTTGGTAATTTCCTCTGCAAGGTGTCCATGACTGCTGATGGCATGAGCCAGTTTGCCTCCACCTTCTGCCTGACGCTGATGAGCATTGACCGCTTCCTCGCTGTGGTTTATCCTATTCGCAGTGCCAGATGGCGAAAGCCCCAAGTAGCCAAGATTTTAAATGCCCTGGTGTGGGTTATTTCATTCCTCATGGTGCTGCCGCTCACCATATTCTCAGGTGTGCAGGATAAGTTCCACACATGCAACATAAGCTGGCCTGATCCTTCAGAGACGTGGTCAGTTGCTTTTATCCTCTACACATCCATCATGGGCTTCTTCGGCCCTCTGATTGTCATCACCCTCTGCTATCTAATTATTGTTATCAAGGTAATTAAATCTTTACATATCCTCTTTGTCTTGAATTAGCAAAAAGCTTATGACTTTAATTTAGCTTCTCAAAATCTCACACCATCTTCTGTCTTTCAGGTGAAATCTGCAGGTGTGCGCGCAGGCCTGACAAAGCGGCGCAAGTCAGAGCGCAAGGTGACTCGCATGGTGGTGATCATCGTGCTGGTCTTTGTGCTTTGTTGGCTTCCCTTTTTCACCATCAACATTGTCAACCTGTTTTATGTCATACCTGAGAGCAAATTCACTGCTGAACTCTACTTTTCCTTGGTCATCCTCACTTACGTCAACTCCTGTGCAAACCCAGTCCTCTACGGTTTCCTCTCGGACAAATTCAAACAGAGCTTTAAGGAAGTGCTTTGCTTCTACAAAGACGTGACGACTGGAGCTATGGACCTAGCGGAGAGCAGACAGAATGGCAATAAGGTAAAACAAAAAGTTCTTATTTTCAATCAGAAAATAAGAACCTACTTACAGTGAAGTAAGTAGGTCTCAGTGTGGGATCCCTGCATGTTAGATGGTGCATCATGCATGTTTCCTCTCAGGGCACTGCGCTTTCTTCCAACCATCAAAAAGATCAATTGCTCACTCTTAATTCCTATGATATTATATTGACGGATTGATGTGAGCACAAGCCCCTCTGCAAACCTTCAAGAATTAAGAAGGAAAAACAATGAATATAAATACATGGAAGGGAACATGTTCATATGAACAATATTTTCACTGAACACAGCTTCCTGTTTCAGGCTGTAAGTTAGGCCTTTTTCTGTATTGGTTGACATGCATGAGAAGGATCTAAATATGCTTCACTATTCTCTGGGGTTATGCTCATTTAAAACATACTGGGGCAAAGTGGAAAACCTTAAATTTAGATGTCTTCACCATTTAAATGTTTTCATACCCATTTTTGTGCCAACATAACCACAAACTTTATTGTCTTTAATTAGTATTGTACATAAAATAAAAGCTCAAAGTCTAATTGCGTAATTTTGAAGTAGAAGGAAAGTTTCACAAATACAAATCTGACAATTATGGTGTCCAAATGTTTTCTATATATTTTAGTCTTAAACATTTGATACAATCCAGAGCAGTGGTTCCCACCGGTCAAGACTTGGCAATTTTACTGCGGCGTGGGGGAATGGCTGGCGAGGAGATCACGTGACACAATTTTCCATATTTTTTACCCTGATTTTGCCTTAATGACGTCTTAGAACGTTCTGAGTTCTAAGATTGTCACTTGTGATAATCGTACGATTATCCTGTATGGTGTGTTACGTGCAGTGATGGCACAGTTACTTTGGAAAAGTAACTTTAATCGGATTACTCTTTGAAAAAGTAATTTATATTTCTGATTACTTGATTTGGAAAGTAACTAAATTACTTTGAAAGTAACTATTTTAGTTACTTTCAGCAGCTGCTAACAACAACGCTTCACCACCTGTGAAATCACATTGATCTTTGACAGTACTTAATTGCAAGTTATTTTATAATGATTGAATCAACAATGTGCCTCCACTTACATGGTTGAACTGAAGGGGATATTCAGAAAAAGATTTTTTGTTACAACAGTACAAAAAATCTTTAGTAATTTGAGTGTGTTTTTGTATGTTTCTATTTTCTGGAAAACTATAAATAAGATATTAGACAAAAAAAAAAAAAGTGCTCCGAAGTCATCTCGTCTCGACCACTGCCCTAATGCTCTCTGACTCTGGTCGCTATGGTAACGATCACATATCCCTTCAGCATAAGATACAGATGCGGCACAAAAGTGAACATTTCACTTTCATGAAAATTTTAACTCATGATAAGGACAAATTAATGGGAGCTCTGCGCTTGTCTGGGAGTGAAGGGAAACAATAACTCCTGAAGTGATTCACAGGATGTTCATGGCCTCATTAGCGAAATGCTCACCAAACAGAGCGGGCTTGGACTGTGGGAATCACCTACCTGGATGAATCCATTTTCCTGTCTCTTCTCTGGGCCTTTTCCGTTCGCAAAGGAATTTTCCAAAAACATTTGTTCACTCATTACTCATTTTGCTTCTTGTGGGCTCAATGTTGGCACAAAAACTTTACAAGAGAATCCGGTTAAAGGATTTTCAAAATGAAAGCTTCTTCAGTCTCACTTAAAACAGAAATGTTTAATTACATCATGGCCCAGTGCAAATTAATCCACGGACCGGTATCAGTCCGCGGCCCGGGAGTAGGAGACCATTGCGCCACGGTTTCCTCTTGTACAAATTAAAACAGCACTTTAAGGAAGTGCTTTGCTTCCACAAGGAGGTGACTACTACTACTACGGACCTAGTGGAGAGCAGACAGAATGGCAATAAGGTAAAACAAAAAGTTCTTATTTTCAATCAGAAAATAAGAACCTACTTACAGTGAAGTAAGTAGGTCTCAGTGTGGGATCCCTGCATGTTAGATGGTGCATCATGCATGTTTCCTCTCAGGGCACTGCGCTTTCTTCCAACCATCAAAAAGATCAATTGCTCACTCTTAATTCCTATGACATTATATTGACAGATTGATGTGATCACAAGCCCCTCTGCAAACCTTCAAGAATTAAGAAGGAAAAACAATGAATATGAGTACAGAGAAGGGAACATGTTCATATGAACAATATTCTGAGTGAACACAGCTTCACTGAACACAGTTAGGCCTTTTTCTGTATTGGATGTCATGCATGAGCAGGATCCCAATATGCTTCACTATTCTCTGGGGTTATGCTCATTTAAAACATACTGGGGCAAAGTGGAAAACCTTAAATTTAGATGTCTTCACCATTTAAATGTTTTCATACCTATTTTTTATTTTTTTGTGCCAACATAACCACAAACTTTATTGTTTTTAATTAGTATTGTACATAATATAAAAGCTCAAAGTTTTTTACATCAAGCTTGGGTTACAAAACAGCATCCAACAGTTTGAACATTTCACTGATCACAGTTCACAAACAGAAAGTAGAAAGAGAATGGAAACCAGACCAAGTCATGGTCTAACCTGAAAGCCATTTAAATTGCCATGTAACAGAAAAAATCTGTGCCGCTTCATAACATGAAATTTTATATTTGTGTCTCATTTTTTCACAGTCCATCCAGATGGAGGTTGTAAGGAACTCCGATGTCGAGCCTTTCACTGCAAAACCTGCAACGGATTGCCAGTAATTTCTGTTTTGTTGCTGATCCAAGTTGTGCGCTGGTGGACCTCAAGACATTCTGATGTTTTACCCATGGGGCTTCATACTGACATGGAATTTCCTGACTTTATTTCGGTTTGCCCTGTTTTTCACTCTCACATGTCTGCAGAGGCTCACTGGACTGTCTGAGGACAGTTATTTTACCAATCACTACATTTTTTTTGTGACGTCTCTGTAAACTGCAAATGACTGTGAGCATTTTTGTTGTTGTAATATAAGACCTTTAGAAGACTGTCAAACAACTTGACTCCCTTTAGACTTCCTTTTTTATTTTTATGGTCTGTTTTTAAGAAGATAATGTCTTTATTTTAGTTTGTTCTCTATACCATTTGTTTTGGTTGTATATTTAGAATGACTGTTATTTACCACTGAAAGACATCTTATTATGCTACATGGCTCACCACTAAGTGACCAAATCAGGATTTATTTACTGGCAAGAATCAACTGATTGGTGGTACTCTATGTGACTAAAACGGAAAAGTGTGACAGCAGTATCGATGTCCTTGTATAAAACCCAGAAGAAAAAGTTGGATTGGTAAGAACAATCAACAGCATGACGACGTGTTGACCATTATGCTTTGACGAGATTTTGACAAGGTTCAGTCATCTCCCCCTAAAAGGCAGCAGCACTCACCCAAACAAGGAGTCTTCTCTGGTCACTGGGCAGCTGAAAGCCTCCTTTCCTCCATAAACTCTGATTGGACTGGATCTGAAGTCATCTGTGGGAAGCAAACCCAACCCCAATAGACTTCACAACAATCTGGCACCAGACATTCCAGGACACCACCAGATGTTGTTTGTGCACATTCTGACTTGTCAAAGTTTTAGTTGTACGAGCAAAAGAAGATCCTGCAGCTCATAATCTCACAGATAGCTGATTAATTCCAGCTGTTGTTATATGTCTTATATTGTCTAGTTCTCATTTTGTAATGTTTGCAGTATTTTGTTGCAACAGTAAGAGAGAAAAATTACCTCCTGGCTGCCATTGTGGGGGCCTCATTCTAGGGTTTCATGTTGACTTGCAAATTTTTTACACATGCTTTAGTAATGTGAAAAATGTCTTGAAAAAAGACAGCCAATTGTTTTGTTTTCTCTTTCTCTTTGGCTTGCCTCCAGTTCATGCAGTAAGGGTGATGATAATGTATGACGTAAACATATTTAATTTTTAGCTGTTTTTTCTACTGACACTGACATTTCCTCATAGGTGTAACCTGAGCCCAACAAAAGGTTAATAACGCTCAGAAGATGTTTGAATTTGTTTGAGAAACTAACCAAGTAAATAGGTCGATTAAATGACAAGACACATCACATTTATATGTATTGGTGAAAATGTGAACTCCGAAATAAAAGGTCAATCTGAATCGAGCATACAACATAAGTGATAACATGACTGCAGTATTATGAATGCTGTTACACCCTAATTTAAGAGGTAAAAAAAAAACACCATCTTTTAGTTCAAGGGTTTTCACAAATAAGAATGTGTAAGAAAGAACTTTATACCACAATTTGAACTATATGTAACCTTTCTGTTTACCTGATTTTGTGTTCTCACATCATATCACAACCGCACCTTCTTGTGCTATTTGTCTAAAGTGCACTCATATATATTGCATTGTCTTGTTCAGCCCCTGCTCCAAGCTTGTTTACCGACAACCTGTTTTTGAGATGGTTCGTAGGGGTGAAGGCGCACCGTGCGTTCTGCAGCCTCTCATGTCCTGTTTGTTTGTTGTCATGCTCCTTCAGTTCCATCAACCTTAATGTCAGTGGAAAAAGAATAAACAGAAAACAGTATCATTACAAAACAGAAGAAAGTTGCTAAACGAGAGCTGGTTTTGGATTGTTGGCTGATTCTGAGAAAGAGATAAGAGGAGGCTAAGATTACCTTGCAGAAGGAAAACAAACAGAAGTTGGTTACTGAAGGGCATATTAAAGATAATCCATGCCTGAGCACACAAACACTTGCAGTGGATTATCCGTGCCACCAAACACTGTAACTTACAGAAAGACCTTAATGTAGTATTTAGCAATATAAAATAATTTATGAAATCCAAACTGACCTAATCAACTAATATTTTATCTAATTTGTAGATTCTGACAACATTGTAATCTGCATTTTCATTACGTATGCGTGAATATATAGTGTCACGCTTATGTTGTTTGGAAATAAATGGTATCCAAAACAGAAAGAAATGTGAATCAAATTTATTTTGGAAATGTATTGTTTTAGTACAGGGTTATTAGTAAGTAATAGGCAGTCATTATTCAACAACTATTTTATGTAAATCTGTAATTAAAGTCATGATTAATGTTTAAAAAAAATGCAAGACTGAACTTATGTGTAAATGCCCTGCAAGAAGAATAAATTTTGTTCTTTGCAAACATTGTTACGCCAATAAACAACATTGCTTTTACATCCACCCATCGACTGCCCTCCGATTATCAGGGATTGCAGATCCAGAAGGAAAGCAGCATCTTCCAGCTCATTCTGGGTGATCACAAGGTGTCCCAGGCCAAAAGAGATGCATAGACTCTCTGGGTCATTCCTGGCTGTGTGTCTGGAAAAATCCCAAAAGGAAGCACCAGATATTGCAACCTGATCAGATCCTCAAACCATTTCTACTGACTCCTTTTGTTGGGGAGAAGCAGCAGCTCTATTTTGGGCTCCCCACAATGACAGAGCTTCTCTCCCTCTCTCCAAGGCTGAGTCTGGCTTCCTTGAACTCACTTTGGCAGCTTGTATCTTGGATCTCACTCTGTTGGTCACGATCAAATCTCATCACCATAGGTGGCGTTTGGAATGTAGTCGGACCGGTAAATGGGGAGTGGCACCAGTTTTACTGCAGCTGAAGCCCCGCTCCGTCTGTCCGTCTGTCCGTCCTGCCATCACTCCAGAGCAAAACACAGAGATACTGGGGTCGTCTACTTGAGGCAGAGCCTGACGCCCAACCCATGCAGAACAGTAATCTTTTTTTTTACAATTGAAAACCTCAAATGAACTTGTAAAAACTACCGTTTGTATGTTTTTAATTACTTTTTGCATTATGTAATAGGTAACCAGATCGACTGCCGTTGCTGACGTTTTCTCATAAGCATGCCAGCATTTACACTGTAGTCAATACAAAGAACACAAGCGGCGCACTGACTGGTTCAGTTTATTAGAAGTCTAATACACAGTATCACGTTGTCCTCGTCTAATGTTTAACTTTTATACAGTTTGGAGCATTGTGGTGTTGCTCTGAGAATACCAGGCTGAAGACAGAAACAGCTTGTAGGAGGTGGTTTAAAAGTGTCTGTTGCTTTGCTCACAAATTAACCAAACCTACTCCCCCCAAACGACAACTCATTAATGTATTATTTTTATCATAACATACTGAACCATGTATTGTATTAAACTTGTGTGGATGGTTTCTGACTCCTCTACTTAATGTGTACAGCACTGCTTTCAGGACACGTTCGCTATTGTTGAGCAGCTCTCTGCTCATTTTTGTGATAGTCTGTTATTATTTCTGCAGCACCTGCCTGTGGCTATATTAAACTCTGTGTGTCACACATTCTGGAACTTGAAGAAATGTGTATAATGAGTAGACATAAGCACCAGTGAGGTTAATTATTGTAAAGGTCGGTAGCACTGTTAGTGGCAGGGAGGCTGGTCTGCTGACTTTTTCTGGATTTCTGAGTATTGGATCAAGAACATTAGGCCAAAACATGAAAATCAACTCTAGGAAAGTCGTTGCACAATGTGTTCCATTTGATAGTGATACCAGGTTTGCAGAAATATTAACTGAGGTTAATGATGGATGATTGTCTTGTTGATTCAGATAGAGGAAGTGTTGGTTTAGGTGTTTTCATAAGGATAGAGAGAGGGGAGTAAAGAAAAGGCAACATCTACAACAACAAATATTGAAAAATAAGTCAGAAGAGACCAGATTCAGGGTCTTACTAGAGATGAATCAATTCTGTGGCACAAGCTCTGATACAAGTTACCATGTGCATATGATGATATTTCAATTGTAATGCCTCATCAATGTATTTAGGTGGCACAAACAGGCATGACAAACACTAATTCATTATTAATATGATTCAAACATAAGAAATATGAGAACTAAATGGTACATAGAAGTAGAAGAAACCGGCATTTATTTTTAAAAAGAATCTTTGGTCTGAATCTTCAATTCAACTTCAGTTCCATCATTTTGAGGGGAAAAAAAATCTATTTAGAGCTAAAATGAACATTTTAACAACTTTTCTCTTTCTTTCTTCTTTTTCTCTTTTAGTCATCACAACAGGCTGTTAAATAAAATTCTTTTGACTAAATTATGAGCTGAAAGTCATAACTGCTAGATGGCAGATTGTTTGTGCAGAGCTGCAGCAATACAAACCTTTTCCACATTTTTGAGAATTCCTGTGAAGTTTTGGGAACATGAACTGTTCCTCTTGCAGGCCGCGGTGTTTTGGCTGTACACAGAAGTCGCACGGAGCATAGATGGGGTTCAGGAAGAAGTGAAGGAGGAGTGACTATCCTTGTGTGGTTAATTAAAGCTGAGCGCTGTGCCCTTCTCCACCCCACGCTGTCTCTTTCTGCCTCAGCCCAGAGAAAAGGCCGGATGGCTTTGTCTCTTTCATTAACTTCTATGAGGTAATACCTCTGGCAAAATGCACTCAGCATATTTGTCAAAGAAAAACACCTGATTGCATTCAAAAATAAATGAGATTCTTTCAAGTTAAGAAACTTGAGAGAAGTGATGATTTTTGGAGCTAAAACCCATCAGTTTCTGAATCTTTTCTCACACCATCAATCAGTGCTTGATGCATACCAGAGGTTTGCGCAACCAGAAGAATGTTCCTCTCGCTCTGGCTCTCGCTCATTTGATATTTAGGTAACTCTCTGTAAAAAGGAATACACAGGAGTGGGAGGAGATGCACGGCGGGGAGTGTTTCAGTGTGTCAGTACTGATTAAAGCGGGTCAAAAATGTTAAGAAATAGAACCTGGTTGAATTTATCAGTTTTAAAACAGGATATTTATGCAGTATGATGTCAAGAAATCCACCTCAACAAATGTTTTCAAATTCCTTGTTATGTAAGTCATTTTGTATGTATGAGCAGACCTCTTCTTTGTTCTGTTTTGAACTTTATGCACCTCCTATGTGTTTGGTGCCTCATCACTGCATTTAGATGACACAAACAAATATGACAAGGACTAATGATGAAGACTATCCCAAGAAAACTCTGCTTTTGTCATTTGATACCTGCTTTAATGTGAAAGCAGAGATAAAGTAAGCTAATTGATAAACTGATCCATAACTGAATTTTAGAAAAAAAAAATCTATTTGTCTCTGGCCGTCAGTCCGTTATCGCCCTCAAGTGGATTTGTCAAAATGCTCCAACACTGCCACCCTGACAGCTGTTCAGGGGCAGCATTTACAGCATGTTGTCAATAAACTTGACCATATTTTTTATCATATATCACGACTGCCTTGCATTGAGACTTCATGTAACAAATCAACACAAAGTTGTTCATAACTGTAAAATGGAAGATTTAAAAAAAAAAAATCTTTTTCTTTTATTTCAGTCTTGACCCGAATGCCGTTGTTCTGTGAAGGCCATGCAGGTTTCCTTGAAGAACATTAGTAAAAAAAAATCATAAATAAATTAGATAAATGTATGAAGCATTTCAAAAGCAAGTTTAGAACGTCAGAAAAAAAAACAAACATTCAAATTTTTGAACATGGAAAAACAATTTGATAAACCACTATGAATCTTTAAACACATGGTTGTATGCTTAAACTCACAGGCTGGGAAAGGAAAGCATTAATCAGAAAATCAGCCAAGAGGGCCATAGTAACTCTGGAGGAGCTACAGAGTTGTCCTGAGGTGTAAAGACAATATCTGTCTTTACAAAGATTGATCACTAATGACTTTCTGATGGCCTTGATCAGAAAGTCATTAGAAGAAATAACGATGACATTTGTTACTGTTATTTCAAATGTTATAACAAATTACATGTAGGTTAAGACACATGTCTTGTGGCTTGACCTACATGTCAAAACACAGATGTGTAGGTGTGTCTTGAATGTTTTGGGAAGTTCTAAGTGGCAGGTTATTATTTGCAGGCTTCTCCAGAATGCATTGGTTGAATCAACGCATTCAAACAAGCAGAGGAGCATATAAAACACGCAGAACTGAAAAGTGCTCTCATCTGATGAAACCAAGATAAAACTTTTAGTCCTGTAAGCAAAATGTCATATGGCAGCATCATATTTAGTACAGCATCTTCACAGTGACACATGGTGGAGGCAGCATCCTGCTGAGGGACACAAAAACATACACAATGGCACAAAGTGGAAAAGTTCAAAGTGCACTATGAACAGAATCCTTCTGTTCAAACAGGTTTGCATTCAAAATGATTAACCTCTGTGACCATTAATTTTTTAATCCACTACTCCCTTTGGCTGTCCCAGTGATGGTTCATCTGAGGATCCAACACTTTTCATAAAAATCCGGAGGCTTTGTCACATTTTCAGGCCCTCAACCTGAGACACATTTATTTAGACCTAAGGACACGCTAACATCAGTGCCGAAAATAAAGTGCACCTCCAAGCAGGAAACAACAACAGCATGAAACACAGTGCCTGTCGTAACGTTGCCTCTGCTCAAATTAAATTCCCTTAAGTGACCCCATGAAAAGAGCAATCCCTCCTGGCCTGACTGACAGGAACGCGGTGTATTAAATGAGCCGGTCGTTCAGATTAGATGATCTATCGGCGAGAAGGCATACAGCTGGAAAAGCGGTGAGTAAGAGAGGCTCCCGGAGCCATCAAACACTCGTCTGCTCCAGAGTGTGTTCCCACAGGAGTTCACAGAGGAAATGATGCTCCCACTCAGTGTGGCCATCACTGTGGACAGGAAGATGTGCAACAACAGAGACATGGTTATACAAATGGTAACTGAGACTGGCCATCTGGTTCTCAGAGCTCAGGGCAGGGAGCTCTAACTGGATCCAACTGGATGTGTGTTGATGTTTATGGTTCAGCGAGGATGAAGGTTTGACACAAATCATCATATTTACTATTCAACAAAGGACACCCAGCAGCAGGCTCAATCAAGAGATAGTAGTGTAAGAAATAGTGCTAGTAATGGATGTTATTATGACAGACTTTTAACTTTCTAAGGGGAAATCTAACCAGTTGTGAAAGCAGTATATATATATATATATACAGTATATCTATATCCAGGTATAGATATAGATATGTGTGTGTTTGTGTCTGTGTGTGTGTGTCATAATATTACAAGAGTTCACACAGCAAATAAAAGCAATATTCATATGAGGAGAAGCATAAACTATATGCACAGAAAGCCAAATGTAGTTTACTCTGACAGACACTTATACTCTTAATTAAAATGATTGTTTTCTAGAGGCACTATGCAATGAAAAGCCTCACACTACCTAACTCAGAGGATAGAATGGTGGATTCGAAACTCCAAAGATACCTTAACCCTCCATTGATTTTTTTTCCCCTCCTTACTTAATTAAGAGAGCTTCATATCGTTTTACTTGTCTAACCGTTTGAAATAAACCAGCCAATCGTTGATTGCAAAATCAATTTCTGGGTATTTACTGCCCCCTAACGGAAATAACGCGTAATTGAAAAGGAACTGATCCTTTGTTTAAATATTTGCTTTTTTGAGCCACTTAACTTTGATCTACAAAATCTACAGGTGTTAAATCAAATTAACTACAGATTAGTACATTCGTTAACTTGGCATTTAGCAAAGAGAGAGATCAGGAAATGAGAACAAGATGCTATGTTGGCACCAACAAGGTAATTCTTGAAATGCTTTTAGGTATAATCTTGACATGCAGTGGCTGGTGTCATGTATTCATAAATATCATAAAAATCCTAATACAATAAATATCCCAGTCTGGACATATTTATAACACTAAGACATTTTTAAGCATTTCAAAAGTGAGACTGACACACTAGCATCCAACTTTGTGGTTGTATGCAATGTTACTTTTGATTTTAGATACAGATTTGTCATCTGTATAGAGTATCTCTAAGTGGATATTCTGAATGTAGAAAATCTTAGTAGACACATATATGGTGAGCAAAACAACGATTCACTTGATTTAAGTTGTGATTAATTCACACCCCAGATCCTTTCTTTTAAATAAATGCAGCAGCAGATGTTTAAAGTGTTGCTGTGTGTGCAGGAGGTTTGCACAGGAACACACTCATCGACTGGATTGCTGTCGAAGGAACAGCTCGTGAGCAGATTAAAAAACATAAAACTTCAATTTTCAGTATGTAGCCTGACGTGTTGCTCAGATGAAATGTTCATGTTAATCATTTGCAAGGTAAGTGAAACTAAGTTGCTATTTTGTTATCAACCATTAGACCTCATTGCACCCAGAGGCCGAAAGGGGGACGGGCCACTCTGCATTCAATGTTTGTTTGTTTGTTTGTTTATTAGAGCGTTATTGGGAGAGGGCAGGGCCACTTCCTTCCGCCAGGGGGCAACACTGTGTCACTCTCCTGAACTTTCTTTCGCAGCCTCTGTTCTGGAGGAAGGTGGTGCTATTGTGGACAAGCTGCTGCTGCCACGCGCTTGGCGCTCCTGCAGATGAGCGCGCGATCTCCAGGCTGTCCTCATGGATCAATGCTGAGAGGCGGCCGAGACCCTGGTGACCTCTTTCGCTTTTACTATGTCTGCAGAGGCAGCAGTGATGCTCTGTCGGAGGATCTGAAGTCTGGTGCGCGGATGCGTTTTTTGAGTGCGCTGCAGCCTGCACAGAAGAAACACGATCCGGCTGACTGGATGCAAACCACCCAGGATGTTTTAACTGCACTGCCTGTTAACTTTTTGTGTTTTCATTCTTTTTGTTTGCTTTTGACTTCATTTGGATGTCTTTTTGTGGGAGTTTTCGCGTTGCTCTGCAGGGAGCGGGCATGGTTTTGCGTACTGGAAGTTTAACCCTGCTCTCCTGAACTCCCCATCTTTTGAGTTTTTTTTTTCTTCTTCTTCTTTTTCACCACAAGTTTATAACCGAGTCTGCAGGAGGATTGAGGCACGAAAGAGCAAATGGCCAACGAGCGCAAACCGCGGCTCTGCATCATGGCAAAGGGGGACAGTGGGTACGGGTTCCACTTGCACGGCGAGAAGGGGAAGAACGGCCAGTATATCCGCAAAGTGGAGCCGGGGTCCCCGGCGGAAGCGTCGGGAATGCGCGCCGGGGACAGGGTGGTCGCGGTGAACGGAGTCAACGTGGAGAGAGAGACGCACCACCAGGCGAGTGCATCTCCACGTGTGGGCATTCGTAGATTGTCACTCGTGTTACGGGATGGGCCGTCTCTGTCTGCAGGGGGTCCATCAACAGGTCATGCTGACTGAAACAATCAGGACAGTCAGGCACCAACTACTCCAATTTTTGCATTGTTTTTTGTTTTGTTTTTTTAAAACAAAGATCGCGTTGACTTTATAGATTTTTAGCCTGAAAAAAAAACTTTCCTCAGATGAGAACGTGCTTTTTTAGACAGCAACAGCCTGCGCAGCACGTCTGTGCCAAGAAAAAGCTGCTGCCACCGTAAATTAGGTTAAAACTGTCTCCAGTTCTGCCTGGACGGGGCTGTTTCTCTCCGAGGACTTGGCTCCTGCTCACAGAGAGTCTGAGGGGGTTTCATAATTATCTGTATACAGCCCGTCAGGCTCTCTCTGTGACCTTGTTGCAGCAGAGATAAAAACACAAGCTGTTGGTCGCTGGGTTCAGCTCTCGGGAGATCCATCCGCTCCGTCCTCTCATTTCAGTGGGACAGATTAAACTAGTTGGATAATGATGTTTGATGATATTTAAACTGTTGCAGGCCGCCTCCAAGGCAGACCCTCACTCGTTACTACCAAGAGATCAGGATCATTTGGATGTGTGTCATTGGAAGATATAAACTCGTCACTGATTATCCTGCAGTTGATCTAATGCTAGGTTTTGCTTTTACAACTATGGTGGCCCATCCTGGACCACCATAGTTGTGCTTTTCACATCTAGAGATGGAATATTTTTGCTATTCTGCTTTGACAATTAGCTCATTTGGCTAAGAGAGCGAGCATCTGTGAACATTCATTTCCAAGTCTTGCCACAAATTCTCAGCCTTTGACTGGGCCATTTAAACTTGTAAACAGGCTTTCATCCAAAGCTTTCCATTGTAGCTCTGGCCGTATGTTTAGGGTTTTTGTCACAACAGAAGGTGCGTCCTGTAGCAGGTTTTCATTCAGGATTGTCTCTAGGTCAACACAAACTTACTTCCGTGTCTGCAGCTGCACAGTATAACAAATCACAATCATCACTTTCAATTTCAGCATGTTTCATGTTGCAACACAAAGAACTGCCTGGTTGCAGTATTCTCTGGATCATAATATATCAAATTTTCATGCATTCAATCTATGCATGAGAATAGATAGCAATAAATATGGTCATTGTCGTGTTAAACATTATCACAATGTCTTGTTTTTACTGATGGAGTGCAGCCTTAACCCTCTCCCTGCTGAATTAAAGCATACCCACAGCATGATGCATCCATCACCATGTTTCATGGGGATGGTTTGTTGTTGGTCATGTGCTGTGCAGCTTGGCGAATCACAAAGAGAACTGCTTTCTCTGGATTTAGAGTCTCGCGGTAATGCAGGCCACACTTTTAAACATTTTATTTGTGGAAAAACGAAAACATATAATTTTACTTAAACTTCACATTTTTGTTGGTCTGTCACAAAAAAAGTCTTAGTAAAATGAAAATGCATTAAGGCTTGTGGTTTGTGGTTCTAATGTGGCAAAATGTGATTCAGCGACTTTGAGCACTTTTGCGAAGCGCTGTTATCGTATCGAAGCCAAACCTGGCACAATGGCACCTGGATAGTGAGAATGATGAGTCTCTAAATTGAATGATGACGACTTGTCATGTCTCTCCTCCAGGTGGTTCAGCGGATCAAGGCAGTAGAAAATGAGACCAGGTTGCTGGTCGTCGATCAGGAGACATACGAAAGCCTCCGCAGCCTGCATCTGACGGCCACAGAGGAGATGGCTGTTCTTGGGACAGAGGCTCTCCCCGCTGCTTCCTCCCCTCCAGCCTCCACGTCTCCGACACCCACCTCCACTCCTTCCTCCCCCATCAAGAAGCGTCAGAACGGCTCTGTGTCCAAGCAGGGCAGCCAGGTGCAGAAGCCCACCAGGAGGTCACCTTCGAAGGCTGCGAAGAAGGTAAATATGAATTCAAGCCATCGTCTCATTTCACAGTGAGAAACCAAACCCATGTGTCAACAGATTGCCAGTAGTGAGTCATTTCTCCTCTGAGATTCTCTTCTCCCTGGACTTGTTTTGTGGCTGTCATGCCAGTTTAAGATTGGATTTGTAGATGTCGTGCAGGTTCTGCGGGCTCAAATTCTCGAGTGCTGATGAGGGAGTAACAAAGCTTAGCTGGAAGCAAGCCAGACGTTGATTCAGAAGTGTCAGAAGGTGACACCAGCAAGAAGGCGTAAAGTCTGGGTTGTTAAAAGCTGGAAGAAAAAAAGCTTAGCTCTCCCGATGTGGGCTGGGAGGTTTTTTTTAGTTTTTTTTTTTTTTAGTTTTGGTTAAAGGAAAATGTAAAGACTGCAGTGGGCTGTAATGTGTCTCTGTTCATTTTCACTAGAATTTCATTCATTTGTTTTCATATTTCCGCCGATGGTGACAGTCGTCGTCACGTCGTGTCCACAAAACTCAGATTTGGTTTCATAGAGCGACTATCAGAAATAAAACGCAGCTCCCCTTCTGGTTTCTGCATTTACGCCACATGTGTTTTTACTTAGCTTTGCCCTGTTGATATGCTTCCAGCGCTCAGGCCCTTACTCTGTATGGGGTTTGACAGCTTCACTGCTTTGCATTTTAAATATCTCTGCGACTTCGTCTAGTTCTTGCCCTCTTGTCTTGGAAAGCGTGCGGTGCTAAGATGTTCTAACCCACCAAGGTCTGCAAAAAAATTGTTTCTTTCTCAATGTCATCACTCAAAGGGAAAAGCTGGAAGGACACACTCAGAAGGCTGAACCAAAAATGAATTAGCCTTTTAAAATGAAATGCATACTTTAACAGGGACTTCTATTTCCTGTTGCACCTTAAAGCAAGCTGTTCCCTTATATATATATTAAGGCTTAGGATTGACAAACCACACAAATAGAGCGTTTAATGTCTTCTGCAGAAGTCTTTTCGAGTTATGACGGGGGGGAAAAAAGATTTGGCTTAAAGTCCAGCAAGTAAAAGCAAAAGGAAAACAGACTGGTCAACAAAATGGAGAGGAAAACCCAGGATTAAAAAAAAATGACATGATGAACCAGTCAAGTTTATTTGTATGGCGCTTAAATATGGCAACAAAGCAGTTCAAAGTTAACCATACAGTCAACAATCTAAATATTGTAAAAAAAACAAAAAAAAAAACAAAAAACAATGACAATAGAAACTGTCTGTGCATTGAATTAGTGCTCTGATGTCACACATGGTCAAAGACACATTGAGTAGAGAGTCTTACAATACATTGTTTTTTACTCCATGTCTTTATCTTACCTGGAAATATTTTTGAAAAATTCACTTTTTTTAATAAAAGTAGAGATCCACGGATCCTCTACTTCCTTTCTCTCAGCAGACCTACAGTAGAATCTTATAAAAGAAAAAAACTTACATTGTTTTTCTCACTGAATAAATGTACTCACAATGAACAGATTTTTTTTCCCTAAATCTTCTGGTGTTAAAAAGCTCTTCTGCAATATATTATACATCTATTTTAAGGCTTTTCAATCTCTGATTGCTGATACAAACTGATTGTTTCTTTGGATTATTAGTATTTGTCACTATATGCTATGTGGTTTGGTCCATTTTATTTTCCTCTTGCTAAGCAACAGGACAGCCAAACTGCTGATAGTAGCACATTTCTCCTCATATTTTACTTTTTAAGAGAGGTCGAAGGAGGACAACCAGGCAGCCTGAGATTTAAAAGCATTATGAAATAGGACAGAGGAAATCTGAGACTCAAAGCAGCCAGAATAAAACTTGCTGGCACTTTAAGTTCACCCACTGCCAGTAGGGCAGGGCATTAGGAAAACAAGGTTTTGGATATTCACCACAGACGTTTGGCTCAACCTATTGTTGCATACTTAACTTTTGTTCACCGTAAAAGTATTAAATAACTGCAGTTGATTGTAGCTGCAGTAAACAATGCTGGTTCCACTACCTGTGACCAAGATGACGTTGTGCTTCCTGGTACTGTCTCTGAAACCCCAGCCGATTGGATGAAAAGTTTGAGGTCAGGACGGTCTGAAATTGTCAGACTTCAGATGTTAGCAGCACTGAGGGAGTGATGGCTCTGAAATAAAGTGTTTCAGTTTTCTTTATAGCAAAGCCTATAAAAGTGGTTTGTTTTCTTCTTGATCTCTCAACATGAACGTCTGAAATCAATCACAGCTCTTACTGCTGCTGCATCCACTCACTGGCGGAGGAAACGCAGCTGGACACAAACTTTTCTGCATCCGTGTTTCCCTGCACATCTGCCCTATAAACATGCCAGTAAAAGGGTCGGTGTGGAGTGTTTGTGCATATGTTCTCCAGGTTACATGACACTGCCTGTGGTTTCTTCAGCTTTATGGCCAGTCATCTCCAAGGTTTCCCTCCGATAGCATTCCTCTCCATGTTTACTGCAGGAAATAGCTTTCTGCTCAAATCTGTTTTGCTTCTTTTTTTAATCCAGGATACATGATATGTGTGTTTTCTTCATCTTTCAAGTGAGCTCTGTTTTTCTAATGTCACTGAAAGAGAGTAAAAATACTCATGATGGAGATTATCCATGTTGTCATCCAAAAGGCGAGATCCCGAAAGGACCTGGGGACAGAAAGGGAAATCACAGTTTACTTTGGATTTCTTTATTCTCTCAATCTCCAGTCCACTTCTCAGTAAATAAATTAGTCATTAATTGATTGGTAGCAGCATAATAATAAATTTGCTCGGTTTTCCACTAGCCTGGCACAAATATTGGCTTTTTCCATTATCATAGTTTGTCGACACACTTTAAGCTGCTGTCACGCTAAATGTGAGGAAATTTAGGAGATTTTGAGAGCCCTGTTAGGTGTGTGTGTGTGTGTGTGTGTGTGTGTGTGGGGGGGGTGTGTGTGTGTGTGTGTGTGTGTGTGTGTGTGTGTGTGTGTGTGTCTTATGTTTAATTAATAGTGTAATTAGACAAATGTTGATGTAACCAAGGCCCAGTGACATATAACCATGTCTTTTTTCATTTAAATGATTACTTTCTATATGATATATGGTCTTCCAATGCTGCTGAAGAAAGTTCAGTGGTTGCCATGGTGATTGAATACAGGTCAGATGGCAGACACAGCTTGCTTGATGCAAACAAAACTGCAGTGGGATTTAACAATAAATCATTTTAAATTTGTCATTATCAGCCTATGTGATAATATTCTGCCTCTTTCCTTGCTTATATTTTTGCCTGTGCATACTTATAGATGTGACTGTGCATGTGTCTGTTTTGGTGAAATGCAGAAGCCAGTGATGCTGAAAGTGCAGGAGCGTCACGCGTCAGAGTTTAAACATATCATTTTACAAAGACACACACCTGAGAGCTCAAAGCTGGCCTATTTTCTCCACGTTTCTCTCTCTTACACACACACACACACAAACACAGACTCCTACAAACTCTAAGGTGTGTTGCTGTGTTGTGTCATTTCCTTTTGAACGAAGTGTTAGGTGTCACTTTCTCATTAGAACCTTTTTTTAAACCAGCAGATAGGCACAAATAAACACGCACACAACTGCCTTTGCACGGGTCCAAATGTAACAAGTACTTGTTTTTGTCAAACGCCAACTTTGTGTCCCCTTCTTGTGATCTTTAACGCAGCTTTTTGAAACATGTGTTAGTGTTGGCTCATTGCGTGCAAGTGATAAAACTGTGGAAAACCAAATACGTTTTGCTAAAACAAACAATGTTACTGTGCACTATTCACTTCTGGGAAGGCAGGGTTAAGTTTGGCAAAAGAGTAAGGAAGAAAGTAAACGTCACCTTACGCTCTTTGTATTTGCAGACTTTATTCCTACTCCATTTTTCAAAAGAATATAAATGAGGATTTTAATTTTCAAATATTCAGAGGGCTTTCCACATTCAGATCACGATCTGAAACACTGTGTGATTGTAGCAACCCTGTGAAACACTGGACTGTTTGTAATTTACTTTGAATTAGAGCAGAATGTTACAAATTACACCAGAGGAATACTTTAAAATGTAAAAAGTTATTTAAAACTATAATGAATCTTAAGATTTTTTTCCTATTCCGGAGAATATTTAAAAAGTAAATTCATCAAACTCTACCTGCTACATTCTTGATGCCCAACAAACAACAAGGGGTTTTACCTATGAAATCATTAGTTTGGTCGGCAATGTGCATCTGTCAACTTGTATCCTGTCTCCATGGTAACTAATTGCTCTGTGTTAGACAGTAGTTTCTGCTACTTCTCTTACTGCTTTGGATTTAAGCTCAGATTTCTGTTGTCGACCCACAGCTCTATCACCTGAAAGTAAAGCGGTGCCTCTGGTATGTCCGCTCGTATTCTCTCTAATGTCAAAAACAAAAATGCAGCAGACTCTTAACTTGCACATCTACACCATCATCAGAATGATAAGCCATTTTATTAAAAGGTCATAATCATATACAATGAAAATTGCATCAGATCACAAAACAACAAAGGGTTGCTCAGTGTTATGTTTCTCAGTGAATTGTGGAAAAGGGCTCCTTTTCAAGTAGATTTTGTTTCTTGTGCTCTCCTCTCCCGACCTCCTCCGGACTTGAATTTCCACCCTCTGCTGGTGATAAGACATTTTCCAAACACAAATTTAGCTCAAATGTTTGCTGTTGTTCTCTCTGTTGCTGCTTCGTTCACAAGCAAAAAAATAGAAGGAGAATTGAAGGCTTTGTTTTCCACCGATGCACACATATATTTAAAAGCAAAAAATTCAACATATTTCTCCTTTTATCTACTATTGACAGCTCTATACAAAAACTAGATTTCCATGAGCTTTAGTCTTTTGCGATTTGGCAAAAACAAGAGAGATATATAAAAAAAAATGAGCGATTCCAGATGATTCATTTTCCTGCCAATATACATGTGAACTGTACTTCGTGTCTTCATAAATGTAGCTACATTATGTTGTTGATTTACAAAGCCTTTGCAGATCATCTGCTCTCTGTGGAGCTCAGACTGAAACACATCTGCTGAAACACCTGTATTTGAGGGGGTTTAACTTTTAATTACATGATGCCTCATTTAACATGGTTTGTTTGAATTTGACGAATCATTTCAATCTTAAGCGGAATCCAGCAAAATTTAATGTTTAATTGTATCTAAATATCAACCGCTGTACACAAACATGGAGGTTTATCTGCATATTTATGCACTGCTAAAGACTCGCATGTGTTGCAGCTGGAGAAACTCAAATCTCCGACTAAACAAAACAACAGAGAAATGGGGGGGGGAAGGTGTATTTATTCCTAAAGAGAGCTTCCAGATGAGCATCTGAAACACTCAATCAGTTTGACTTCTTATTTGATTTTATTAAACATAAATGTTAGCACTTGTGTAAGTGAAAGACACTCATTGAAAATTTGAATTCAAATAAACACATTAAAAAATGTTCTATCAAAATTCAGAGAAAAAATCTTGGATCACTGCATAGATTTATATTGAGTATCACAGATCCTCAGTCATTCTTAAGAGAGTAAAGTCCAAGTTGCTTGTATTCACAGATGTGGAAAGACATGGTTACCTCTATTATCTCCTGCCTTTATATCTCAATTTCTTTTTGAATGAACTCCATGCCTTTTTTTGTTTTTTGCACCAGAGAATAACTTCCATACCTGACCAATCTGTTTATAAAAACAGCAGAAAAGGAAATGTTGACTATATATATATATATATATATATATATATATATATATATATATATATATATATATATATATATATATATAAACCCAAAACCCCCCCAAAATTCATAATAGGTCAAAATGTATAATTTTTAGTTGTTTGTAAATACTAAATGCAGACATTTCCTATGTGTTTACATTTTTTTGTTCGATTTGATGACATTCTCAAGGCCAGTCTTTATTTTACAGAATAAACAGATGGTCAGTTATTAGGCTTTCACTCTAATAATTAGAGCTGGAGCAGTTCTCCTCATAAACATCTGGAGCTGGTAGACGAGACCCTCCACCCCAACCCCCAGCCTCGAATACCAATGTTGTTACATCAAGGGTCCTGATTCAGTGTGTGTTTGGGCCAGAGAGCAAACCAAATTCCTAGAGTTAAAACATGAAGGATGGAAAACGAGTCAGGGTCAGGGAACGATTGTGTCTGGTTCTGGGTGTGTATGTGTGTGTGTGTGTTGGGGCAGTAAACGGACAAAGAGGCGAGCTGAGTTTGTAAGGTGCATAATGTCAGAGGAATATTAACAACTGAGTGTATTGTTTTAGAAGTGTGTGGGTGGGTATGTGAGAGCGAGCACAGCTGTGTGTTTCTGCATTATTTACCCAATTCAGAACTGATAATGTATTCAAACGTTGCTCCATGTTAACCCAGAGGATCTTAACTTCAGTGTTTCTCTGCAAACGTTATAAAATATTCCTTCACACAAAGAGTGTCTGCACTTCTGATTTCCATGTCTTGAATTTAGAAGTGTCTCAAAAAGTAAACTAAATATTATACATAGTGAGATGAGACTGGACAAAAAATATGGGGTTGGAGGTGTTTATTAAAATTTGCAATTTTAGGTCAAAACTCTCTTCTCTCTCTCTCTTTTCTGTCCTAAAATGAGAATTAATAAATTTGTATGCCTAAATATGTTTGATAGCATTCACAACAATTGCAGCTAAAACTAAAACCATATATTTACATGTCTTTATTGTCATTCCCTAAATCACAATTAAAGCATGGAGCGTGTCAGAAGTACTCTACCACTGTTTGAGTTTTAATCTGACCCAAATGCTCGGCATTATTTATAGACTGGACTACTTTAGTCAAGCTTTCTGCGTCAGAATTGGGAAACGGCCCTGCCAGCCATCACTCATCAGGGATTAGTCTTTAAGACTCCAATTCAATTTTTGGACAAATACATTTTAGATAACTTTTTAGAAATGACACCTCCTCTGCCACACTCTGGTTTTCATTTTGTCAATATGATCACGTAAAATGTTGGCAGCTGGATTTGGAAATGTCTGTGTACTTTGAGTAGGCTGTAGTCAGGGCGAGGACTGATCAATCACTGCCTACACGAAAATCCTTAAAACATATTCAGGAACCAACAAAAGAAAAAAAGAAATGCACTCTCTGGAAAGACATAATTGGAGAACACAAGAGATATATTTTTTTCTTTTGTCTTGGAGGATCCATGTTGATCAGGAAGTGGAAATTAAGACAACACAACCAAGACAGGTTTCCTTCTGTCTCTCTCCACTGTTGGAGACTTTTTCACAGTGGAGGGCCAGCATTTATCTTCACACACTATATTATATTTGCTGTGATAAGTTAATGAAACGATCCTTACAGATCAACTGAACACTTTGCAGATAGCTTTGTAAGTGATTGAATATGTCATCTCCTAACATTAGCAACTCCACTTTCACTCCAAACTATTACATGTACCACATTATTTTACACAATAGTTGAGGATAAATGAATGTTAAATCCATTGCAATATCTGAAAACAGGGATTTCATGTGGGATCCATTTAAAGCTTTGGCTTGAAGAACCAGATGGACGCATGGACAGGGACATTTCCACCCCACCCGACTAAAATGTGTCAAACAATGCAGGAGGCTTTTAGAGTTCGGTTAAAAAGCAGTTCAGCCTCTGTTTGTATCGCTCATGCTTGGCATGGCGTCACATTATTTCCTGTATTTACAGAGTTGATCAGTGTTCAATATTTGCTGGGTAAACTAGAGTTATTTTGCCAAAAATAATAAGCAAATATTTCAGTGTCTAAAATCCTCCAGCTGTACTAACAGCTCTATATTGTCAGGAGCTGAACTCAAAAGGGACGACACATTGTTTGGAAAAGATCTATGCTTTTATTTTTTAGAAACATTATGACACTTTCTCCCCACTTCCCACTTATGCACTACTTTGTGGTGGTCAGCCACAAATCTTGTATGAAAATATGTTTAAAGGGTAATGCATTTGTAAAACACTGTTCCCCTTTGACCGCTGAAATAAACACACACAAATTAAGCGCCACCTTCATGGATGAGGAATATCTGCCACACACTGATAACATGGGTGTGGACTCACCCTCTCCCACAAACATTACATCACCGTCACATGTGAAAAACAAACAGCAGCAGAAAGAAACGGCCAGAAGTTGGACCGTTGTATGTAACACTTGCTTTGATTCAAGCTGAAATGTAAGTAGATAACTTAAAAGAGAAGAAAGAGACACACACCACCGCACTCAGATGTGAGTAGCGCCAGCAGCCCACATAGTTTAGGTTGACATTTAAATGCAAATTGAGCTGAAAAGTATTTCTTTTAACCATTTCACTGCTGAACATGTAAAACATAAACGATTGAGCATGAGATAGGAATAAGAACAAGAGGAAAATAATCAAAAGGCATCCGGTTTGGATTAGGAAAAGAAGAAACAAGAAGGATGTTTGGCAGAATCGCTCCGGTTTGCCTCCACAGACATTTGTCAACATCACAAACTCCTGAAACTGAAAATGAAGCAGAAATGACAAATTGCTGTCATTTGTAATTAAACAAATGACAGCTGTCTCTCTGTCGCTTCGCATCTCTGGCAGTTCAGCTTTGAGCTGTGAAATCCTGCACAGCATGTTCACACTCACCCTTTGCAATGAATTGCTGCTGCCGGCAACTTCAGCAGTTGGTAGATGACAACAAACAACAATCAAAAGTGCTTCATCACATATTTAGGTCACTGGCTCATCAGTCGATCTTAGTTCAGCCACAGGCTGTTTGTTCACTTATCAATTGTTCCAATAATCTGAACACAACGAACTGAACTGTTCTGCTTTCCACATGTTTCTATCCATTTTGCTTCTTTTAAAAAACAGAGACAGAGACGTGCGTTGAGGGTCATTGTTGGTGAGGCACTGACTTAATCATAGTCATATTTACAAATATACACTAACTGCATGTTATTGTTTGCATAAGGAAATTTTGCGCTGGAGGGCAAAAGGGCTCGTTGCCATAGCAACTGACAACAACGAAACAAACAAAAAAATACACTTGAGTATTTCCCACATAAAAGCAGAACATTATTATTAATAAGTGATGTGGTAAGAGGAGAAAACTATCAATATATCGCTGCACTTGACTTTACTGTACGTCTAGCTCGCCGTTACTGTCTCTTAACAGCGAGACAGTGACGTGTGGTTACTGTCTTTCTGAAGTTATGGAGTCACAGTGTCTGGGATCATTTCAAAAAATTCAGCAATTTTGAAGGAAAAAAATAATCAAAATTGGTTAAGCTAAATGAAAAATAAATACTTCACAGTATTTATGTTTCTCAGGATGAAAATAGCTATATAAATTATTTTATCACCTGCGTGCCCTGACCATTTGTCAGAAAACACAGGGTCGAGTGGAGACTGCTTCTGCAGAAAACACTGTTTGGATAATTTGCAGCATATTTTCGAAACAGTTTTTGAGAAAAATGGAGACTCAGAAGGAGGAATTCTTAAAAGAAGAGACTCACTGCCAGGAATCAGTGCTCGTGAAGAACAAGCAAAATCGGGATGCCTGGATTCAAGGCAAAGATACTCAAAGCAGTAATTCTTTTGAGGAGGAAATTAACAGGCTTGGATGCAGAAGAGCCAGATTCAAGGAGGTACACCAAAGAGCAAATGACTTGAGAAAAGAACTGCATGACGCAAAACTCGAGCTACAAAAACACGAGTTTAATGAAAACAACATTGGCGTATGCAGTCAGGCAAAAAAAAGAATTAAATGCCAGTGAGGACATCCTGTCCTCAGAGCTCCTGCTGGAAAATGAAGCCCTCCAACATCAGTGAAGATCTTCCCAAGAAAAAGAGACACTTTTACAGAGAGATGCAGGAAAGTACAGCCTTATATCAAGAAGTCCTTGATATAAGGCTGATGTTATTAATCTGTCAGAACAGGTGGCAACTTTACAGGAAGAGCAGGAAATAGAAAGAACAGCTAGCTCTCAAACATATACGAACAAGGCGTTTATTTAAGATAATCAAAGGTGAAAACAGCTCAGTGCACAGAAATGAAGGCAGCCAGGGCAGAAAAATACGTCTGCAGAGAAAGAGAGACATCTCCACGAAGAGATGAAGAAGATGAAAGAGTCGTACCAGGAACTAAAGAGCAATTATCAAACTTCTGGTAAAGTCCTGGTACAACTGGCAGTGTCATTGGTCTCAATGTCTCTTTGAAACTATTGAAGACTAACAATGTTACATCAACTCTTTTTTTTTTCATCTTATTGAGCAACTTCTGAGTAGCAAGGACTGAAATGGCATCCAACCTAACCAGCAGCAGCAGTGGTGTTTACTAAGGATTGGGAGATCAGCATTTCAATGTTATCACAATGTTTGTAATGCTGGATATAGTTTACGCCTTATAAATACAGAAAACCAAGAGGCTTGATCTCCCTTACGGTAACAAAGCCTGGTTTACTGCATCTGTAAAACTTCATCAATAACATGAAATGCTTTTGTACTTGTCTGTACAAGAAATGTCAAATGTGTTTATTGTATAACATTTCATGAACAGAAAGTTTTGTCAGGCAGCCAACAGAAACTCTACGCATTGCTTGAGAGTGTCCTACCATCCACAGATAAGAAAAGGTCATCAATCGTCTCGTTGATCGCTCAAGTTGACAGCAAAACACCTGGTCAACATTTTCTGCTTCATTTGTGTTAACAGAGACTGAAGTTTCAAATCAGAACAAGTGGTATCAATCAACTTCAGATTCTCGTGCCAAGTCCAAGTAGTAACCATGTCAAAGTGTGGATGAAAGCTTGATCCAAAACTAATGTGGTTTACTACACAATGCTGATTTTACTCTTTATTTTCCCACATTTTCTTCCATTATTCCCAAACCTGCAGTCATGATATCTTGGCATTCCTCCTTGTCTGCTCTTCAGTTGGATCTGTCCACAGGAAACTGAATTAGCAGCAGGTACCGCACATGTTGCACATTCACACACGTTGCAGTGGAGTTGGGGGGACTTCATAAACAGACACCAGCTGGTTTGTCCTGCAGACACAGGCTAAACATACACACACACACACACATGCACACACACTGCAGAGCTGTTATACAACGCTGCACAGCACCAGTGGGAAAAACTGGTGTTTATAGCAATCCCTGCCCAGTTCTTAGGTTCTCATGTTCACTCAGCTCTCGTTAGCAGTGCTTCTCACTCACAGCCATCTCTCAGCTCGGGTTCTTTAATCCTGTAGAGGCCTTGTCTGTTCCGGTCACTTCCATCCGGCTTTCCTTTATTTTCCTTTCTAAGTCCCTCTTTGCTTCTCTCCAGCTGCGTATCAATTCATGTCTCTCTTTTTTTGTCCCCCTTCCCCTTACTGTCTCTCTAACCCGCTGTGAACTCGTCACATCTGCTCCTTTTTCATCTTATTGAGCAACTTCTGAAGCAGCTGCATCTAAAGGCAGTAATAAATGTACAAAATCAATGTGAACAAGAAACAAATGAACCTCCTATAGATCATGACGTCTCTTCCTTTGTTCCCTGCATTTGGCGTTTGTTTTCCGTGACTGTAATGCTGCAGCAATCGACCAGTATTGGGGACTTTGGGATGTAGAGAAATAAAGCAACTAGCCTGGGAAAACAAAGTTCATCTGTAATCGTTATCAACATGCCGATTTTCAGTGATAATATCACAGTTGGATCTTTTCTTTATGTCATACAGTCCTGATTTGAAAACAGTTTCTTTTGGTCTTGTAATCTTTCTTTGTCTGGTTGCCACTTTTTTTACCTCTGAATTACAAGCTTTTCTTTTGCATCATCATCTTTGTTTCACACCGGGCTACATCTGGCTTCTAGCCAACCGTTTTCGCTTTGACGCAAAACTCTTAAGACAAATGGATTGATTCATGAGAAAGTTTAGTTGTAAAGTTCAAATCATTGCCCTTTCACACTCACGCATGCAAGAAAGTTTCTTTGCATCAAATCAAAGGCGAGTATAGCACACTCTCAAGCACACTCTTGCATGTCCAAACATACTTCATGGCATTGTGAGCCAACATTGAACCAGCGATCCTTGGCTGTGAAAGGGTTAACAGCGGTCACGATCTATCCATCACTGCAGGCCAGCGCTCAATTATTCAACAAGCTGAGATCCAGTTTCATCACCTGCCAATACTACTGCCAGCAGCCGCTGGAAGAGGAATATAGACAGTGTGTATTTGTAGCTACACACAAATGAATCATTTAGGGCAATGTGTTCTTATTCTGCTTGATTTCACATTTTAACCTCAAACTGGCTCCACTGAGCTGCATGGATGCACACACAAACACATGCAAGCAGAAGGTTGTTGACGCTTCTGCTTGCAGTAAACATTCAATTTAGATCAGTTAATTTACTAAGCAGGCACTAATTAATAAGTGTCAATTCAAGGATCCAGATTCCAATTTAATGCTAATTTAATCTGAGTCACTCATTAGTCAGAAAAGTGAGATTTAGATCTAATCAGTTACCTTCAGTTTATGACGTAATGCAAACTGGTAGATTATACAACTGCATGAATACGTGGCACAAAATGACAGCAGGACGGGACGAAATGAGGCTGCGGACTAGTGAAGGGACGTTGTCAACAAATTAGCATAAAAGAAAAACATACCGTCTACATTTTTAAGATATTCAAGATAAATGAAAAACAGCATTGTATGTCTGTGGTGGTCTCCCCCACATGTTCTCCCTCAGATTGATGGGAACAAAGGCTGATTGTGGCAGGACTCTGAGGAGTTCATGGAACAGCACTGCTTCCATTGACCGCACATCCTCTCACTGAGACACAGCTGGGACACTGGGGTCAGCACACGTAGGTGTGTATTGTTGGAAATAAAACATTAGTTTTTTAGTGGGCGTGAAATATTCCATATACTGTAGTTTTCTTAACAGCAAAGCAGCTGGATTCATGAACAGATGTTCCATATGAGCTTGTTTTTATCTGTGATGCAACTTTTTTTTTTCTTTTTTTTTTTTTGTTTCCAGCAGCTCCTGCTGTCTCTCCTCCCATGTGGGACTTTGTTTTGAAAAGTGTCCGCTGGTGATAACCCAAAGCTCTCCCCACGTGACGCGAGGGCTTGCTGACAAAGGAGGAAAACTATACATGTCATTTTTCTTCCCATAGTCAAAATATTTCTCTCCCAGAATCTGTTTTCAACAGGCAGAGCTCACACAAGCACAGCAGCCTCGTTCTGCAACGCTTCTTCTTGTTTAGAAAAACTTCTCCTGCAACTTGAGCCTCTTTGGTTGACGCTCTAAGTCGTCAAAATCATTATCACCGTTTGTCTCACTGCTTCAAGTGGATCTGTTTTTTCTCGACAAACACAGTTTTGTGTCATCACAACACAAAGCATTTGCCTCTTCGCAGCGTTCTTCATGTCTTTAAATGTTTCAGACCATCAAGTCAAACTTTAACATCAGACAAACACGACCTGAGTGAAAGTAAAACCAGCTTTTAAATGATGTCTCCACACCAACCTGGCCCAGTTTGAACTGTCATTTAAACGGGGCACCAAGGGATGACAACAATGAATATCAAACATTTATGTTCAGTAATGAAACATTTGTATCGCTGGAAAGGAATTGTAGCCCAATTTTATTTACAGAACTGTTTTAATTAAGCTGCAGAAATGATATCTCTAAGGTCATAAAAATAAGCATCACAATTGGCCCAATGTTGTTCTGGGTTCCTCTGCGACATCCTTGTTGGTATGGCGATCTTTTGGCCTACTTCATGTAGTCTGATGGGTTCTATTTAAGTGATCTTTCAGTTCTCCCAGTCAGGATGTATTCTGGCCCGGCTGTGGCTAGTGAAACTGCTCCAAACGTTTGGTTAATGCACTAAATCACTGAGGTGTGACCACAAGCAAAGTCCGAAATCCGCAATGGGGCAAAAACGTCTGCACAGCGCTGTATGTCAGGGGCAATCAGGTCTCCACCTGAGCTGATTTTGTGGAGCTCAAGCCGACAATAGAAGAAAAACAACAAAAGCGAAGTGTAACCTCACACTGTGACAAGCTCAGAGTCTGAGATGGCACAGGCCCCACAGGGGTGATTAGTGGGGTTGAGCTCAGCATTGAAAGGCAGTCAGAGGTTAAACTGGCAGACACTCACGTCTCCCCGCATAATGACTCCCAGCTGTGTTGCTCTCAGTGTTTACATTAGAGCTCCACTTTTCCTCACCAGCGTGTCTTACTGGAAACCTCGGTCATCTTCACTTCTCTCCGTGAACCATCTCTCTCTCTTTTCCTCTCTCTCTCTGCTTATCTGTTTATCTGTCTGCTGTCTTTCTTTGGCCTCTGCGTGATCTTTTCATTTCTTCAACTCTCATTCTCAACCCTCTCGCTGCATCTAATTTTCCAACCCTCCCACACACTCGACTCTCTCCACTTTCTTGCTTATTGGCTTCCCGCTCTCACTCGTTTTCTTTTTTTTGTTTTTCCTCCATCAACCAGATCCCAAAATACTAATACATTTGATTTTGGGGGGAATCTGTTTTTTTTCACCCTTACAGCACTTCTTCTGCAGCCAGGAAACAGAGGATGTGCAGGGACTCATGGGAGAATAAATTGATTTAGATTTTTCTGTTGTCTTCCTCCATTTCAGGGCAATCTTCCCAGATCCCTGCTTCCCAAAACTATTTGATGCCTGAAACAAATTAGAATGTTTCTGAATGTCTTTCCTGTACTGAAGAACTATAGTGGTGCTATCGCAATTGTTTTGGTTTTTTTTTGGTAAGTGCAATGAGTTTATGCCAACGTAAAGTCATTGATGATTAATTCAACACTATCTTCACCCACTATCTCTCTTGTTAGCATGTCCCTCTGCCTTCGTATCTGTTTTTTTTTTCTCTCAGTCGGCCTACATATATATTTTTAGCCTTCACAAGCTGTACTCCACAGCAAGCATCACATATGCTCCAAAAAATATATATAGTAACGTCATAAAATCTAAAATCTGCACACTTTATCTGCGCTGTCCTGTTCATGTGAAGTGTTACAGGAACCTGTGTGTTGCATCACTGTGTTAATATGACCTGAGGTTACAGAACCCACCCACCCCCCTTCCCTCACGCCGCATTTCATCCCCTGCTGTGTAGGTGGTAAATCAGCATGATCATGTCGAAGAGCTTCAGGCACAATTAATCCAACTCTGTAAATGTCGTCACCCAAGCTGCCAGAGCTGGTAGCAATATGCTGCAAATGGAAAGTTCCTCACATTATGAAAAAACTTTCATAAAACCCAGCAACTAAATGGACATCTTGCATGAAACAGTCTCTACGCAGTCACAAAAGCAAATCAAAAATATTTTGTTACCTGAAAATCACTGCGGGAATTGCTTTCTTGGACTTGCACCTTTGTTTTACGTAAATTCAACATTAAAGGCATTAATCCATTGTCAAAAATGACTTTCTTTAAAGTAAATCCTTAGAAGAAATTGGTAAATGAGTACTAAAAATACTGTAAACATATACATGACAAGTTTTTATACTCCAGCGTATATCATATTTTTTATTATTTATTGCGAGACATTTCTCATCATAATAAAAAATGTACATATATTTATTATTGTTACAATAAATTCCAGCTGTCTGTATTAAATTTATTATGTTTTTAAAGAGAAGATTCTGTGTTTGTGTGGCTGTGGTTGTTGTGTAATGCAGCCATAGTTACCTACAAAATAATTAATTAGTTCTTATATCAATTTTAATCTTTATCATAACGGCACCACAAAATATTTTTGATAAAACCTTTTAAGTGTGTATCGCTCACCTCTACTCCAGAGGAACAACAACATTTTGCAAACAGCATTCATTTCTAGCAATGTTTCCTTTAAACTTCATTTAATGTCTAGGTAAGGAAAAAATAAATTTGTTTGCAAATACCTCTGTTGTTTTCTCCTAACCATTTTCTCCCCAATTCAGAGCATGTTTACCACAGAGAGGCTGGCTCCGGAGCTTTTTAACTGTGGCTCCGCTGTGGTTTTGCTCCGAATCAACATGGTTGTATTAGTTGAGTGATGTATTAAAGTTACAGATGTAAAAGCATCCCTCAGAGAGGCAGGAGTGGCAAAAACATTATGATGCATATCGGTCTAACTACGCAGCTAAATACACATAGAAAGTGATTATCATGCAAACAGCCACCACAGATTCAGCCATCAATGTTTTATAGCGTTTATTTTTAAAAAAAAACTAAATGTGTTGATCGGCATGGGAATCTAATTTCATCTCAAACATTTCTCCCAGGAGGCCTCAACAGAGGTGGAGATTCAGTCTCAGCCTCAGGACCAGTCTCCCCACCAGGTCGACCCGTCTGAGCTCGCTCCACGTCTGTGTCACCTGACTCGGTCAGCGGGGGGCTACGGCTTCAACCTGCACAGTGACCGGTCACGCCCCGGTCAGTACATCCGCTCCCTGGACCCGGGATCGCCCGCCGAGCGGGCCGGACTGCGACCACAAGACAGACTCGTTGAGGTAGGAGGGAGAAGCTTGAAGTGAGCTGCTGTATCAGTATGAGTGAGTTATGAGACGCAGCTGATGGTGTCAGTGGCACGTAACGCTTTCCAGCTGCTATTTACTCATGTTTGTTCACACTTGAAGGAAAGAAAACGATTTGACAGAGTGCCGTATCCCTCTATCAAACACCATAGGTGCTAAGAATTATTACGAAGCAATTCATGATGGCGAAGTTAAAAAAAAAAAATGCATAGTTCTCAAATAAAAAAAAAATAGAAATCTGTATATTGTGTATTTAGCTCCACTATCTCCACCGTCTTTCCAGCACAGATGGAAAATGTATCTTAGTCAGATTCTGCAAAATGTATATTTTAAAGGCGCTACAGTTTCTGAAATGGATTTCGGCAGAATATGTTTTTCATCTAAGCTATTCCATCTCTGGGTCCATGTTTGTCCTGCTGGAAGCCAAACCTCTGCTTCAAGTCTTGCTGGAGAAAATCATCCTCACAGAATAATTCACCATGGCATTCACCACTGTTCGTCTTCAGCATTTTTCTTATAGAGTATAAAGTTCAGTTGTGGTCTTTCGTGGCAAGCTGCAAACAGGACTTTCTTCTTGCCTCTCTTCAATAATAACGGACTGCAGTGTAGAGCTCCTGCAGGCTGCCGTCTTCTTATTATTGCTCTTCTTAATGTTTTATTAAGTTTATCGCTGCTTTAAACTTTTCCAAAAATTGTTCCCTGACCTGGCTGACTGTTTGTAATAGTTTTTCCTCTTGACAACTACTTACTTTGTTTAATCTTATGCAATACTCATAAAACACATTAAAGATAGAGGTTGTAAAGTGACCAAATGAAGAAAAGTTCTGGAATTGTAAATACTTTTGCAAAGCACTGTTAACAACTTCTTTAGTGCTCAACTTTTAAATGTGAAACCAGATTTAGTTTTTGATTTATTACATTGCGTTTTGTTAAGTGTCCTTACAGGAAGCTGTGTTGTGTGTGAAAGTGGAAAAGAGATGATATGCTGAGAGAACGATGTTGAACAAAACACATGCAGCGAGAATTGTGAGCACAAAAGCTCTTGACTGACTGGGAAACCATAGATAACAGGATAATTACTTGCTAATGACACTGAGTTTAACTGGTTTTGTGCTGTAAAATAGGATAATTGTTAGACTGTGAGATAATCCCATGAGACAACTGCAGTCTCATACCTCTCGTAAGCTATGGTTCCCTCTGTGAACTCCTGGTTTTTGCATGTGGCATAATTTGCACACATTTCATTCCTGTAAATAAATAACTTTTCACAGGGACGTTGTTTGACTCGCTTTCCATGTTAAACAAAAGATACTTATTCTAAAAGTGAAAGATTTTTCACTGTCATTTGTCTTAGTTGCACCTATGTCAAAAATGCTGAGCAGTTTAATTTAGAAAAACAAAGATGGCGATGGGATAGAAATGACTCTTATGTTTATGTCACACAGGCAACTACAAGGTCATAAAACATTCAAATTCTATAATTGCAAAAATCTGTGAAACTTGATCACTTTCGCATCTGAGCGTAAACATATTTGGAATAAACACACCCTTCATTCCCACGGCCTTTGAGCTTCCCGGGCCAAACATCGGGATCCAAGATCACACAGGAGAGCGACGCACACGATACTGACATGCTCTAACAGTAAAGTACAAAAAAAATAACTACATTTAATTCACTGTCTATGTGAGCAAACACGCAGACGTGCATTTCTGATGGATTTTTCTCCTGTAAGGTGGCTTGTCATCCGATCTGATGGCTGTTTCTCAAATTAAAACTCCTTCTGATGCTATGCTGTGTTTAATTGAAATAATTTTTGCAGCAAAACTGTAACTCTTGAGACGATCTGTTATTCATATTAATATACTTGTTGGAATCAGAGGAGGTCTAAGCTGTGCAGCTTCACTTCAACGTTAGCTAGCTGGAGAAAATCTGTGGGAACATCCTGTTGCAGGTCACCAATGGCAACAAATGTCCACTTCTCTAACAGGTTTCCATTTGGAAATAAAATATGGTGCAACAAGTTATGACCAGTTGCTTAATGTTGAGTAGACTCTAAACTACAAGTTTGTTTCTTGAATGTCTGGGAAGTTACAAGATCAGTCATTCATAATTGACCTTATAAAGAGCAGAGCTCACAGATCCTCAGTTTGTCAGGGCTCAGTGGCTTTCATAAGCTCAGTCATTCTCTGAAACTTGTTGTGCATCACTGAGTTTGTCTGAACTTTGTGGGCTCTTGAAAACAGCGTATGAAGCCGTCCTGGAATGCAATTACCCAGCATTGCTAAAGTAATAAAGTAAATACTAAAGTAAGACGCATTAAAAACGCTTTGTCCTCTTTCCATAATGGTAAGTTAGGTTTGCAACTTTTTCAGCAGATTGAGGCGACACAGAGACTCCGCGTGTGCACCGTGAATGTTGGAGCAATGATCAGTCTGTCAGGATGCTGTCTGCTCAGATTTGAGTTCATGTCATTTCTGGTGCTTTTCTCTCACAAATTTCTCTCTGAGAGATAAAAAAAAAAAAAATCTGCGACCTAATCCCCCATTTTGAAACTACAGCTGGAATGAATAGTTGTGTTTAAAATCTGATCTGACGCTCAGGTCTGCTGCGTGGTCTGTTTTGTGTGTACGTGCTGTGATAATTGGAGTCGTCTCTGACCGAGCACCTGGAGAATCGCCTGTGTCACCTGTCAGCAGCTTGTTAGAGAGCTGAACGACCATGAAGAGCTTTCCCTGTCAGCCGTTCACCGTCTTTTTCTCTCCCCACGCCCCATTACACCAGAGTTGTGTCAGCAGCGAGCGCTGTAAAGGCCACCGTGACAGCTCAGCTTTCTGCCGATGTTTGGCAGAAGCCCTGACGCCAGTGAACGCCTCATCGCTCTCTGCTGAAGCCGCGTCCAACAGAGCGTGCTCGGAAACCCCGAGAACTTGAGCTTGATGTCAAACATCACATGGATCTGTTGCTATCTGACTTTGTTTGGATGGTAGAACATAACTGGTATCTTACATCTGCTTTATAGTCGGTTATCTTTCTCACTTTCTGGGGTTAGTTTCAGCCTCAGCCTCTGAGACATTTACAGGTGTCAGCAGATGGTGAAACCCAACACATAGACCTTGCTTCTATCGTTTGACATTTTTATTTTAATTCTGCTTTACTACATTTTTATGTAGAATATTTCTTTTTAAAGATTTTGCAAACCTAGTAGCCTTTTTCCATAGTATCAGACAAGAAAACTGAAAAAAGACACCCCAGGGTTTTCTTTCAGTTTATACACATTTATAGGGAAAAGAAAAGGGTGACCATTCAACATAAATTTGCTTACTGAACACTGTTCTCTCTCGTAGCTTGTTTGTTGTGTTCTTTGTTCCTTTGTGAAGCTAACTCAGACGCCAAATGGTCAAAAGCCACTCTCGTCTCATGTGTCGTGTGCTGATCTGGTGGAAAGTTCTGGTTTTAATCGCCGCATCATAAAGGAGTTTGTACATTCAGGTTCAAACTCTGTGAAGTCACCACACACACACACACACACACACACTGAGTTATTAACAGGTTTCCTGAAGACTGATCCCATGGGAAATAGGCTTGTGCACGGTTCCTACACCACGTATTAATTAAGCGAGCAGGAAGAGAACGATGCATTGTCCAGTGAGGGTTGGACCATTAATGAAGTCTGTGAAGCACAACACAACACCTGTCGTCGGCCCAATACAGAGATGTTTGTTCTCTCTGTCTGTCTGTCTGTCTGTCTGTCTGTCTGTCTGTCTGTCTGTCTGTCTGTCTGTCTGTCTGTCTGTCTGTCTGTCTGTCTGTCTGTCTCACTGGGTGACTGAAGGCCTGCCTGGAAGGAGTCCTGGATAAAACAGATGCACAGATGAGAAGAGGCGTCGTTCACATTTTCCATCTGTTGACATTCTTCTATTTCATTTGTTGCCCAGTGTTTTCCTCTTTCGCTCCAGTTTCCTTTTACTTTGCTTCTTCATGTGTCTGCTGAACAACCCATGCAGTCTCTCGTAAAGTAGACTTGATGTCTTTAAGTCTCCCCTTCTGTCTTTTATTCTCCTTCTACATCCTCATCTCCGCCATCAAAAGCAGTGAATTTTAAACAAATTCCCCATCAGCAAAGAGACACCTGACACCTGAGCCAAAGCCGGAGCTCAGGAGAGCCATCAAATATTGATAGCGTACCGACAACACAAACTCGCTGTGTTGCGACGCAGCCTGCTGAGCAGCCACAACGGTCTAGACAGCGCTCCTGAAAGGCAGTGTCCAGATAAGAGCAGGTGCAAACAAACCTGGTGCCCTCACCAGGTAGGTGCAGAGGTCAGCTAGATAAATGTGTTTTTTCTGTGCATTTCGCCTTTTATATTCGAACTGCAGCTACGTCTGCATCTGCATGCACTCCTTCAACGGTGTTGAAAATCAGTTCGTTTGTAATTCAGTGAAATCTAAAAGCAAAGAGTTTGAGAAAAGTGTCCAAACGGTGTGCATGCTCCTTGGAAAAAATATGGTTTTATAAGCAATTACTGTGTGGTTACATGGCTCCCTCTTGTGGCTCAATTAGAAAGTGCATGCACCCAGGAAGTACAGTCTCTCCCAAACATTGCATTTTATTTTTCTTTTTATTTTATAGGCTAACAGAAAACATTTCATAATTTAATAAATAAATCTAAACCAATACATAGTTTTCTGTTTTGTTTTTAAAAGCAGAGACTTGCATTCAGTTTCCTTTTTTCTGTAATTGATACTGCAAGTTTCTCACAGCTTGCACATCTACAGAACATAACTTTCACCCATTCTGCTTTGCTAAACAGCTGAAGATCAGTCAGACTGAACTGAGAGACTCTGCAAACATCAGTCAATACTCCAGTCATGTCACAGATTCTCAATTGGATTTGGGTCTAGATTTAATCTGAGCCGTTCTGGCGCTCTGGTCTCAAGTCGTTTGTTGCCTGTATTAGGTTTTCTGTCCTTGCTGATTATGGGATGGTGTGTTCAGGGGGATGTGCTACTTCCTGAAATTTAGGGATGCTTTAAACTGAGGATCTTCTTTCTCATATTTACTCGAGTCAAACAGCAAATGGGAATTTTTCAAAAACATTTTCCAGCCTTCTGGCTGCATATGTGATCAATTCTCTCTTTGCATCTCAGCTGAGATGAATGGCCGTGTCTTGTGTCCTTTGGTCTTTATGATGCAGTTCATTCTCTAAAGCTCGTTAACACTTGGATTCATACTGAGATCTAATCCACAAAGGTGGAAACTTTTTTGTATTTATTTTGGCAACGTCCAAAGATACTTGGATGTGCAGGATTTTGCTGAGGTGAAAAAGCACACCATAATTTCCAGGTTTTTCTTTATAAAACCTCTTGAACACGGTGTTCTTTTCCGGTCACGTCACAATTATTCAGAACATTCCGAAAATACAAATTAAAGTTTCTCGGTGTACCGTAATAAAATGAGGTTGCTTACTTTGCTTAACGGAAAATAATCACTCCTTCTCACGTTTCTGTTTAGGTGAACGGCGTGAACATCGAGGGCATGAGGCACACAGAGGTAGTGGCCTTCATAAAGAAAGGGGGAGACGAGACCTGGCTGCTGGTGGTGGATCCACAAACGGACGAAGACTTCAAGAGAAGAGGAGTGATCCCCACGATCAGCCACGTCAAAGGTGGGAAAGGCTGAAAGCTGAACGTATCCGAAATTTTAACAGTTGCAAAATTCGTGTCAAGTTATCAAACATGAAAAGATTAAAAATAAACAAGTAACATTGTCCTGCAATTAGATTCATACAAATTAATGGACAGGGTATTTGATTTTAAACACTGGAGTAAAAAAAAAATACATTTGTGTTTTGTCTCCTTTGTGATTTTTCTTCCTAGATTATGATGGTCCTTCCATATCCAATGGGTCGCCCAGCCCTCAGGTCAACGGCAGCTCCACCACGCAGTCCTTCAGGTCGACGCGCTCAGACCTCAGCAGCCAGGGGAACAGTACGCAGGTCGGTGTGGACGCTCACACAGGCTGTGCGTTTAAGAGTCTGAGTGCTAAACCCTCACGACCTTTCATTTCATTTCCTCTGACGCTTAGCTGGCAGACGACGACGGCAGCCAGCTCATGGACCCTTTCGCTGAGATCGGTCTGAGACTCGCTGCCACAGCGGCAGAGGAGAAGATGAAAATCCACGCCAAGGAGAAGAAGAAAGCACCACAGATGGACTGGATGAAGAAATACGAGCTGTTCAGTAATTTCTAAGAGTAGTTTCTTGCCTTGCGAGACTTTGTGAAAGGCATTTCCTAAAAGTCGAACTTCTCTGAAAAAGAAGTTTTTTTCTATAGGCAGATGAGAATAATCCCGACACGCGAGGGACACATTTTCTCTTTTCTCAACACTTTTTCTCTCCATCAACTATTTGATTCACCCTCCTCCTCTGAGAGACTCGAAATAGCAGCTATTTTTATATTTAAAAACCATAAACAAGAATAAATAAGCAGCATCCTGTTATGGAAAGCCTTCTGAAGAGGTTACTGGACACTGTGACATGAACGATGGTGGACTTTGTGGGAGTTTATATTTTTTTCAAATCAGCCTGAGGACGCCTGAAGCAGGCAGGAGAATCACTGTGAAAGACTCTGCACCTCCATCCCATGCAGACCACGTACAACCAGGAAAAGAACGTTGTGTATTCTGTCTTACATGTATTTTTACATCAAGTATATCATCATTACTCATCATTGTCATTAATGTACGCCTGTTTGCGGAACATAAAATAATTCAAAGAACTTCTTCCTGCTCTAATCACCAATATCTCCTTATCTGAAGACAAAGGGAGTGACCACTACAAGAAGAACAGGAAGGAGCTCTGGGTTCATAGAAGGGATGTGTTTCAATGTTTAACGCAAAGCAAACACTTTTCTGAATTACACACCTTTCTGAGTCACATTAAGATATTCATCCACTGAGTATTTCAGAGAAACATTTAGCAGCGAGAGAACGGCATAATCAAAGAAACTTCAATTGAAATGGTTTAATGTGAAGGTTGTTTAATGAGTTCAAACATTTTTTTCTTTGTTTGTTTGTTTGTTTATCAAAGAACTTGTGGAGGCAACATTTAACTGCGGCCAAGTAGCATTCTACTAATAATTCAGTATTAATTATTATTGTTTTCTTTTATATCAGTAGATTTATGAAGCAGATACGATTGTGAAGGCTGCACCTTTTTATTCATCACTAGACTATCTGGAAAGTTTTAGATTGTGATAGTACATTAGGAGTGTAGTCTCGTTTTACAACATGTGGGAAAAGCCTTCAAATAAATTTGAAATTTAAGAGTTTTATGAAGCTTCATTTCCTGTGGATGAGTTTCTATTTCATTGCTATGTGTAAATATGTCATAACACAGTTACTCATTTCTGGGCTGGAGGGGAATCCATAATTATCATGCCTTTATTCCCTGTGATGGCTAAAATGCAGCAAAGACCTTTGAGAAACCAAGTCTGCATAACAATCATTAGACTCTATCTACTTACTGGCTTACTACCACTGGGATACAAACACATAATATATTTTCCGCCAATCAATACACTGAATTAGAAGTGATAGTAAAAGGTCTTTGCCAAAATAATTCACTACATGTTTTGTGCACGGCCATATTGGATATTAAACTTCGGGGTGCGTGACAAGTTCAGACTTTCCCAGTTACTACTCCAACTTTAGAAGATGATTTTATTTTTTTTCCAATAACAAGCATAAAAAAAAAAAAAAAACTTCTGACCACAGGAGGAACGCACAGTGTACATGAGCTCTCCAGTGACAAACACTCTAGGCCTGAAAATAAGGCTCATCAAGTGAAAAAGCTCCTGATACCCACTGCTAAGTACAGTGGAGGTTTTTAAATGTTTAAATGTTAAAGGCATGTTTCCCTCCCAGAGGTTGTGGAAAGTGCATGGCCTCATGAACGCTTTTAAATGCCTGGATATTCAAAAACAAAAAAATCTGTTGGCCTCACTAAGGGGACAATAGGTCACCTTAGGCTTTTTCAGTCAACTCATTTCTGAGTTGACTGTGTCAACTCAGAAATGAGTTGATGACATTTCTGTGTCAACTCAGAAATGGTTTACTAGACACAAAGTCAACCCTTTCTTTGCTAATTCAGTTTACAGACATAACAAACTGAACTGTGCATCTTCAAACTTTGTGAAATGTTGCAGCAGAAGAGCAATATAATAATATTCGGGATTTTCAGAATATTTCAGTGTGAGATTTTGCTTCTACAATTGAGTGGAATTTATTTTAAGGCTTTTCACACCTGTTTACAAAAATTTTAATGTGATGTGACGTTTAACAGCAATAAAAAACTCATGAATAGTGAGGGATCAATTCGACTTTTACTGGTCGAGACAGATTTCTGGCTTTCTTTGATTTTTCACTTGCTAATCCTTTACAAGAATTACAAGATTGGCCCTGTAGGTGAATCAAAACCTTTACTTCATGTAATCTTTACTAAACCCAAAGGTATTGTGTGACGTCATTTTAGACTAAAAAAGTGCACACCTTCAGATTTGATGTTCATTAAACAGAAAGAAAGTGAACATTTCAAGACGAGGCCGGTCGAATCAGTCAATCAGCTACTGATAGAATAATTTCTATCAGTAGCTGATTGACTGGAGCATAGCAGATCTTATAAACAAACTTACTCTTATCACGTAAGTCTTTAAGCTAATTAGCCTTTATCGTAGGGTCGAATATTTCATTTCTGTAAACGAATAAAGTCTTTGGACAGAGGTTGAAGTTGAACAGAAACCGACTCTCTTCTAGTATCAGCTCAGATACAACATGGCAGCATGTTGGTCAGGGAGAGCTGGAGAAGCTCACAACAAGGTCAGAGGTGTTTCAGGAGAGACACAGGGAGCCACAGGATTACTATGCATATAGGATCAGCTGTCATACACATGCTTGTATGTGGAAAAGGTAAACATGCCATGCATTAGGGTAATTAGCGCTAGCTCTATACTCTGACCGAGTCTGGAAAGCAATCTGTGTTACAGATGTACATATGTGTCAGGTCTCATTTTTTTTCAATAAAGTGAAACAAAGGCTTCTTTTGAATTTACCAAAATGGTGCATTCATTCACCTTTCACAGGGAAATTGCTGGATTTGGGATTTTCCATCCCTCATTTCTCCTCTATTGGCCTTTTTTTTTTTGTTTTTTTGTTCCACTGTCCCTCGTTTGCTCCCGTTTCCTCTCAGCCCCCCCTTTATGTCTCCCTCTCGGTGAGGATTATGTTGGCGTACAGTTTCAGGTTCGGCCTGTTCTCACAATTCTTCCACTAGCCAGCTGCTGTGAGGACACACAGGGGTTACACCGGGGTCAGAGTGGGTTTGTGGCCATGTGAGAGAGCTTGCAGTGGTTTGTGTGTGTCTTTACTGGATGCAAAGAGAAGGCTGTAGTCTTTGTCTTCTCTGATTCTGGATACTCTAATATACACAATGCTTTCGTGAAATTTTTTGGATCACTCAAGTAGTTTAAAAACTTTTGGATAGATTAAAAAAATGTCAGTTTCTGGATTGAGCTGCAGTTTAGTCCAGTATTTCTCAGGTATTAGCTCAGGTTTTACACCTACAGTATTTATTAAGTATAGCATAAATATATGTATTTATCTTACTTTAAATAGTAAATGATTATTTACTGTAGCTTATTTTTTGCTAAAATATTACAGACTTCTTCTTTACCAGCCATAAGTTACCGATTTACTACTACATAGGCATCTTTCACTCACAATAAGTCTTTGGGCCTTATAACCTATAAGCAGGAACATGCACAGATAGACACTAGGGGGTGCTAGAGCACCTGCCATTTACCCCCTGTACAAAAAGTGCCCTTCTGAAACTGTTTAATTTGTTTTCAGTGTGCAGTGGTAGCATTTGCAGATTCAAAGTCTACATAACCAGAGTCCCACATTTTTGCCATTTAGCCCAACAAGAAAAGACTGCACTAAAAAAACACAACTTTGTTTTGAGTTAATTTCTTTTTCCGGGTCGACAATTTTAAACATCTGCATCAGAAAGGATGTGGCTATTGATTTGAAATAGGTTAATATTCATGATGTATAAGCTGTGTCTGCAATTCATCTCGCACAACTAAGGAAGCTGGCGGTTCCAGGTGCTGCACAATAAAACATTCCTGGAAATGAACCTCATTACAACTGTGAAGCATTTTGTCATGACACATCAGGACACGGCCAAGCATGGAGGTGGATGTGTCCTGATTTGGGATCCTGCAAGATGACTTGAAACAAGCTGTACCTACTTAAATGAAACTTCCACACTCCTTATAGTGAGGAGTGTGGAAATTTTCTTCCAACTTTCAAAAGCTGGTAAGATGACCACAAGAACCATCTTACTGAACTTATTTCAACCAAAGAGGGCAACATTAGCTGTTAGGATGTAAAGCAGAGCTGTTGGGAGCTGATGCATGTCTCTGGCAGTGGCTGAGTCAGAGTTGCATGTTGCTAATGCATCACCATGATCCTTCTTATGGAATAACAATTTTTGTCATAAATGTAAGCATTTTTGTTGTTGGGGGTCTTTTTTGTGTGTGCGTGCGTGCATGTGTGTGTGTGTGTGTGTGTGTGTGTGTGTGCGTGTGCGTGCGTGTGTGCGTGCACCCAATGCTAATTGGGTGATTGGCCTAATTAAATCAAGAAAATGTATTAAAATGGCCAGAACAATGTATTAGAAATGTGTCACTGCATGTGTACCTTTTGGTCTCAAAGGTATTTTCCATAAATTTATCAAAAGGAAAGGGGGGAAAAAATGTTTTTGAAAGAGGCTACTGGTAATACAGACACAAATTTTTCCTCTATTAAATATGTGAATCTTTAATTTATCATTTATTCATAGGTCAAATTAAGTTAAAAAATTATTTTGGTAACAGACTGTAAACAGGTGAAAAATCAGTTCAAATAAAAGTTTTGAAATATTTTAGGAAGTATAACTGATATATATATATATATATCATTTCTATGATTGGAGAAGAAAATGCTACTAGTGGTATATTTATTAAGCTCTTATCTAAATTGTGCCTATAATCAGTAGCTCAGCCAGAGTCAACATATTTATTACCTTTTAGTGCTTAATTTTCTACAACAACAGACATTACAATAGCTAATAAGCTACTGTTCGTCCACTAGGAGGCACAAATCAGCGTTTCAAATCCAGGAAGTGGGACAAACCTTTCCAGCATGAGGTTGTGGTTACATAGGGCCCTACCTGAGCTTGCTCAAAATGCAACTCCACACGTGGCCACATTGTCAACCTCCCTGGAGGTTATGGCGAGGCCGAGCCATGACGCCAGCACATCAAAGGACAGCCCCAGTTCAAAGCAGTCTGCAATTTCAGAGCATTAAAAGCAAGAGAACAGAGGCAGAGAATAGAGCCACAGGTGGGCACTTTCTGTTTAGCCTGCCTCGGCTGTTGCACGCAGTTCTAACTTCCTATTGATGATAGATGATTGCTCGGCTTAAACCCGAGGTTTTCCGCTCTCTTGCGTCCCTCCAAACTTTCATTTAAGTAGTCTGTACTGGTTTTTAAGGGTTATAACTTTTGGGACTCAATGTGATTATGTTTGTCGATTTCTCCTGCGTCCTTTGATCCTTCACAGTATCACACACACACAAACACACGCCTCAGCACCTTAATCCTCCTCAAGAGTGGCATCTATTTACCAGTGCCAGGGCTGCCTGGGATGCCTGCGAGAAGAGAGCAAGAGAGAGAGAGAGAGAGAGAGAGAGAGAGAGAGAGAGAGAGAGAGAGAGAGAGAGAGAGAGAGAGAGAGAGAGAGAGAGGGAGGGAAACCAGAGGCTGACAGGGAGGGGAAAGGCAAAAAAAAATGGTGGCAGGGGGCGAAGGGGTGCGTCTCCAAGGCAACTGTGTTTTTGTTAGCGCTTGTGAGTCAGACGAGCGGTGAGTCACAGTCAGGAGGAAACACACACACATACACACACACACACACACACACGCACACAGTCGCATTCATACTCACTCCCCTCTCAGTCAAAGAGAAGCCAAATAAGGACAGCTACATGCACAGAGACAGGGCAAGTAGGTCGAAAACGAAACACTCAGAAGGCAATGGGATGGATAATTAGTTCAGATTAAAAGCAAAATAAATAGGAAAATATGAGAAAAAGATAAGATTCCAGTGAAAATGTGCGGCAAAGAGAAATGGAGGATCAAAGCGAAGGGAAACTGGGGATCCAAAAGGCATGAGTGCAGGCACATACCCTCTCCAAAGAGCAACTATCACATGGGTGGGGGAAGAGGAAACGCGCAGAGCCACACCCAGTTTGTGCACACCTTGGATTAACTCGCTAAGCCGCCTATTTATTGTCTGACGCCAACACTCTCAGAGTGGCGGTCTCATTACGCGGTAAAAGTTTGCATTATTTGGCTTCCCTTAGGGAAAAAAAAGTTTTATCGCTTCTTTTACTTTTTCAGACTACACAAGCAGCGTGGCAGTGCTTACGTTTTGAGAAAGCAAGCAGATGATTAAAATGCTGTTCATCGCTTCTGAGGTCTGTGACTGGTTTGCGTTCCCGCAGCTACTTGGCTGGTGATCCAGCGTAGTAAAAAAAAAAAGGCCTTTATGTTGCAGATATGTCTGGATGTGTTTTCACAAATGAGTCCGCAGGTTTCGTTTTGAGTCGGCTGTGATTTCCATGCACCTATACACCATGCATAATGGCACATTTTCCAATGACACTGAGTGTTTTGGTGTCCACTGACCTCAACTGAGAGGCAGAACACAGCACACACTGCCTTTTATTCTTCCCGAAAACATGTGAGTGCATGCGCTTTTTGGGTTTCTTTTTACAATATTGTAAAAGTTGACATACTTCAAGTTGACAACGCTCCATGTTGCTAACTATAAACTTTCCTTCTTCTCTCAGTCATCTTCTTTTAATTTAGCTCCGAGCTTTGATACTGCAGCCATAAATAATGCTCCTATGTAATTTACAATAGCACAGTATGTTCTTAGAATCCAGTAGTCAAATACAGCTCTTGCAAAATGTGGAACTTTCCCCCTGTTTGCGCTCTCTTTCTATACCTCTCGAATGGCTGAAGTTCAGCTCAGAGCAGCCAATCAGAGAGCCAGACTGATGATCCTTCTTGTCAAGTTTATCTAAACAAAGATAACGCGCTAGAAATATCACCTGTTCCCTAACGGCCGTGGGCTGGTGCATTCCTTTCCTTTCTTTTCTTTTCTATTCTTGAGTGGAAGTTGATAAACTTTTGAGAGGAGGCCTTGCAAAAGTATTCAACCCCGCCTGAGCTGTTCCACATTTTATTGCAACAGGAAAGTCGAATGTGATTCATTTCATACACCGACATGAAGTAGGGGTTCCTAAAATTAAAGAAATATGTGGTTGTTGTTTTTTTTTTTTTTACATGTGTTTGTATTTAGAGCCTTTAGTCGGTCTAAATACAATTTTCTTCAGAGCTTACCTAAAAACTGTACTCGACAGGAAAGAGTAATGGGGAGTTCTCATTGCTGCAAAATCAACTTTGTTCAGTTAAAGGGACTAAAGTCAAAAAAGACAACTGGCACCGATTATTATAAAGACAGAAAAACAGAAAAAGTTGACAGGGTGGGAGATTATACATTCGCTTTCAACCCCATTTACTCTGTTGTCCCTAACGAGACAGTAAACAATGTAGTCTCCATGTATGAGAGCAGCAAGTGGGGAAAGCGTAGCATAGATTTATTTTTAGGCTTTACGGGGACGACAAAAGAATTGAGAGGTCCCTCCTAAGTGGGGAGACCAGCTGGGGAAAATATGCTTCCATGACTGATGCTTGGGCCGAGGAGCTAACGCGGGAGGGTGGAATGTGGTGTGGAGCTGTAAAAGGAATTGAGAAGAGTGTGGGTTGCCTGTTAGCGATCGAGTGATTAACGGGACGGAGGAAGTCACTGAGCAGTGTGTCACTGACGGCGATGTCAGCCGTCAAATACAGGAACAGAAATACCATGTGGTCAAAGATAGGCTTCCTGCCTGCCTGGCTGGACAGAACTTGCAGTTAAACAAATACAGTAATCTGTTTTTTCTTACTTTTCCCATACATAAATAGAACATTAAGTCATCTTCTCTTTGTCTGGATTCTTAAGAATCACTCTGTTGCTTCCTGTTATGAAGCAAGTTCCCTTTTTTTGTTGTTTCTGTTCACATTCTTGAATGAAGTTGCTGTGTGGAGCTCATAACTCACCAATTAAGTTAATGTGATAATAATCTAAACAAAGGAGAGGAGCAGCACTGCCAGCCCTGAGAATACGCTGTATGTTGTGAGGTTTCACCGAGAGGATAATCCAGTATATTTCCAATATTTAGTCAGGCTTTAGAGCAACATGTTGCAATCCAATCTTTTCTAACAGAAGGCTTTTCACATTAAGAATGCGCAATATAATTTTTTTATGTACATATAAAAACGTGTTGCCTTGCAGTAAAACATTTTGCAAGCTGAACTACTCTTTACTCAACACCTGCCTCCCACTGAAAGGGGCAAGTTAAGACAACAAATGCGATATAACTTTTTAACATAGTTCTGGGATATTTCTTTCTTTTACTGTAGACATTTTCAACTTCGGAGTCAAGATGTTTACGTTCATGATAATATAAATTTAACTACATGGAGGTGACCGTCTGAAAAACTAAAAAGATAGATATTTTTTTTGTTTTGGTTTGGGGTTTTTTTGGATGTCCAGTCCTCTACAGTTGAGACTCAGTGGCAGTACTTTCACTCGACTGATCAGAAAACAATGACGCACTAATAAATTATTGGAGCAATTTCTGAGGAGGTTACAGCAATTTAATCTCTGCTCATTTCAAAGGGCCCATGAACATGTAAAGTATTTCATGTCAGAGTAAAACAATGAAAAGAAAAGTAGCAAAAAAGTGTTCACTCAAAGAGCTTTTTGATATATTTGCTTTTTTTTTAATAGCTTCACTTTTATGTCCCACAGTTGCACTGACCGGATATTCTTTACACGTTCCCCTCTCAGGACATGCTTTGCACAGGAAGATTATTGCCTGTGTAGAGCCTTCTACTACCATTTCCTGTGGAAAAAAAAAAATAAAAAATCATCAACGTCTTTGTAAATACATGTGAAATACAAACAACTGGATAAACTGGAGAGGAAGACGAGTCCTTAGTACGGGCAGAGCGAAGGATCAGAATCAGACTCCTGAGAATCCTGGATAATGACTCCTCCAAACAATGGACATCTATGACTCTCTTTTTATTAGTGTTTAAGGAGGATCAGTCGCCATCGTGATTTAGCCCAAACAAAAAAACATGACCTTGACCCACAGATTCTTTAACCCATTGGGTTAACTTCAGCTTCTTTTGAACCACTTCTATAATTAAGATACATTTTTTTTTAAATGTCTCTTTTTTTCAGGTTTATTCCAGTGATGTAACTCTAAGCAGTAATTTATGACTTGGAATTGAAATCTTTAATCTCTTGTTTATACTCTCTTAAATCAAGCAACACCTCATTTGTGTGAAGGTTATATTTGAGAAAACTATTTTCTTCATAAGTTTTGTTTCCACTTAAGTTGGGGCACTAGGAAAAACATTTGTTATGAAAGTATTACTGATTAAACTTTAGAAACTTTTTTTTAATATTGAATTTGAACTAAACTGAATAAGCTAAATACCACATGCCAGGAAAATGACCTCATGGCAGCCATGATGGAGGTGGAGGTGTCATGGCTCAGTGCTGCTTTGCTGTATCAGGCTGTAGAAACTAACCATGAATGAAATCCACCATCAATTGTGTGGTTAAAGCATAACCAGCCTACACCTGAAATAAACCCAGTAACATGACAATGGCCCAAATCTTACCAGTGAATCCACCAAGAACTGGCTGAGAATTAAGAAAAATAAAGTCCTGGACTGAATCAAAAATCATTATGCTGTGAAGTGAACAGTGGCTCTTAACCACTCAACCAACTCATATCTAAAACCAAGGAATCGGGAAAATGTTCCACACCAATGTCAGACTGGTATGTATCCATACATATATTGTTTTTGTCATATTTCTGGATGAATTGTGTCATTATACTCCAGAACTAATTGGTTTTCATACCTTTCTGGACAACTGTAACGACGGACAACTGTAACGTCATCCTTGTTATCTGAATGTGAACATTTCAGTGTCTCAACATGAAGAAGATTTCTGTTTTTGTTTTCTGGGAACTCATCTGTTCACCAGGTTTCTCCCCCAGACAGACCCTGTTTTAACATCTGGCTGGCCTGAAGGTCAACAGACTGGTTTAGCTGGAAGTCTGCTCTGCTGCCTGGATGGATGCATGGGTGGTACGGATGAGTAGTTGTTTATGTCAGCAGAAAGAGCAAGAAGCCTCTGGGGACAGCAGGGGGCACCTCTATCAGACAGATCGAGGCCAGATGGGGGTAGTTCAAAGCGGGGCCTAAACTCACAAGACAGTTTGGGATAGAGATAATGAACTGGTGTTGAGTGCTAGAAAGGAACAAATGAGAGGGTCAGCAATCAAAACGACAGGAGCCCGGACTGACAGAAAACCACACCGAGAAGGGGGCTGGAAAGGTGGTCTTGGTGGATATTTTTAGCATGTTGCGTGGAAGAGGGCGGTATCTTCTCGAGGGGTTTTTCCAGAGGAGTATATTTAGGGATGGGATTTGTAAAAAGACAGAGGGAGAGCAGGAGAGATGTGCACTGTACACAAATGCCAGTCTGATGTAAGAGTCTGCAACAGGACCACACACATTCCCGTTTATTCCCAGCTCTGTCCGTCTCTGACATAGCCCCTTTTTGACTCACTTCATCATGAACACAGCTACAAATCCACCACCCTGACATTATTTTAATACCTGTGGATGTGTTGTAAAGGTTACTGTAAAATCCCAAAACACAACAATATGTTTATGTGCATTCTTGTCCCAGCGTTTAAAAATGAGCAAAAGCTCAAAAACAGTTCGACAGCTTTTCAGCTCATCAACTTAACACCCAACATTCCAGACACCGCAGATCAGACAGCAATTTTCCAAACACCAGCGCCACTAATGTGGTGCAAAGCTGAAAAAGAGAGTGAGGGACAGCTGAAAAAGCAATGCTAGTAATATTGAGAAAGAAGAGAAAAAGAGACAGCAATGTGGTCTTCGTTCAGCTTGCTAAGGATAATAGCATGCAAGCAGGCTGGGGATAAGAGACGAGCGAGTGGAGAGCGAGTGCAGAGCCGCAGTGACGCCATTGTGGTTCCACAGCACTTCCTGTCTACCGCCACACTGTTTGTGTGTCCTGTCACCACGGCAACTGCCTACACATAATACCAGAGAGGTAAGGGAGGAGGAGTAGCAAGAGAGAGAGACAGAGAGAAAAATAAGGAAAGACCATTCAGTCAAGTGGATTCATTTGGAGTCTCTTCATTGGCTCGTTTTAAGTTGGACAACGCTGAGTTGGTCTTTTCTTGAACATAATGACCCACTTCTTGATTGGTTTCCTGTAAAACAATCCTGCATGGATGAAGAATAGAAATGTTATGACCTAAAATGTCCTGGGACTGTATCAGGGTGGAGGGGTTAAAGGAAAAAAAGAAAGGAAGAAAGAAAGAAAGAAACGGGTGGAAAAAAAAAACCTAAGGCTTTAAATGCAGGGTGGAGAAGAGGATGATGAAAGGGATGAAGAAATGACAGGTGGATTAGGACAGCCATGCAGCTCAGAGATTTCTGTGTCTGCCATCTGTAGCTACCATTTGAAAACGACTGGAAATCCCCCAACCTAGATATAAACACGCAAACTTACAACGCACGCAAAAAAAATAAGACAATGTCTTCAAGCACAAGCTCCTTTAAGCCAGAGTTGGAGGTTTTTTTCCAAAAAGCAACTCCTTGATTCATGAACACAAAAACAATTAAATGAAGCTGCTAAAATTGTTGCTTTCACAAGTATTTACTCAGTGCTTTTCAGTGAGCCACTGCTACTTTGATAATGGTAAAGGAGTTACAAAGATATGTATGAATCATTAGCTGTGACCACTGGATGTCAGAGCAATAAATTTAATGAAAATGCATTGGAACGCTTTGGTACATTATAGAAAAGTCATGCACAAGAGAACCAGCTGGATTCTCCTGTGGTTGCTTTGCAAATGAAACACATTTTACAATGCAAATATCTAAATAAAAAAAAAAAAAAAAACAAGTGTGTGCAGTAACAAAAGAGTTGTGAACCTTTAAGAAGAGAGGAACAATCTGTATGCAGCAATGTGGCTTAATGCCAGGAGGGAGCAATTGCTTTTTGAATATAGATGTCGTTTTATTGTACTTTATTGATCCCTTGGGAAGACTCCCTCAGGAAATTGAAGTTACCAGCAGCTTACAGGCAAAAACAAAGATAGCATACAGTGAGCAAAGCGCAAAAGAATACAAAAATACAAATTAAATACTAAGGTACACACAAAAAGAAAAAAAAACCTTAAAAATATAAATAAATATAAATACAACACAAAAGAAAATTTAAGAATTTGGCGGATAGATTGACCAGTATTGTGAATCAAGACGAACAGGTTGCGTAGAGGGAACCATGGCGCTCTGTGAGTAAGTCTGATGTGGTAGAAACGTAGTCGAGGGTGGTGCAGGCGGTGCCGTCTCAGAGAGGGGCGGTGAGACAACCGTAAGGTGTGTGGTAGGAGCGACCGTTTGTTTAAGGTGGAGCTGGGATTACATCAGGGTGTCAAAACTCTAAGCAGGAAAGTTGGAAATGGAAGGGTTACAGGATTGTAGTGAGATCAGAAATGATTTATGGAGATGGTGGAGCAAACAAAAAGACAGGTAGAGGTTGCCAAGTAGGAGATATTAAGATTTTCAGTGGGAGTGAACACTCCTGACTTAATAGAAAGTCTATGGCAGGAGATAAAGATCAGGGTGATTTGCATGTTGGCTTCAAACCTCAAAGTCTCAAAGAAAGAAATAAGAATAGAACCAAGCACAAAGCTCAACAAAGAAGGTTTCGACTGCAATTTGACATTCAGGTTTTTAATCAAATTTACATAAAAAGTAATTATTTTTTTTCAAAACTGATCTCTATGTGCAGAAGAAGATGTTGATGTTCATAAGAAGAGCCCCATTGTCTGTGAGTTTGATATAACAAGAAAGCCTGGTACCTTTCGGATCAGCTGACACATCTAGCAGTACTTCCTTACCACTAAAAGAATATCTTTCTCTGTCTTTGTTGCATAACTGAAACTGCATCACCATAACAACCAGATAGAAGTTGATATGTTATATCTCACAGACTAATAGCCCAGAATAGGGTTATTTGGTGTGTGACTCACTCTTTAAAGTGTCAAGTTTGTTTAATATCCCCAAACTGTTCACATAGTAACAGAGATGCAATAATTCCCTTCTGTACAATACGCCATGATATTTGTACAAACCCAAATACACGATTTATGCTGGTAAATATTGAACGAGCAACGAAGAAAGGAGCCCATACTGTACAATGGAGAGTATCTTTCGGTTTTCTTTGAAGTAGTTTGAATTAAAGTGAACTTCTTCCCACATGACTAAACAAAATAACCCACAAGCTTCACTACGGTTGCACAGCTTCCAGGAAACTTAGAAAGTCGACGTTACAAAATAGAACACGCGAAGCTGATAATTTTGATCAATCTCATACAGATAGAAGAGTTCAGGCGAGAGGAAAGTCAGGCAAAGTGCGCTCATTCAACAGTTTTTTATTATTTTTTTTTAAAATAACTTCCTTTTTCCTGCAGGAAAGAACATTACGCACTAGACTTTGGTCTAAAAAAGTAGAAGAAAAGGTAATGGTTGGAAAAGCTGGAAGATGTGACATTGATTACAGTTTCTTACCAGCTTTTTTTTTGTCTCATATTTCAGCCAGACTGAAAGATCTGGTATTGGTCTGAATTGAAAGCAGTCTTGACAATTCTCGTGATGAGCAGCGTCTCTGTTTCAGATCTGTTTCATCTCAGTCATTACAGTATTGGGCTTGCGTGTGGCGGTGCAAATTATCGTGTCTGTGCGGCGGAGGAAGGGGAGAGAGTGTGCTCGGCACGCAACATGGTTTTGATCTCAGGAGTCTTTTGGGTTTTTTGTTGTTTTTTTTTATTTTTTTTTATTTTATGGCAGTCAAGTTATCTATATGTGTATTATGATATTTATTTGTGCACTACCATGTTTAACTGAGTCAAACAGAGAGATTATTTAGCATAAACAAGAAGTCCATATATGCTGCACAAACTTTAAAAGAAACTAGAGATCAAGTGAACAAAAAAAAACTACTGTATATCAAACATATGTTTACACATTCCACTTTTGTTCTTTGCTGACTAACAATCAAAAAATCAAATCACTCACTAAACTTTGACTGTTATGCAAAGCTGTAAATCCCCTGGATGAGGACAACTCAGAAACACAAGTCCACAAACAAAACATTATCCCATCAGAGCATAAGCGACGTGTCGCGGTCATGTGTTTTACTGGCATGTCTGTTTCACTAAGCTTTGAGTGTATGCGTTGCTTGGAGACGAGCATGCGTGTGGAATGTGTGACGTCCGCACTCTCGCTCAGGGGCGTGGTCATCAGCGTAGGACTTTGCCTCTCTCTCTCACACGGCCCAAGGCTTTTGGGGAAGAAGGGGAAGTTGTAAAATGTCTAATAGCCCCTCTCAGAAGCTTGTGCTGCTGTACCCCTGTGGAGATAGGTGTTGTGTGGGGGGTGTGTGTGTGTGTGCGTGTGCGTGTGCGTGTGCGTGTGCGTGTGTGTGTGTGTGTGTGTGTGTGGGTGTGGGTGTGTGGGTGTGGGTGTCAGTCGTCATTGACAGGTGTCGATCAGACCTTGCACAGACTCATGAACAGTCCTTATAACAATCGAAAGCTGCAACTAGATCCGATGTACTTTTACCTTCAACTTCAATAATGATCTCGGAATTTATTCCGCTGATCTCAAAATAAAACAAAAATGTCCTGCCATTTTCTGTTTGTTTTGTTTTTCTCAGTCTGTTGATTAGTTTGGACACTGCTGTCACCTACTGCCCGGAGGCTTGTTTATCAGTTAAGTGTGAATAAAGACAATTATAAAGTCCTGCTTCTCGCAACCCCCCCGACACTTCGCCACACGCCCCACTATTTGAGAAGTACTGCCCTAAATACACCATCCCCACCATGGTGGCAGCATCATGCTGTGGGGATGCTTCTTCTCAGGCTCAGAGAAGCGGGTCTGAGTTGAGAAAAAGACAGATGGCGCTAAATTCAGATATACAAACATTTTTTAGAGCCTGCAAAGGTTTCTCATCCAACTGGACACTGACCTCAAACATAAAGTGGAATAATTTAGATTTAAGCACATCTGTATTAAATTGGCCCAGTCAAAGCACACCCTGTTTGGCTCCCGAATTATACTGAACTGACTATCTTAGACATCTCTTGAAAATCGCTGTTTATAATAATCATTTTCTATAGCTGAGCAGCAGCTGTAGAAAAAATGTTCAAGAGGTATTAATATTTTTGTATGTCACGGTTATTAATATCAACTTCTGCATAGCTGCACAAATAATCACACTGAAATCATCATTGCCATTTCAATGTGATAAGTTTCACGTTCACAAATGACTGCTTGAATGCAATATTTACAGGACCATAATATTTTAAAAAGTCATGCTTTAAAACTTTGCAGGCAAGTTAACCAACTGGATGACGTTTAAGTTTTTGATGCTTACAATAGATATCGATCTTAGTGTTTGAGATGCTGGTGGGAAGATTGTGATGACGTGGAAAGATTGTTGTGATTGTGATGATGGAGAAAAATTTTGATTTTCGTCAGTTCCTATATGATCATTTCAATGTTCACCAATATTATACAGATTTTTCTAAACATTGTGCAATCCTTTCTTTTGAGCTCATTTGTCTCACTTTTAAATGTATTTAAACTTGTTCAACACTAACTAAAAATAATAAGACAATAAAAGTCAAACGATAAAAAAGGTATCCAAGCTACAACTTTCAACCAACACACCAAACACGGCAGCGGATCCATCTGTATGTTTGTCCCATGCACATTCATCCCTGCGCTCTTCCTGTCCGCTGTTGACTCAAACAGCCTCTGCTCATTTATTAGCAGCAGTGCGCCAATTAATTCCCAGCCCCCTTTCCTGTGTTCCAGCAGCAGCCTGGGCCGTACACAGAACAACTGGAGAGGAGACGCACGAGAGGGAAAGGGAGGGTGCCTGCTCTGACGTCATCAGTGAAGAGAGGTAGGAATTCCCTTCATACGAACCGCCCACTCGGTTACTCTGCACACCCTGTCTGGCTCCCAGACACACTCGCATTCACACACGCTCCTGTCTGCACAGCCAGAGGAGGAACGGGTCGACAAGAAGACAAAAAGAGTGACAGGCGCGAGACTTGTGAAGTTCGACTTTACAGGGTGACGTTGGAGACAAATGAACTTGGGGCAGAGAGCAGGAATAAAAAACTATTATTTCAGGTGGGTGCAGCATCATGTCTGCTTCTTCTTTGAGGAATTATTGTGGGTTTTTTCTGTGTTTTTTTTTTTTTACCGTTTTATGACTTTGTTACTCTGGAAAGACTATAATTTTGACTTTTTTTCCTCTTGAACCACTGGTCTTTGACAGGGACACGCTTTACAAAAGCTTCTGCAGCCTGTTGATTGGGACAACGCGTGTATAAAGTCTTCCTGCTGTTTGAATGTACTGTGATATTAGCACTGGAATATTGCCCTGTTGTGTGATTTTGACTCTATGGAGCGGCTCCATTACAAAGGTCAGATGTAAATACTTCCTTTGAATAGGATGGCTGACTTTCTGCATGGCTGCCTGTGTTTGCAGTTGATTTAAGAGTCCACTACCTATCTGAGTGATTGACTGCTTAATTGTTTAGCTTCTACCCGTTTGTTTGTCTGCCTTCCCTTTCCGTCTGCCTTTATCTGCCTGTGTGCCTGTTTTTTTGTCAAGTCCGTGTATGCTGAGTTTTTTACTGGCAGCGCAGAGTGCGAACAGAGGTCATAAAAAGTTCTCAAAAAGCAGCAGACGGGGCGTCATGGCAGTGCCGAAGCAGGGCCGGAGCTGCCTCAAACATTCCTCTCATTGTTCAGAGTGCTTGTAAGTGTGCGAGCTCTGAAACCTCCATGAAAGGAAGGGAATCCAGCCACTACTGTAGCTGACAAGGTTTCATTTAGCTGCACTTTAGCGCTGTCTGTCTCTGTTTTCCTGTCCGCCATCCTGTCTGGTTCCTCTCTTGGGGTTAGTGACATAAACTAAATTGGGTTGTGGACGATACAAAAAAGAGCTGAAGGAAGTTCACATGAGGCTGACGCAGCAAGGACAGATGAGATAAGCGTGAAGATAAAGCGCATTTAGCAAGATCTGTTATTCTGTTTTTCATGTTCCTGATTGTGGCTTGCGATAACAGGGAAGGAAGAGAAGGGGGAAAGCCTAGAGGAGTTCTAAGTAAAATGCTAAATGAATGACTGAATGTTTGGATGGAAGGTCAGAGCAATAATGGAGGAGAAGGTGAAGATCCAGTCAGGCGTTGGTAGGGTTGTTGGGTGGGTGAGTGGGTGTGCCGGCAGCAATATGTATGGCTGGGCCCTGGCTCAGGAAACATTGGCGTAGTGGAATAAAAGTGTATGTGTGCCGTTTCTGCGGCCATTCGTGCATGTGCGGTTCAGTGGCAGCAGGGCAGCTGTGCACTAAGTACAGGGCTGGTGGTGGTGAGGGTGTTTGGCTTCGAACCAGGCTGAGGATAGGGTTACAAGCACAGGGCTATAGGGAGTGGACCATGAGCTTGGGCTGGGTTCTTCACTCAAAAACAACAACATTTTAAAGCTTTTCTTGAAAAAAAAAAAAAAAAACGACTAATGTCCCACATGTGGTACATTCTTCCACTGAGTCCAGGACAGACAGTGATTGTTTGTCTTTGATTCCTGAAAACTGCAAAAGATCATGCCCCTGTGGAGCCAGATCCCTTGTTCGAATGTCGCTGAATGTCACGGCCTTTGAAGTAATTACACCCTGACACGCAACATGAAACAAAATCAGAACCTCGGCCACATGCACACGCAATACCAAAACATGCTCTGTCTGATGATTGAGCTAGGGTGTGGTGCTGAGTAAGGTGTGTAAGTACAAAGATCCAGGGATGTGCCTTGCAGCTTCCAAGTACAACAAGTACTGTTTTGTTGTTAAAATATCTTAAAATACCTTGAGCGGAGGCCTTGCGTCTGGGTTTCAAACCGAATGATCCAACGACTCATTTGGTAATTCAGTCGGCACGATTTTTTGGTTTTTTGCCATTCCGAACACGTTGAGCACGTAAAAGCTTAATGCATCTGACAGTAGTTATAAAAAGCAAACATTGCTCATTTGTTCTTCAGAAAAGGAGTTTCTGAAGAACTTGAACCCTGATTTGAATCTTTATTCAAAACGTATAGCGGAGGGCCGATCATTTAGACCCTTCACCAATATTTGTACTTTTGTAGATTTTGTTTTTGAATGTGTAAAATAAAGCCATCCACTGTATGTAGCCAGGAATAATTAGTATTGGCAACCCCTCCTTTTTCATACCACTATGCAATTCATACTCCCATATCAGGAATCGTTGTCTTAAGACTACAGTAAATTAAATCTACCAACAACAGGTCATTTATTGCTTTTTAGCTTTTGTTTTATAGATACAAACAAAAGTATCTATAAATTTGTCATTTTTCATGGGAGACATTGACAAGAATAATCATCAGAACAAAATAAGTGGAAATAGAATGTAATTGAGTAAGTTTTCCAAATAACAACATACAAGCAAATTAAATTATATGTAAAATGTGAGCACTTCAATGATTATTTATTCCTGAAAGTCTTCAGATACTTAATTGCACAGAAAAAAGATTAAATCATATGTAATCGTTTGAGAAGTTTTTTGTGATGGTTTGCTTAAGAATAGAAAATAGAAATGTAAAGAGATAAAATTGCAACAAAATGGGGTAGCGGTGATGGACCTGGGTAAATTTTGAAAATGGAGGCAAGGATAATTTATGCGTTGCAGTGGCTTATGTTTCAAGTAGATCTAGCTGGTAAGCGAGAAGTGTTTTACTTTTTACGATGAAAGCCATGTCAGATTTGTATGCATTTGGACTTTTACTCGTTTATTAGACTGAAATCCCAGTTAGAGCACGTACAATGTTTGCCCAGCAGCCCCATTGACATAATCCTGTTTGTTTGCTGATAGTGAGCATATTGTGCTCGAAGAGGTAGATTCGGCTTGCGAGCCATAGAAGGGAGGGTTGATACGTGTTGAAACAACAAGAGGTCTAGATCCAGCTGTCTCAACAGAGGCTTTTCCACTTAACCATGCGGCCTTGTGTAAACGGCAATGTCAAATCTGGACTTGCGCTGAAGGGAACACGGCCAACGGCCACGTCCGCACTTGGACCTCCATATATCCTGTGTATAGAGAACAGAACACACACTTAATGTAAACTACACAGCCTAAATTGTAAAAGAATCTATAAACAAGGCAATAGTTCATGAAAACTACAAAAACACCTTTGACTTTACTAGAGTCCATCTGTTGGAAATCATTTCTCGGTGATGCAAGTTTTCCTACTCGACACCTACATCAAGATGCAACACGTTGACACATTTATGCAACCCACGTGCCATCGCCGTATGATTATTTCTAACCACAATAAACATCCAATTACAAAGAGGCAAAAGAACTGTATCGTAGGGGGAAAAAGAAGCGAGCTCTGTTGAGATTCTCCAAGCCAGTGCTTGAGGTGACGTGTTGGACAGCGCTTGTCAACCCAATAACGGCGTCATTACAGAGGGAAAGGGAAGGAATGAGCTCATGGACATTAATGGCTGCGGGTTCGAAGGGGGGAGCGAGAAGAAAGGGGGGAAAAAACCGATGGAAAAGATGAAAAGGTAGAGAAAATAACAGCGCGAGTCGAGCGACTGCTAGATGAAAGGAGGGAGGGATGGCAGGGTTTTAGGTTGATCATGGAGAGGAGTTAAAGGGGAGTTAGCATGCAGTCTTTGAAGGGTGCTGGGACCTGAGGTGACCTTGGGTGTTTTTTTTTTTATTGTGACCAGGTGGAGCTACTTTGGCACGGGATGGAAAGTATGTAAAATGCTCAGAGCAACAAATCCAATTTAATTTTATAAATCGAATACAACCGATGAGTCTTCCTTAGTCATACTCAGGCCTTCTGCTTTGGTTTTTGTATTTTCCTTGGAAAAATAAAATAAAAATAATAAATCATTCTAAGGTATTGCAAAAGCTTCCCCAGAAAATCAGTGTTGTGAGCTACAATGACTTAAATTTTATGCGTAAATTTGACTGCAAACTGGAAAACAAAAGAACATTACCCTAACAGTACTGGAAAGCATTGGCCAGTAGATTATACTTTTAGAGGAAGTTGTGTACTATTCTCTTTGAAACTGTTACAGATCAGTGGCGATGATTGCAGAGGCCAAAGCTTCCCGTGTTTTTGGAACAGTGCTCCAGCAGAATGGCTGCTTGAAACTTATTTAGAGTCCGGAGTTCCCCAAAAGCGTCCCAATGACTCACAGCTTGCAGACGGTGGGTTATTAATGCAGCTAAAATAAAAATAACTTCAAGAAGACGGCAAATTAGGGAACTCGGGATAAAACACTGGCATTCTTGAGATGAGTGCTCTTTTTAAGGACTATCACTAAACATGGTCCTTATGTTTTGAACTTGTATTCTTTTAGAATACTTGTGTTTTGGTAGCATGAAAGCAGAGAAAACACAACTTGTGTCCTAGTTTCCCACACAGGGACTTTTAGATAAAGAGGGTGAACAGAAAAGGGAAGACGTCTTTATAGGGTGTGCCACTTCCTTCTAAATGAACCCTCCATTCTGTCATTGATAAGTTATTTTTTTATAAGAAATCAAGGGAGCCTGACGAGAACCATGTATGAATACATAGCACGTACAAAAGTCCAGTCTTCTGACCTTATATTTCACTGAGACATATAAAAGAGAGGGCTTGCGTGAGAGGGTAACAGGGGAGACAATGCATCAAGGGTATAAATGACACAGGAGTTCTATTTTGGTGTTTATTATTCATATGTTTGCATGCTCTGATGAACTCCCTTTCGACTCACCTAGACGTCTCTGCTGGCCAGGGGAATTCCTGGCAGAGTGATTTTTGAGACTACAGGACTGAATCACATTGCCAGGGATTTCCAATGGCTGACACGAAGAAAAGCAGCACCCTTCTCACGAACGCATGCCCCTCTCCACACACATTCACACACGCACACCACACACACACACACAGACACTTAAAATTACTACCTCATTCATGGACACACCCATGCTTTTCATTTGCATGCTCGCACACAAACACACCCGTCACCGGCAAATGGTGGTTTTCAAGCCTTGCTGTGCGGCTGCAGGACTTAACTCACATGTGAACAGTGAGTCCCTGCCATGTTCACAGTGGTTAAGTTCTGCCGCCACAGGGCTACAGCCTGCAGGTGGGAGAGGAAAGGTCAGGGAGGGGCAACAAGCGCTACAAAAGAGCATCGCACTTCTAACAACACCACTGGTTTGGATGCAGAATGCCAACAACATAACAAGCATCTAGTAAAAACAAATGAGTTAGTTCAGAACTTCACCAGCAGTGAATTTTAGTTGATTGTAGTAACCATTTGTGCATTTAGTGCTGAGTTATTATCGTCTCTAAAAAGAGCCAACCCAAGGCTGTACGGCTCCTTAGGCGGACTTTTTATTTGAAGGTGCACCATGGCAAGCTTCGTCAATTTTGCTTTCTTCTTGCAGAGATTTACGGGTAAATGACTGAACAAACATCAAAATCAATTGGCTATAAGAGAGACTGTGTTTTGCTTCTCAGTCCCTGTAAATAATCTGTTAAAAGAATAGAATTTTCAGTTTATTTTTCTAAACATTGTTTGAAATATTTAATTTAAGCTTCATAAAGCTTTACTGGGTCCAGAAAATAAGCAGAGGACTGAAATTATATATATTTTATGACATTAACGTAAAGAGGCTGCTACCACTTTTTTAAACATCCTATAAAAATGTAGCACGTAATGGTAGGCACCAAAGTGCATTTCAAAAACATACAAATAACATAAAATATAAAATAACACACACCAAACCAAACTCTTACAGCTCAGTCTAAAATTACTCATATCCCTGGCAGATTTAGGATTAAGGTAATCACTTCAGTATTTACATTTTATCATCATGTTTCTTTTGATGTGAAGAAATTTTGGAGCAGCCTCAAAGTCCTGACTTGAATCTGATAGAGTATCTGATGATGGCTATGCTGGCTTCCAACCTCAAAGACTCTAATTTCATTATCAGAGACAGTTAACTTGTTCATCAATAATTAAAACCACATTCAACTCAGGTTTCCTTTTATGGAACAGTTTACCAGAAACATGACGATCCAGCGTATTACGACTTAAGATAAAAATAATTATTGTGAAAGATGATTCTCATTGCGTTTCTTCAGAGGTCACCGTGTTAGTTCTGTTTAGCTCATTGTGCATTATTTATTTGTTTTACATAGCTCTGATTTGTGTGGCTGTCGTCTTTGCCAGGTCTTCTTTGTAGAAAGAGATTTCTGATCTCAAAGGAAGTTTCTGGTTGAGTGATGAGAGGAGGAACCAAGTTTCAGAAGCAACATTACGACTATTACTCACATCTGTGAATAAAGTGTTATGCGTTAGTTTCCACAGCTCAGAGATCAGCAGCAGAGGACTAATAATAATAGGATCTAAATTGGGACTCTGCTAATGTCTATGAAAGTGTCTTTTATTACATTTTGGTGTAAACAAAGTCAAGTGAGAACATGACTTTAAAAACAAGACAATTTCCCTAATTAGAGTTATATAATTGGTGCAAAATAACGATATATTTCCGAAGAGTTTATTGGATGAATTTGTCACTAAGCAAAGTCACCAAGCATATTAGAGTTAATAAAAAAGTGAACATTTTCAGTTATGAAGTGAGGTTTTGCTAAGAGGTTCAAAGCAGAAAATATTGTAGCTAAAGTGTACTGTTGTTGGAGTCTTCATATAGCAGTAAACACAGAATAATTGTCCATGACGCTAACAGCTGCCCAAAGAGGGGTCAAGACCAGACTGGACTTTTACCATCAATGACAAAATAAAATAAAAAAAATATTGTTGCAGTTTATGCAAATACTACTTTTTGAACCTGTTCATTCAAGTTGCATCTGCACTGGATATTTTTTTTACAGGAGAAACAAAAGTCAGGGGCGGTGCACCGCCAGTGGTCTTCCTGTGTGAAACACAGAGTGAGAACGGAACATGTAAAGTGTTTCCAGTCAGAGTAAATATCTGATACAGGAAGATCCCGAATGGTGCAAAGCCTCTTATCTTGATTTCTATTTTATTGGAAATAACCAAGAAATCCAATGCAATCATCACAACCAATTAAAGATTCTCAGAAAAGAGTGCCAATAAACCAATCTGCATTTTTTTTTTAAATTGTCTTAAAGTGTTAGCTGTTCACTTTGGTCTTAGAACCTCTCAGACTAAATCACCTAGATTAATATGAAATAAAGAAAGCAAGAGAATAAGATGCTAACAACTTATAACGTTCCAAGTTCCAACTCGGTCAAAACTTCTTAACTATACCTTTGACCTATTCTGGTTTCACTCTATTTGTGTAAAAGAAATTCAAACTTATTTGACTTAAATTATTTTAAAAAATCCTGAAAATTTCTGTTAATTTGATTAGTATTTCTATGCTAAATTTAAAACATGACAAGGGAAGATTGCAACAATTCAACCATATTTTCAACTTTTATAAAAACTGTAAATAAACATACAAGAAAGACAGAAACATGTATTTTTAATTTTGCCTTTGATATATTTATATTTTAAATATCTTCACTGAGAGTATAGCAGGAAAAATGACGTGTGTGTGTGTGTGTGTGTGTGTGTGTGTGTGTGTGTGTGTGTGTGTGTGTGTGTGTGTGTGTGTGTGTGTGTGTGTGTGTGTGTGTGTGTGTGTGTGTGTGCACGAACTTGGCAAATAAAGCTGATTCTAAATCTGATTTCTCTAAAAAATATTATGATGTCAAAGAAATGGTTTTCTCAGATTGACTCTATATCTTTCCGAACTCAGTCTCACACCTCGTTATTTCAAAATCAACCCCATGTGTTCGGGGCTGACAGTAAGTGTTTGATGGAGTACATGTGTTCACAGATGACTCACTGTACAGTACTGTCAGAAGCTGACATATCATAAAGGAGAGGGAAAGTCAGTGCGGAAAAAGAGTTTACAATCTATACATTTCCAGTAAAAAGCTATAATCTGTTGAATTTGCTGAAATTGAGCAGCTTCGAAGCGTCTGTGTCTGCTAAATGTCAGCTGTCTCATTAAGAGTAAATGTGTTGCCGCCCCTGTAGGGAGCGCTGAGTGTCACCTTATGTCATAATTTCTGTCGCTGGGCTGACCGAGTCGCTTTGGGCAAGTCTGTGTCTTTGACTGTGTTCACATTTTCCCAATGAGTCCACCTGTTAGTTTTTTTTGTTTTTGTTTGTTTGTTTGTTTTTTCAAAAGAGCATCACTGCCTGTTGGTCTGATGCTGTGTGATTGTGTCTGTCTGTCTGTCTTTGTGTGTGAAAAATTACTTCCGTCGTCGCTTCTCCTCACCCCCCGCTGGGTCGGTCTCCTGTGCCTGCTGTGCTGATAATCAGTGTGTGACGTCGGCTGGCTCAGTTCAGCAGGAACAGGGGACTGTTCTCATTTCCACACACACACACTTAAACATAAACAGAATCACACATAAACATTATCATCTCTTATCACGTGGAAACACGTTTCTGTTGCTTTGATTTAGTCTTTAGATTTTATTTAATGACCGCCAACTGTTTTACATAAATCTGTATATATTTTGAGTATTTCTGGTGTAACGACTGTTAATAAATGTTCAGAAGTGCAAAATGTTTAACGATGTTTTTTTGTTTCCTGTATTGAATAAATGTTCCTTCATAAGTATTAAAGTTGATTAAAATGACAATTACTTGAGTCATCACTTTGTGTGTCTTCTCTCTTTGTTATTCTGTCACTCACTTCATGAGAAATCTAACCAATGCATCATTCACTGTTTCCCTCCATCGTGTCTCTGACTTCTTTTTTGAGGTCAGCCAGAGGAAATCAAGACATGCTGCAGACACCTGACAGTCTGTGGTTAAAAGCTGCACCTGGTGAATGTTGGGTGGCATTAAAAAAAAACCAAAACATTGTCAAAATCCAAAATAGGTTGTTGCATACTATGAATCTTTCCATTTCTGGGAGATCTGCACAATCTGGCACACCTTCTTTCACGTCAGTGAAGACAGTGGGCATTGCTAGACCTGTTTTACTTGCGCATGTGCCCAAGGTTATGTCTTCTATGGCAGAGTAAAATCTCCTGGTCAAATTGAGAAATTAAATAAATAAAAATGCAGCCATTAAATGACAAAATGTCTGAAGATCCAACATTGCAACAAAAGCTGGCTGCTTGCAAGAAAAATATCATGGAGTAAGCCAGGAAAAAAATAATGTGTAGATATGATCACATATTACAAAACCAGTTATAATGAAGATCATAAAATCAGTACAAATGTGTTGCGAAGAATAAACGACATCCCACTTGCTCAACAAATCAGACAAACCAGACATCTCTAAAGAGTGCAATAATCTAGCTTTCTTAACAATAATCCATGTAATTCCATGTGTTTCTACTGGAAAATGTTTGTTTTGGTTTGATTTCTCAACTTCCAGACATGCAGATGACAGCAATGAAAAATCCTAAGTAAAATATTTTGTTGGCTCCATTGAAATGAAGTGAGTAGTTTTAAACCCAGACGCAATTTGAAGACAAAAAGAAGTTATTGCAGCAGTCTTTCTTGGTCTTGAGAAAAAAAAACATTCTAAATCCAGCCCATCAAGGCCAAAAGCCAACACCAAAACAAACAAAATGTGGCTCAAATATTGTGCTCTGGTCCCACCTTTGGTTAGTAACAACCCCTTGTGCATGACTCAAATCCAGACGTGGACTTCAAAGTTAGAGCAAAAGCTAGCAGTGATTAACGGCAAAGTAATGTCATGATGAATCAAATTGGAATTAACAAAAGAAGGAAAGTTTACCAGGCATTACAAAATAATGATAGTCCATTTGAAACATCTGACGGAACAAGGAAAGACAAACGCAGTCAAAACAAGAGAAAAGAAAGCTATTACTGTGTGGGGTTGTTAAAACTCAAGCCCTATTTTTAAAGCTCTCTCCTAGTGATGTTTTTTTTTTTTTAACAGTATTTAAGAAGTTTCTGGAACTGTGTAGACTAATATAAAAGAATTATACTACTACTTTACCTTATGTCAGATTAAATATCATTTTATGCACATAAATGTGTACAATTTATGATTATTAATTCAACTGAATCCATGATATCTAAAGCTACAGTTACTTAGGAGAAGTGAACTAGGCCATATACTTCAGATGGACTATTTAATTTGGTCTGGGTTAATTGCATATATTTTCTAGACAATAGACAGGCAGGCAGGCAGACAGACAGGGAAATTGCACTCAAAAATATTGCTTAAAATTTTAGTAAAAATAAAACTAACTAATGTGATAAGCAATATTGACTTGTTACAATAAACATCTTTTCGTAGTACTGATTTCTCATTAGCAACAGGCAACATTATTAGTAAACGTAAGCTGCAATAATATGACGTGTTGTCCTAGAAAAGACTAAACTTCAACCATCTCTAGATTTTGCGGGAACTTTTCACCACACACGCAACCTCACATGACAACGGACTTATGTAGGTCTTTAAACTGTTACAGGTTTGTTTTACCGTCCTTAGAGATGTCATCCGGATGTTTATCGTTGCCGAGTTGCCACAGCAACAGATACACGTGTCCGTCATCCAGCCTCTGACGTAGAGGCACGACGGTTCAACGGGCAAGTTCCTGTTTCTGAGAAAGCAGCGGAGCCTCCTCCTCTGCTCGCTGTCTCGCCGCGGCGCCCTCCTCCTCTTTTTAAGCCCACTTCTCTCTCCATTTATCACGGCCTTCTATAGGTTTATTGCTCCATTGTTCACCCCCACCCACTTCTATATTACAGTGTTTATCTTTCCGTGGCAGCCCTCCGGCCCCACCCCGTTCAGTAAATCCTGGGCCTGTCACACCCCCGCACTCGCGCTCCCTCACCTGCCTCTACCTCTGCGGGTTGACCAATAGGAGGCCGACGCGGGAGTCACCATGGGAACAAAACAGGTCAACAAAGGGCGGGGATTAAACCTATGCAATGAGGTAAAACCTGTCAGCGTTTGAGGTGAAGCTCAGACGGAAGCGTAGACACATTAATCATTTGTATTACTATTTTAATGGTTTAAGTCGAGTTAAATAAGAACCGTTTTTCTTCACTTAAAAGCTTTTGTTGAGGTTAATTATACAAATAGCTCATAAAGCCTTAGACATGTTGAGACATAATCTCCTACTCTAACACGTTTTTAGTTTAGTTCACAATGAGACACACATGAGAACAAATCAGAACATCGAAGTTTCAAAACAAAACTCTATTATGTGACATATAGTCGATAAGGTTGTGTAACATAAAGAGGCCACTGCTATACTCACAACATTAAAGAGAGTGACTCGCCTTATACTTTGCAGGTTATGCAGCCTGAAAGGCAAAACCCAGGTCACCACAAAGGTGACTGTTAACCTGACTGAACATAACCTTTAATAAATATACATATTGACATAATTATCAGCTTTGTTTTACAAAGACAAATCTGAAACGTGTGGGGTGTATTTGTTTTTTTCACTGCTTTACGTCTTTTGAGATAAATGATTCAACCAGTTTTGTGCATCTTTAAGTTTTTGTCAATTCTGTGCAGAAAAGCACAGATTAGATTAAAAATTCCTGGCATGGTATTATGAATATTGGATTGGTTTGGTTTGACTTTAATCAACGTAGTGTAATGAAAGAATAAACAAAGTTATATACAAACAAAATACATTTAAAACTAAAGAACAGGAGTAAAGTTAAAATATATATTTACACATTCAAAGGAGTGGGTAGAAATATGAACTCATTTTTTACATTTGTATCATCATCCGATAAATTACTATTCATGTTAACTTAGTCTATATTATTTTCTTTATCATGTCTATGACTAGTAAAGTGTAGTCATAATTGCATGCCCATATAAGCATTTTTAACATGTTATAAAATTATTTCTAAATGAATATACTACAATACAATAATATTTGACAACTTCATTGAATAGTAACAATAACATTGCTATATATGCATATATAACACAGACCTATCTGCTGTGTATTTTGAGTCTCTTTCCTCCACTCTCGCTGTTCGGCCCCACCCTGCAGCTGTGCAGCAGGTCAGCATTCTCCCTCCCTGTCTGGCTCCTTGGTTCTCACCATAAAAAAGCTGCCAATCTGGCTGCAAGAAGACATAATTGCCATTATGACTGCTGCAGCCCTGCACATCACATAGTGTACTGATTGTTCCACGGCGAAGGGGAGGAGAGGGGGGACACTGTCTCCACTGTGCAGGCGCCACACAATATTATCATAGCGTGACTACAGCTCATCCACACACAAACACGTGCAGGGTCTCGACTCCACTGTTTTCAGCCCACTCTTGGCTGTCTGTAATTTCCCAGTTAAGCACAAGGCAAACATGTTTCTATAGAGCTAAAATCCACACAACAATGCCTTTGAAAATTTGCAAAAAAAAAATCTTTTCAACTGTCAAAGCCCTGAGCAAACACACCAATTGCACAACGTCACTGCCAATAGGAAAAGATAGAAACAGTGGATGGAAAAGCAGTTTGCACCAGTGCAGGAACGCCCAGCTCATATATGTGTCTGAGCACACGAAGCCAAGGTTTTTGGGAAAGCTGACCTTATCCCGGCTCCAGTTCCACTCCTCCATCTCCGTTTCCAAATAAAAAAAGGTCAACGTAACCGCTTAAAACAGAGGCTTAACGCTGGGCTCCTCAAGGAAAAAGCAGCTCACGCTTCAGTGAACATATTATAGACACACTTGAACCAGAAAGCCACTCTGTATTTCCATTCCAAGGAGTTGGAAATATAAGTGGACTGTGAACATAATAGTGACTCAGTGCAAGGGATATGAGCGCGCTGATTAGCCACAGGAAATATCCGTTGCCACTGTAACAAAGTCGCATATTGCAGAGGGAAATGTCTTGATCATTGTTACAAGATTATGTGGTTGGTTCTGCTGCATTCATAGAGGGAACTGTCTGAGCCCTACGTAGATACTGTTGCTCTCTGCCCGGCCAAATTACAAATGCATGAGCAAGCGCCGATTACATGCAGATGTTGCGATGCTCGTGTGACTCAAACATCCTGTATGTACGTTAACCAATACCTGAAGTAACCTTTGTCACAGAACAGATTTCAGCTGATAAAAGTATCATTCATACTGGAGATACCTACTAGCTGTTCCTGTTGTTCAAACTTTTGACACCTCCAGGGTCACATATGACATAAACAAATAAATAATTGAATAAATTCACATAAATATGCATTCCAATGAGGCTTGATTACACTTACCTTTTCAAAATAATAACCTTTCAGCGGGACATGTCGTGTCAAGCACACATTTCCACTTATTTTTTATTAGTCTGGTGTAATATTCTAAACTTAAATGCTGTGATTTCATGAGCTGCAAGCAGAAAATCCTGTTAATTACCAAAAATAAAGGCTTAAAATCATGAGGCTGTGTGTAAATAATCTTTGCAATTTGTTACACTTAGTGGATCAAGTTACTGAAATAAATCAACTTTTCAATAATGCTACCATTCATTAAATGGTTATGTATGCGTCAACTGAATTAAAATCGAAACCTTTCACCTGAGAAAATGTGTGTGTAATTTCGTGGTTTCACAAAATGGGTCATTTAATAAACAGAAATCATCCACTGAAATGTGCAGTTCTATCTGAGTCATTATAATAATAATCCTTATTATAAGATAATTATTATAATTGTTATCCAATTATTTTATATCATTGTCCTGCAGTATTTAATGAATCTATTTTATCTGTCAAGCTCTCCCATTAAAGTCAGTGGGCGGAGCAAACTCTGGTTTGGTCTGTAGGCAATGTTGATTTAATCAGAGCTGAAGGTTTTCACAATGTGTATGAAATTGTTATCGGAATAAATTCATGATAGAAAGTGGCACAAGAAAGTGGAGCCAGTTTAATAATAATAATCCAAACTGTACAAAATAAAATGTGAGTTACTTAAACCTAACATTTTAATAATGGTACATAGACAGTTAAGCCAAAATTGTTTGCACCCCATTTCAGATTTTTATTTAAAATATTTTAATTTCAACCAAAAAATGGCATTTCTGAAAGAGAAAAAAAATATACATCTTCCTTTTTTCTTTTTTACATCTTTAAAAAATTGCCATTTCAAAAATTATTTGTGTAATTCTAAATAGTAGAAAAGAAAACCCTTCATTAGCATTACAAAATGCTCCTTATGATTGCGGAAAAGCTTTTTATGAGATTTAAGTTTTTGTGGTTGGAAGGCCTCCTTTCCAACACCCTAATCATTAGCTCCCTCCACAGATTCTATCAGGGATTGAAATCAGGTCTCTGGCTGGGCCACTCAAACTACTATCTATAATTTGAAGAAACATATTGGTAAAATAAATAAAAATAAATAAATAAAAGGTTTCAAATCTAAATCTTGCAGGTTCTGAATATTTTTTTTTACTAGCTGTAAGTATTTATTGAACAAAATATTTGTTGGGATTTTGGTACCTTCGGGTTTCCACAAAGAAACAGCAGAGAACTGAGAGTTTTGTTATTCTGGAACGAAACATAAATCAGAAAAACATGTCTTGATATTATTGGATAGGAAACATAACGAATCAACTATTTAATAAAAATCTTTTTGAAGCATTCAGCCTTAAGGTCTAATTATCTAAGCCCTGTAATATTCTTTTTACATACTGAAGCAAAACATTTTATCACACTTTAGGTTTTAGCACAGACACCAAAGCTAAAGATGTTTTTGAACCAGACTGCGTCGCATTCAGATGTATGCAATTGAAAATAACAGGAAATTTGAGTCACTTTTCAGAACGAAGGTTCGTCAGCAGCCCCAAATGTCATCTCATTCTTTGAATTTTCTTGTAGTTAATACATTTCCTTCTTCATTGTAGGAAATGAATCATTGTTGCTAAAAACAGACGGTAACAAACTCACCAGAGGTCAAGCCCCATTTTGACGGAGCGAGAACTGAGGACGATAGTTGGCACACAAAATCTTTTAGTAGCGATACTTTTCAAATTAGTCAGAATAAAACTACATACGACGCATCCCAAAAGAGATGGCGCCAAGTGTCACATGCAACATCTGTGAAGCATCCACTGATGGAAGAAAAAGATAAAGAGGTTTATTATCAAAGCATACTTTTTACAGGGTAGGCTCAGTTCATTTCAGCAAAACAAACATTCTACATGCAGCTCTGGAAAAAAAATAAGAGGCCACTTAAAATGATCAGTTTCTCTAATTTGACTTTTTATAGGTATATGTTTGAGTAAAATGAACATTGTTTGTTTTTTTTAATTCTATGAACTATTGACATGTCTCTGAAATTCAAACAAATGGTCAAAATAAAGAAGATGTCATAATTTCAGACCTCAAATAATGCAAAGAAAACAAGTCCATAAACATTTGGAAACAACAATACTAATGTTTTAACTCAGAAATCAATGTTTGGTGGAATAACCATGATATTTTCAGACGGGTTCGGTTCAGTGATGTCTTCATTTTTTCCAGAGCTCTATACACAACTTAAAGCAGCAAGGTTCTGCAGGGAGAGCGTTGAAACACAATACTTAGAAATAAATAGGGGAGACTTGGTCAAGTATCTGCATGTAGTTCAGGATGTTGTGCATACCTGTTTTGATAATATAACATTTCCAAAAAAAAGTTGTCTCAGCTCAATTTATCCCAGTCTCCTCTAAATGTTTCAGATTGAACATTTTTTAAGCAAAATAATGTTCAATCTGAAATCCATTACTTGGGAAATTAAATGGGACAATAGCGATTTTCAATGCTACCAAGTTTTATATATCCATAACTTAAATAGCTGAATGTGTAAAATAACATTTTGGCATTGAAATGTATATCTTTCTACCATGTTCAATTAACAGAAGGGTGAAAATATTAGTGTCCCAACTGAATTTCCCTTTTAATACCCCAAATGTAACAAACATACCATCTAAGACTTCTCTTTTATACACTATTCACAAACCTAATCATGTGCAACTCAGTGTCACATGATGGCATTTCCATGGCTTTCACACACAAATCAGAAACAAAAAAAAATAAAAATTAAAAAATACAGTATTGATTAAAATCCGAAACTTTTAACAAAGACAAAATCAAATGTTTTCCTGATTTGTTAAATATACAGGAGCATCTTCCAAGCTGAAACACTGGCATTGAAATGATCTACCTGCTCAATAAAACTAAAAATCAATAAGGCCTGATCATCAATAGCAGCCATGCATCGAGTGCACTGCCACAGCTACACTTAGATGAGTTATGCTGCAACATATTTAGTCTCTTGCTGTGTCAGACACTCTCACAGCCTACCGCTAAACTCAAAAGCATTCTAGGAAATCTCTTTGGTACATGTAATAGCATCACACACATGCTATTTCATCTGTCTTAAAGGCAAAGAAAGAAAAATCCTTCTAAATCATAAAACTAAAGATGAGGGACAGCATTGAAATGAGACTTAGTCTCAAAATTTCATATCTATTCATGTTAAGTGCAGAATCAGTAGCAGATCTCAATATGATTCATGCATTCATTTGGAGGGAAAAAACCAACAATGACAATATAACAGGATGTTGTCTTAACTGAACATTTAAGGTAGCATAATCGCTTTAATCTGTTTTCTGTCCCGCTGTCAGCTTGTCGGCATGTAGAGCGAAGGTCTCGGCCACAATTAGAGGGAAAACCAAAGAGGCGTCTGCATACACCTGAAATCCAACAACAGATCAGAGTAACTATTTAATGAGACCACTGTTATTGTTTTACCCTGGCAAATTTGACTTTAAACCATTAAATATATATCCATTGTTATTGACATGCTTTTTTCATTTAAGATAAAAGAGAGAGAAACAAAATGTGAATCTAAATTCAACTATTACACCTATAGCATTGTTCTTTGTTGACTCTCTCATTTCCTGTCAGAAACAAACTTTTTGGTTCACTAAAAATAAATCTAAATCTACCAGGGTGTGAAAGATTTTGGGGCTTACTGTACGATTGTTAAAAAAAGCAGCCTCAGTTCTTAGAACAAATAGTGATCAAACATCGCCATCTTAAGGCTGAAACATGCCATTGCTAGAAACAATTACATCTGATGATCCCATCTGATTAGGCAAAATGCAGTAAAACAACGTTCAGCAAATCAAGTCTAAATTACATTCACTCTAATACGACATAAAGATTACACATTTCAAATAACGTTCATAAAACATCACATCACCATAGTGTGTTGCGTCTCTCGGTCACATGAATCACTTTACAACTAAACTCCAAGTAACCAATGAATCCAACAGAAAGGAGGGACAGAGAAATAGATATTGTGCTAAAGGGGGCAATCCCGAAAGAAAAACTGTCAGTAGCTACAAAAGACCTGAGATTTGGAGTGGAGATTTGTCTTTCAGCAAAACGACGGCTTCAAACATGAAGCCAGAGCTACACAGGAAAACTAAGACTGACATGAGGACCTGTACCTTAATAGGTTTGGCGTCCGTCCTGATTTTTCCCCAGGATACGGCCTCGTCAGGTCGGGCCCCAGAGTCCGAACCGTCAAACTCCTGACCCGTGTTCACATACACAGCGTAGTCAGCGCCGTTTCTCTGGAAGAACAACAAGGATAGGGAAAGAGGAATTTTTTTCAGCTTTGCTCCCTAGGAATGAACTTTATTACACTTTAAAATACTATCATAAAAGCTTTAAGACAACTTTTTGAAAAAAATGGATACATTTAAATAAACTTTAAAAAATAAAATAAAAAATCACATAACTCAAATAAAGTAGCAACAAAGGTCTCTGATGGAAGAAAGATGCAAGAGGGTCCCATAAAAATATTCTGACCAGCATTCAGCTTCCAGCAAACCACAAAATTATGTAGTATGACATAAAAATATTCTGACAGCACTTCAATTTCAATCAGTCGGAGCCCAAAAAACAGGTCTGACATTGCTTTTAATCCATGGTTAAATTTAATTTAAAAAAACCAAAAAAAAAACAGAAGGTTATTTGCAAAGAACATCGCAGAAGGTTATTTACCATGAGGTTAGCATTGGCTATGTGATGTTTCACCAACCCTCCACCCAGGATGATCATTCCCGTTTTCTTGGCAAAAACCGCCATGCCATTCAGCTTTCGAATGTCTGAAACGAACACCAAACTCATGGTCTGAACAGCTGGGACTACTAAAGTGGAACTGCTCTGTTAAAGTGCTGCTGCCTTTTACCTTCTACGATGTCCAAAACCAAGCCGGGGTTCTTAAACGAGTGGAAATAGATCATGTCGCCCAGAGAACCATCAGTGAGTGCAGGACTGAACACTGGGATGTTATTCTGAAACACAAAATTGACCTTTAGCAATCTGGAATAATACAAGATGAGGTTTCATGTGTCACTTCACACTTCAGGGAGAAACCTTGTATGCCCAGTAGTAGACAGAGTCAGTGTTGTTTATCTCCTTGCCGAGCCGATGGATCATTTTAGAGGGAGTCCACCGGATTCCCTGAAACACACAAACTTGCTGTTTGACTTAAAGTGCTAAATATTGTGAAATGAGCCTTTACATGTCCAAAAAGAGCTTCATGACTAATGCATATCTTGATATCAGTAGATTGAATTTGCGTCAGAATCAGTCGTCCACCTCTGTGTTTTGCTCCAATAACATTTGATCCAGAATGGGCATCAGCCAGTCTTCAAACTTGCAGTAGTTATCGTTGGGGACCAGAAGGTTTCCTATCCTACACTCGGAGAAGACAGATAAGAGACAATGAGTGGACACAAATAATTTAATACATTCTAGAATTTAATTTAATCTGATTTTATAAACAGCATTTTTATTTGCTGATTTTATATAAAATGAAAACTGGTGGAGAGTTTAAAAAAAAAAAAAACATTATTAAAGTTTAGTTTTATCTTCCTTTGCTCACTTTAAAAGCAGGAACCCTGTTTATGTAGACTCAAACACCAACCTGTTGATGCCTCTCAGACGCAGCTCTTTGCCTGACAGACTGAAGTCTCCCAAGTAAGTGTGAGCCAGGCACTTAATGAAATCCTCCTCGATGCCTCCAGCTGTGGTGACAATCACATCCACCTAAAAACGAGATAAACCACTGCAGTCACATCAAATGGTTTCATTATTTTAGGCAACTATAAGTGAACACGTTTGCACCATTTTATGCTCTGCCAGGTAGCGGATGCTCTCTCTCACTCCCGAGCTGATGAGGTTCGAGGTGTATCCCAGGAAGATGGTACAGCCAGACTTGCGGGAGGACTCGCAGGACTCTTCAGACTCATTTTCTCCGTCTACTTCGACCGGCTCCAGACGTTTCTCTATCTGTGGCAAACTTGGTTAGCAGCAGTTCAACACTGCAGAGCTGCAACATTTTATTTAGTTACGTTTGTTAGACATCAGATAAAAGTAAACCACGGTGCTTTTTTCCTCTTTTTCTGTCAGGTTAATGATACACCAATCAGTTCGGCCATTCATCCATCATTATTTTTTGAAAATGCATCAAAACAAAGAAACTTCCTAAATGTGTGGGGCCAATAACACATCACTAACAACATTCAATCTGATGCCCCCTCTATGAGTTTAATAGAAATCAAATAATAGCGTTTGAATTCCTTTTTTTTGTTGTTGTTGTTGTTGGATTGAACGCTATTACCTTTATCATAGTCCAAACAGAAAATTGAGGGAATTAAACAAAATCTGAATCAGCAGCTCAGACCAGAAAACCAGATTTATCTGATTTATCTCTCACCATCCGGTTGACCTCCTGGATGGCCAGACCCAAGCTACTGGCCTGAAAGCCTGTGGTCAGGTAGCTCTTCAGCAACGCCTTGAGGTCAACTCCCTGGTTGAAGTCGTAGCCTCGGATTTTGGGCACATCATCCGGGAGTTCAGAGCTGGGCTTCAGAACTGCCTCCATGGCAATAGAAGGGGCATGGTCCGCCATCTTTCCTGTCACAAAAAATGTACTGCATATAAACAAATGAAGAAAATATATATCAATTATGCATCAAAATGCAGAGACTATCTGCAAAAAATAAACAAATCCAGTGAAATGTGAACAGGAGTCTGGTCAGCAGCTCAGGCTGATTGTTGCTCTTTAACTGCACTATTAGAATGTATTATCATGAAAATTATGGGATTTAATTTTAAAAACTGTTGTCATAAACTCCATGGAGGATCAAAGACTAATACGAATATATATACACACACACACCCACATACACATGCATAAATATATAAAATAGCGCACAGAATTACATGTCAACACTTGAATGAGAATGTTAAACCCATGTGGTTTGACATTAGCAACTAAATGCTAGCAGCCAGTAGCTGCTCGCTCTTCTAATTTTGAATATAACACAAGCACGAAACATACCTTTTCTTTACAAGATGTTATGTGATGACAGAGTGAGTAGTTCACTTCTGTCGCAGCACCTAATAGCAAATATATTACCGTTTTGTAGCCCTGTACGCATAGCATAAACTGTTAGGCTAAAAGCACCCGCTACGGAAAACGCGAGTGGACAAACTTGATAAAGCGCACACACTTAGGTGAAAGAAATATCTGAATATGAATCAGCTTAAACTTGTTCACATTTTGTCACTTTTCAAGAATAATTTTTGTGTGTTTTATTTGGATTTTATGACAAATGAAATCCAATGCTTTGTACTTTCCCAATTAAGCACACAGCAGTGCTTAATTGGGAAAGTACTTATGGTTTTCAAATTTCCTTTAAAAAGTAAAAATGTGAAAAGTGTGGCATGGATTTATGTTTTGTCCCCTGTATCAATAGATCTTGAGCCAGTATTTGTTAACATTACTGCTCCAACTCTTTTTGGCTCTCTCTCCACCAGCATGAAGTCGTCGTCATCAGCTGTGAAGTGTTGTGTGATGTTTGTGACATTTTCAAAAAAAGCTTTGTGTGACCTTTTATATCACAGGGGCTTTGAACTCCCAGCAGCGAATAAAAGAAGGCACATGGGTCAAAATGCAAAGCCAGGAGCCCATCTGAGCAGACTTGCCACACAACCTGGACAGACTTTTGAATTAGGTTAAAATATTACTTTTTAATAGGACATTTTGTTTTGGTGATATCAGGAAAGATGTGCAGCAGCAGCAACAGCATCATCCAGGCCCAAAAACTGGTGGATCAACTCCAAATTGAAGCAGGCATGGAAAGATTCAAGGTATGTGAACTCAAATATTAAGACACATCTACAATTGTTGCAGTGTGAATTTCAAACATGTCAAAGCATTTTCTTTGGTAATTGAAATAAGAATATGCTTTAAAAATTCCCATTATCCAGATTTGTTAATATTTGAACTTCTGTCTGTTGTCTGAGCAGATCTCCCTCACGGCAGCGGATTTAGTCCAATACTGTCAGGAACACAGACGCAGCGATCCTCTGCTAACCGGCATATCGGCTTCGTCCAACCCTTTCAAAGACAAGAAGACCTGTGTACTACTCTGACACCAGAAGATCCACGCCACAATACAGAAAACTTAGACTGGGAGCTCCAAAGGATTAGTTTAGCCATTTATATTTTGCCTGTCACGTATTTATGCCTCATCTGCAAAAATACATATAATTTCTGACACAGAATTTTCAGGACTTTCAATGGAAAAGTTAGTTTCACAGACTTACAAACAAAAGAACAGAAGTACTTTTATTGTGCATTGTAGTTTAATTTGTTAATGCATAAATACAATAAACAATTAAATATTTGTGGTTTCTTTGAGTTTTGAACATAGACTGAATAAAAATTACAAGATATAACTTAACACAACAGTAAAAAGGACCAAAACAATAGAAACATCCTTGAATTAAATCTATATGACACATAAGAGTGTAAGACAAAATGACTTGGAAATGAGTCAGGATTCCATCAACACTGAACATCTGGCTTTCCAAAAAAAAAAGTTCACTTTGAACATTTAAAGAAAGTAAAAGGAACGGTTTGTTTATCTGGCAGTGTGACTGAAGCTAATAAAGCTGTCATTTTAAGCAGAGCAGATTTACTCTCCCTGCCAAATAGCAGTAACTTTCTTCTGTGTTAGATTAAAGTAGTTTGCTTGGTATTTGCAAGTGTATCGTCCCACACATTTGTGACATACACAGTCAGCGTAATTTCCCTTCAAATATTGGTTTATTGGATTTTCGTTTGGAAATATTTCTTCGTTAAGATAAAATCCACTTAAGATATATTACGATACATTTCACCAACAAATATAAACTGACAAAAAACAAACAAACTGAGAAATGTTAATAAAGCTCAGATTTCTACTGCAGGGTTTCATAAAGTACAAGAAGGTTTGTAAGGCTGGACCTGAAGGGGGAAAAAATTGCTAATTTTGCTGTGCTTGTGTATCCGGGTCCACAAAAACCCCAAGAGGCTGCAGAACCGAATCAATCAGGTAGGACGATTAACACATTTTGACAGGAATGCACACAGAACGGTTTACAATCCAAGTCCAATTCTGTCAAAAGGTAAAAGGTTTAATGACAAAGCAAAGCAAAATATGCAGTTTTTTTTCTTTACCCATTGTTTAAAATGTACTCTTTGAAATCCTTTAGTGAAAATGCACTTTATTATCCTGCTTTCTTTCTATTGTCAGTGAACATTTATTAGTAAATAATAAAAACTCTCTCATCTAAAGAGCCTCTTTTTTTTTTGTTTACCATTTATCCATAAATTTCACAATGCAGACAGAACGACACGGCCATCAAGTGCAGATCTTGTACGAAACTTTTTTCAAAACCTCCAGTGGCATTTTATTTCCTGGGTCTCCAGATATTCACAGTATCATCGCCGGTGGACACAGCAACGATCCCAGCCTCCACACTCAGCTGACATTAGAAGGAAATAGTAGGAGAGACAGAAACAGATGAAATAATGAAAAACGGATTAGGTCATCACTTTAACTTAAAAAAAAACAATAATATGATCATTTTATTAAAAGTAGGAGCTAAATATAAAGTTTATATAAAAAGACACCTTTCAGCCACTGGTGGTACAGGATCAGAAGTCATAATGTTGTATGAAGATGCAACAATATTCCTCCTGTAATTCTTAAATTTAACTAACAGAAATTATTTTTGTGATCCTCATTGACTCAGCAGGGCTGCATTTTAGTCTCATTTAATGTGCGTAAAAAAGGTGAGCCTTTTTATACATAGAATGTAAATAACTGGTTTCAGCTGTATTTACACAAAAGTTTTATTACTGTCATTAAACATTTATATTTTTATTTATAGAACTGACCCCATGGACTACACCGGCATGACACAGTGTACATAAAGTCCTTGGTGGTCCACTTGGGATATGGATCTGCAAAACACATGTGGTTACTACACTGTACTGCGTTTAGAAGTCAAAACAACAGAACTTCACACTGAAACCCACCTTGACAGTTTTATCAGTAGAGCAGGTGTAGAGGCTTCCTGCGGACCTGTGGACGCCAGTAACCAGAGCCGAATGTCCCACATCAAACCTGGACAGGACCTTTAAGGTGCCGGTCTGCATGGAGAAGGAGTGTAGCATGCCTTTCTTGTCTCCAGCCCAAACCTCATAGCCACTGTAGCTCATGGAGGATAAATAGGAGCTCAGCTGCAGACAGAAACATTGACACTATCAATCTTAAATCTGGATGCACAAGCGCAAAAATAAATGTTACAGGGAGTAATATTTATCGCCACCTTAATTTTCTTTAATGCCTTCATTGCCCTGCAGTCATAGACTGCCACAGTGCAGTCTTCGCTCCCTGAGATGATGTATGTATCGTCAGCAGCCAGGCACATTACAGCGTTACCATGGAGATGAACACTTTTAATCAGTGGTTCAGCGGCTGGAAAACAATAACTTCTTTAGGCCATGATGACGAGATCATTTGTATGATTAAACATTTAGAAAAAAAAAATCCAGATTTACTTTAAAGAGCAGGAGTAATTGTCAGCTATACAGCAAAACTAATTTAATTTATGACTTAATTTTTAAAGCCTCAATGTTTTCTATAGACATGTTACAAAGAGGACCAACACTAAAAACATTTTGTTGAAGAGGAAGGGAAGAAAAACTGGATTTACAGGATACAAATACTTTCACAAGGAACTCTATGTGTTAAATGTTCTTACCTCTCGTGTCATACATATTGATCCTCTTGTTAAAGGTCCCAGCCAATAAAACATCGTTCTGACAGGACAGGCAGAGAACAGCTGACCCGGTCCTGATCAGGCCTTTATTGGTGCCGCCTGCCTGCAAGTCCCACAGCCTCACTGTGCTATCAAAGCTCCCTGAGGCCAGAAGAGGACCCTCGGACGCCAGGCACCAGACCCAGCCCTGATGAGACGTGAAGTCACCTTTCCTTCCCAGGGTGTGCAGCAGTGTACCGTTAGAGCCTTCCTCCAGGTCCCAAAGTTTCACATCATAGTCTCGCGACCCCGTGGCACAAACTGCTCCCTTTCCTCCGAGCAGGAGCACAGAGTTGACCAGGGCAATGTGGCTTGAGGGTAATGTAATGCACTCCAGTGCTGGGGGAGGACTCGGACTTCTGGAAGGTTGGTGTTGGACCATTTCCGCTCTTTCCCCGTCGTTGACATGTCTTGGGTAGGCAAAGTCGTTTTGGTCACGATGAGCTGCTTCTGGTCCCACATCAGCATTGAGCTCCATCCTTCCATCTTCAATCAGTGCAGCTACATCAACCTCCAGCCTGCCTTCCAATCCCGCTCTCAACTGTTCCATCTGGTCCTCAACTAAGACTGGATGTATTTCACCATTCTCCACTTCCATTACTACCTCTATACCTTCATCAGCACCATAAGCAACCTCCTGTCCTGCCACTCCCACCCTAGCCACCTCCTCCCTCCTTCATTTTCATGTTCTTCAGCAACCTGTTCTCTCTCCTCCTGCCTCACTCGATCCATTTCCTCCTCTGATTGTTTGGCCACATGTTGCACTTCACCCGCCCAGAAGGTAATGAGCTGCTCCATCTCCAGGCAAGAAGTGGGCCAATCAAAATTATCCCTTGGCCCAACTGGAAATCTCACTCTTGATCCAATTAGTCTCTGTGCCCGTAGCTGCCAAGCTGTGGTGTCTTCACCAACTGTACTTAACGTGCGACATACCTGAAACAAGGTAAAAGATGAGAAATCTTCTCTTCTTGCAGAAGTGGTTATTACCCTGGAACTTTTTCAGTTTGGTCTAATATTACATCCTCAAACTCCAGTGTATTTTATTTGCATTTCAAATGGTAGACCAAAACAAAACGGTAAATGAAATAAAGCCTTCACTGTTATTTGGCTCAAGTGTAGTCATATTGGATAATGAATGTTTGAAGCATCAATTTTCAGATTTTTATTAGGAAAAGAAAAACTACTTTTCAGCTATGCACTGCTTTGTTTCTCCACAAAAATTCCGATAAAAAAAAAAATACACTGAAGCTTTTCTATGAAATGTTCAAGGGCAATTCTGACAAAGTTTCAGGCTTGTCCATCCTACCTTTGGCAGCACATTGATCAAACAATGTGCAGGAAGGTATGAAGCTATGTGAGTCAGGATCTCCCACGGTAATAACAACAAGTCACTTGACTCAGCAGAAGCAGATGGTGAGGGACTTGGTCCTGCTGATGGTGAGCTAAGAGGAGGTGAAAGGCTGAGAGGAATATGCAGGGGGGGAAAAAAATGAGTCATGACTCATCCTCATCTCGATAAACATGAAGACATAGATCGATGCAAAAAGAGGGCTTTATTACCCTTGCAGCTCCATGTTGGAACGGTCAGTACATGGAGATTTCCGCTGGTCCAATCCATCCGGAACTCCTTTGTCTGATTCTGTTTCATGTAGGTTAACTCTAACCTCAGACATCTCTCTTTTTTCCTACAAATGATCACTAACTCAACAGCTGTAAGCCAACATCTTTCTTAATTAATGATGCTGATTCATTAACTTAAAAAAAAAAAAAACGTCCCAAATTTTCCTAATGTGACAGTTACATCTGATATTTTGATGAAACAGTAACCATCTAGTTTAAAAATCACTATTTGTAACAGCTTCGCATACACTTTGCTGGGTCCAAGGTGAAGTTGCTGTCTCCCGGCTGCGAGTCTTTAAAGAGGTGTTACATCTAAAAAAAAAAAAAAAACTAAAAAAAAACACTCATCCGAAACGGAATATGACAAGCGGCAACAATCAAAACACAACCCAAAGCAGCCTACCTCAGTGCTGTTAGGGGGAAAAAAATCCAAAGTTCAAAATACAACTTCCGGTGCACACGGATGACGTCATTAACCGCAGCAACGTTATTGTTTTTATTTTGAGTTTTCACCTTGGAGAAGCTCGTTGTTTTTCAGTTCTAAGTTATTTTACGTCCACTAGAGTTTCCTTGGGGTGTTTTTCTTTTCAAGTAACCTGAGTGTTGAGTTGTTATCGGCGCACCCGGGTTTTGAAGCGGGTCTAAACTACGTCATTGCGCGACGTTGTGGTAAACACTCGGAGTGGCAAGACGTTCGTGTCAGTTTCCATCATTTTTTTTTCAGCGTTACTTTTGCTGTTTTAGTCGTTTGGTTGAAGCAGAAATATGTATTCTTAAGTTATTTATTTTTTAAGTAAATCGAAATGACTCAAAGTCCGCAGCCATCTTTTTTTTCCCGACTTTTCTTGTTGCCACTCAGTGGGCGCGGCCTTAAAGAAACTCACCCGAAGAAATAAAAAGGAGCCCATTTTATTTAGGACTTAAATATAATTAAGCGTTAATATTACTCAACTGAAGATTCTGCCTTGTTTATGCATTGTAATACAAAGCATAATATTTACTATTGACAGCTATCCCAGAGTTGTCATTTTAGTTCTTCAGGATTTTATTATGCAATAATTTACTTTTTTCTCTCGATCTTCATCTCTTGACAAAGTGTCAGGCATAATTTAAAGTGTCCAGCAGTTATGACCAGACTTAATTTAATTTCAATTTTACTGATGGCATCTATATGTCCCAATAATGTTCATTTCATGTGACATCCAAGGCTATTTCCACACAGGAGTAGTTGTTTTGACAGCTTTCAATAAATTAAATTAGGACTTTTTGTATCTATTCAGCTCATTCTCACCCAGTCAATGTTTGATTCATATTTTGGAACAATAAAAAAAAAGGAGAGAAAAAAAAAGTGCATTAATTGCACCACATACACTACTACTGAAATTTACCAGTCAAGGACATTTAATTCTGCTGACATGTACTTGCACTAGTAATTTATAATTCAAGCCAAAAAATAAATAACTCCAACTCCAGGATAATTCACGTTTTATTTTGTAGAAATTTAAAAGCAAAAAAACTGCTCATGAAGTCTCTAAGAGTGGCATTCATTCCATATTGTTGTCAGGTGCCGTGGCACATAATCCAAACAAGACAGGTTTCAGATGTTACTCTCAACACAATGATTGTTCTATACATTTATCATTTACGTTAGAAAACTTCCAGCCAACTCAAAGATCTAAAAAGGAAAAGGTTTCCCCTCTTCACAATTACTACATAAGGGTACATCAGATCAAATCCCACCCGCACCACAGGTCAGCAAAAACGAAATTAAATTCATTTGCCAAGCTTTAGAATAGAAAAAGGTTGATTTGTTTTCCACATTTCCCTCTCAATTTATCTCCTGGCGTTGACTTGCCTTCAGCCCACATCAAATGTAACATAATCAGATGATAAGCTGTAAAACAAAAGAAAGCTTCTCTTTAAATAAAAAGAATAAAAAAAACTTTTGAAATCCAAAAAAATAAAAAGAAATTGTGCACAATAGCACAATAAAATACATAAAACAAATCAAAATAAATAAAATAAAAAAACATGAACCATAAACAAAAGAAAAAAAAATGTAAGTGGAAAAACAGAACATACATGGGAGTTTACTTTTTTATATATATATAACCAAATTAAACATTCTACTGTATTCGGCACAATTTCACTTGTGAGCGTTTGTCAATGCTTCCTTTTGCACCTCCAAATGAGTCGTGGTCTCACTGTGGTGCTGCAGAAAGTGGTTTCAGATCCTAAACAGTCATATCAGTAAAAAAAAATAAAAAAATTAATCCGTCACATTTGTGGAAGGGAAAAAAAATAAAATAAAAAATTAAGTCACATTAACCTACAAAATGCATAATCCATCAACAGAAGCTGGCATCTCTTTATTCAATCAGGCAGGAATAGACTTCTTTTTATGAAAACACCTTCATCTTTGGAATTTGTTTAAGCAACCTGACAACCAAAACCACTTACTGTCTGGCAACCAAATACATCTGGGGGCTACATGAAAGCTGGCATGACTCAGACTGTACTCCCTAGAACAATATCAGAGTAGGGCTGGTGCAAAATTATGTCCAAGAAGTACTTCTGTAAACACCAACAGGCAAAGATCCACACACGCACTTCCAATGTAACCATCAACTATGGACAAGAACTTAAAAAATATAACCAACACTCCCACGGATAAGGTAACCAGTGTAATCTAAGAATTTAAATGACTCCCAGCATTCCCAGACATAACCTACACAGTATAATCAGGAGAACATATGGCAACAATCACTAGTTTGATAGGAAGCAGGAGCAGTACCATGTAAATCCAGCAGCCAAGCTAGAAAACTGATAAAACTCTAATGTTTAAGATCAGGGATGCTTCAGACATTAATAACCAAGAATAGAGATGCACTGAGGGGAAAAGAAAAAAAAGGGAAAAAAAAAAAAGGGGAAAAAAAAAGGTTGAAAATCAGATATCTGATATTTTCCTGGTCAGTGAATGCATTATTGATACAATACTCTGCATCAATGTTTCAATTAAATTTGGAGGAGGCTCTGAAACCTATCAAAACATACTTGCTTTTTTTTTTAGGCTGCAATAAAGCAAGATTTTACTTTAATACATGTTGACAAACTTTTAGAAACCTCAAAATTAACATGTCTATAATTAAAGTTTCCTGGTCTCCTTCAGCCACAAAGTGCCACATGGTGGTAGTGCTGCTTTCCCAGTGTGGATAATTTAGCTTTCAAGAGCCACAAAGAAGCAAAAACAAGATTAATATTCTGATGTAAAATTATTTTATTCTGTTTTGTTTGTTTTTTTTTACTCAAGGCTACCACCCCATAAGAGGTTGCAGTGAAAACTTTACATCTTTTAGTGACCAAAGCTAAAAAATAGCATAAATAGAACCTTGTTAGTGTTCCCAAACACAGTAAGGTCTGACAAGGCTTTAAGGATCTACATTCTTTAGGGAATACAAAAGGAGACACTTGTTTCAGTAATTCTGACTGCCGACATACAATCTTTGCATTAAAAGTAGTAAATCTAGCACATATGGCATGAACCGTCCTCTTCTCACACTACAAGTAACAGCTAATAATAAGACTGGAATAATAATTTTTAAAAGTGACATTATCATGTACGTTTGCTTTGTATTAATGGGTTTTAAACCGAAATCAAAATCTGCCAACTCTGGTACTGGTGGCTGAAAAATTAAAACAACCGAGATTGGAAATTGGCCACAAAAATCTTTTCAGTGCATCTCTAACCCTGAAGTGTGAAGAGAGAGGCAGAAACCATCTCCGATGCATTTATAGGTGCAGTGCCTTCTTCCTATGATCCTATTCATCCCCGTTTAGGAGTTATGAATCTATGGCCTCGCTTAAGTCTTACTCTTAACTTTATTATTTTGCTTACAGCAGTCCTAAAAGTCACTTATCCAGAGAAGCTAACAACTTCAGTATATTATCACTGTACGTCTTACAATAGAAATTCTATTTCATTGGAACAGAAAAAAAAAGTGCATTTATACCAGTAGGAACTCATTCTTGGTGATTTCTCTCGGTGAGTCCATTTCTTTAAATATACTAACAACAAAGCCACAGCAGCGAATACGATTCTTGATCTGCTTACAGTATTAGCAATCTTGATGCATCAAACGAACTTATTTCCGGAATTTATCTATAGCTGGTCTTAACGCAAACAACCTCGGTTAAAACTATAGGGGGCGATGATTAGAATGATCGGAGGGGACACATGAACCAAAGCAGCAGGTGGCTTGAAAACTGACAATTAATGCTACAAATAAATGACATTCACGTGAACATGCAACTTAAAGCCTAGATTATGTGGATTATAGTATGTTGGAACTGGGTTGACGTAAACCTTAACTGCTTCTGTTGACGGGAAAGAAATAAAGTCCTACAGTTAGAAAGGAAATCTACAGATCAGACGGAAATGTACATATGAACAAAGATGCGCGTTTGAGTGAGTGTGCATATAGAAAGGTGTATGCAATTCTCTTGGAAAAGGTGCAAAGGTTCTGTGCACATCATTACAAAGTAAAAGCATCCGTTTTCTGTTTTAACAGCTACATGTGAGCGTCCTACATGCTTTGTAGTATTTGCTGGTTCGGATAATTACTTTTGTACCTATCTGCCCTTCCCCCTCCCCATCCAGACGTCACTAACTTGTATGAACAATCCAATCGTGAAGACGGGGGGGTCTGAACTCTGCCCCCCACCCCCCCCAACCCCGCTGTGTTGCCCTCACCTACCCGAGATCCCTGGATTGCGGTTGGCGAAAGTCACTTTTGAGTTTCTAGCAGTGAGGCATTTATTACGAGAGGTATACATATATCCCTGGTTTACCCTCCCTCAGCTACCGCCCTCATCCCACCCTCCCTCAGAGACAAACAGGGCGCAGGGGAAAAGGAGGCCATCTGCAGACTGGAGGATCAGGGCCAGTCGCATCCCTCCAGCTCCACTTTCTCCCCATGATTTGGGCAGTGCAATGAGTTCTCCTGTTACCCTCCCCTTCATGAACCTGGAAGGAAAAAAAAAAAAAAAAAGACAAAATAAGTAATTTTACAAGAGACTTCACTGGACAGAAACACATATAGTGGTGAAAAGTGGGATTCTGGATCAGAACAAATAAATTGGGAACAAAATGTATCATTAGTTCTCAATGAGCTGGGTGTTTCATCACATCCAGAGGCCTTCGACCTGGAGGAAATGACCTTTCGATGGCAAGGATTACTTACTTGACAGGTCAGTGGAACAAGGGTTGGATTAGACACCGTAGCAGGCCGATAGACGCTCTTTCAACAGAGGGGGGAACTGCTCAGAGAACTGCTGCCAGTTCTCTTCTCCCACCTGGTCCTTGAAGCCATGCAGGATCTGGAGAGAAAAGAAAAACATCTCAGCTCTTTAACATGCTTTCATAGTTGAATCTGCACTGGAAGGCTAATGGACATACATTTATATCAGGAGATGTTGGACAGAACCAGGGCTGGACAATAAATTGCAAATATTGCAATAAGCAATCATTTCTTTTGAGTCCATTTTCAAGTAATTTATTGATAATGACAGAGTAACACAGGTTTGCCCACTCAAAGACTAATAAACTTTGAGAGGGTTTTGTGAAAAGAAGCTTGAACCACACTTCTCAGAATCATAATCATCCGCACTTTGAAATCAGATTTCGAATGTCTGATGAATGATCATCACAGTGTAGTGAGAAAAGACCAAACGGGGAAAGATTAGGATTACATCTCATCTGTCACTTACCTTATAAAACATATCGCGCAGGTCGTCCTTTGGATTGACCCATGAAGCCACAGCGTCACAGAAGAAAATAAAGTCCTGCAGAGATGAGATTTGTTCTCTTAGCACACCAACATATAACCATCATAGTTTTATAATCCGACATGTCTCGCAGAAATAAATCACCTCACCTGTACAACTCCTGCAGGATTGACACCAATCATAACGCAGATTCCCCGAAAAGCAGAGTCCTTCTCCTCGTTATCTCTAATATTTCTCAATGACGTGCACCTTTTATTAAAAAAAAAAAAAAAGAAAAAACAAATCAAGATATTTGTTTTAAGACTATTTTCAAAAATAGAAGCTTTTACAAGTGACGCACCAGGGTCTGATGAAATGCTGCAGCTGTGGGGCCACTTCCTGAGGGCAGACGAACCCGAGTCTGCCGATCGTAATGGCTGTAGACGTGAAAACGCAACAAAAGAGTTGCAGGTCATCTATTGGTCTGGCAAGAACACAATCTGTGTGGATCGTTGATTGTGTGTGTACCTGTGTTTTCCAGCAGAGTTTTGGGTGTGTTGGGTCTGTTGATGATCTCCACCAGGTGAGGGAGCACCATGCCAACGTAAGGCTGCATCTCTGCACCTACACAGAGGAGGAAGATCAGAGAAGTTAATATAACTTAATATAACAAAAAGTTTAACAGTTTACAAACAAACAAGAAAAATTTATCTTATTAGACTCTACCCTAAACTAGAATCATGAAATATTCAATATCTGGATCAGAAAATGTTTTGGGAACAAAATGTATCATTGCGTATCAATGAGCTGGGTGTTTCATCACTTCCAGATACAGATCACTTTTTAAATTAAAAACAGAAATAAGCCATTCAAACCAGGAGTAGCTCTCTCACCCATTTGCATAGAGATCTCCCCGATGGCCCAGGTGGCGTTGTTACACACAGAGATAAACTCTGGGTTCAGGTTGAGCCCCAGGATGGGCATAAACTCAGCTGGAGGGAGGCAAAGCACACCATGGTTACAAAAAGATGATGCCATTTATTTTCAGGCTTGATTAATTAAAAACGAGCCGTGTATGACTACAGCAGATACAAACTTATTTCTAAGTGACATTTACTTACTCCAGAGTAAAGTGACTTACCAATGCAGGGCTTCACATGGAGGAAGCACGCCTTGGTCAGATCCCCCAGGAGGGCGAAAGAGCTTTGTCTCACTTCAGGCATGGTGTCCTGTGACACAACCAAAAAAAAAAAAAGTTACACTCAGGAGAAAAAGAAGCATATCCAATATTTTAACCACAAAAGTGAAGAATACAAAATTGTTCACACCTGCATGCACTGAAAAAGAAGGGTCATTATGTTCGATCGAGCCACTAGTTGCTCCACGTGGCCGCCGAGACCCTCGGCAAGTCCACTCAGCAGATCCAAGGCCACGATCATAAAATCTTTGTCTGGAGCCTCGTACTGGTCAGGATGCTGGTTATACATCTGAACAGACAGGAGAAGGCATAAGCTTCACATGTGTGGAAACCTGAGAAGAAAAAAAGTGTGGAGAGTTTTCAGGTTCTCACCATCGCCTGAGCAAGCGTCTTCTGGACTAACGTGACGCAGCGCTGATAAACAGGCTCACAATACGGCAGGAAGCCACTCTGCAGCGCTGTCGCTACGGACGACAGACACTGGAAGGAAAAACAACAATTTAGGGGTTTGCTTAAACATAATGGTAGCTAGAAAACTCGTTTAATTTGTGATTTTGGATATTTGAAAGAACTTGCATGAGAAAATATATTTTTACCCAAAAGATATTCACCTCTAATAAAGGGAAAAGATCCTTGTCTTCATCTTTTAGCTGATTCCACTTTGCTATTAAAGGGGGCATCAGCTTCTGAATGTACTCCTAGAAAACATGCCTCTGATTAGTGACGAGTGCATAAAGCAGTGAAGAAAAAAACAAAAACAACAACTAAGTTTCACCACTACTTTACTATGAGCTTTAAAACTATATGATCCCACCATTGAGGGTCTATTAACAGATAAGCCCACAGCAAGTTTAGCATGTCTACACAAGATTCATTTGCTTTGATGGGACATCCAGAGCCAAATTCTCCTCTTGGATTCTGACCTACTTCCTCCATCAAAGCACCTGCAGCAAATTATTTACTTTTATCCATTATAGATATTTTCATTAAAAAAGGGAAAGAAAAGCAGATTAGCTGGAATTCAATATTGGTCCAGAAAGGCATAATCAGTACATTTCTACTTAGCAAATTTCAGTGCCTGGCAACTGCAGAGTCACAAACTTTATAATATCTGGATAAATGTTTTCATGAATCATTCAGTTTTTCACCATGTGAAGATCTCTTTAAATTAGTAATTTGTAGAAATTGGTAAAACAGAATTTTGTATTTTCAAATCCTTTAGTTTTTTTTTACTGATTAGAATAGAGCCAAAGTAGTTATGTCCTAGTTTTTCCGTTGGAATGCAATTTCAATTTCCTCCAGCAAGACACACCTCCAACGGCAACACTGATGAAACACAGACAAGAGTCAGACTATTATTCTCTCGTCTATGCAAATCTAAACGCATCATCTCAAATGTATTCAAATCAAAGAACTGAGGTCAGAGGCAAGAAAGAACCGACTTAATGACGGGGAAAAAAGGACACTTACAGGTTGATTAAGATGGTGACCCACTGAATCTGCCAAAGTCCCGATAGCATCGTACAGGATGAGGAGATTCTTGTGTTGGTATTTCCCAAAGGCAAATACCAGAGTGTCCAGGATGAAGCTCAGGTAAGGGACCAGTTCTGTGCACGCCTCCTCCTCCAGGGTGGCAAAGGAGCTGAAAACCCAAGATAGAAATTCTTATTTCTCTCAATCTGGGTGTAAATCATAGTTTAACACAAGCAGATCACACGTCAGAGGGAAAAAACAAGGTATCAATATACAGAAGTTATGTCCACATAAAGAGGAACAAAAGAGAGGAATACTGCTCACCTGCAGGCGGCCTCCTGCACCCTCTTGTTGCTGTCCAAGATGCGCTTCAGGAGCTCAGTCATGAGGGGTTTGAGGTAGGAGTCAGGGGGCTGGGAGACCACCCAATGCGCATAGCGACTCAAGGTCCAGCAGGCGATGGAGCGCACCAGGGCCTTCTTGTCGCTTAGACTCTGGATGAGGTGAGGGATGAGCTCAGGCAGGTAGGGAATCATGCCCTGCATGCAACCTGGGGTGGGAAGGGAACCACAAGAACAGAAAAAAAAAATTTATTTTCACAACCCTACAAATGGATCAAATTGAATGCTAGTCGCCACAAAAGTAAAAGTAATTTCTTCATGAACTGTTCTACATGTCTATAAATACTGAAAAACAGAAGGCACCCCTTCCTGGTTAGAAAATCAGACAGCTTCAACACTTCCCTGTACAGGATCGGCATTTCTGATGTCAAAACTTCAGCATGGCTGAAGCACTGCTGGGCCAAGTCTGAGAGTAAATGCTCCACTGTACCAACTAGTCATTAATTATTCAGTATCTGGATCAGAAAATGTTTTGGGAACAAAATGTATCATTTTGTTTCAATGAGCTGGGTGTTTCATCATGTCCAGGTACTGATCATCTTAAAATAAAACAATCAGAAATTCAACAGACTTGGCTGTTTAGGTAAAGCTAGCCATGCTAACCACTAAATTTATTCAAAATACAGTTGAAAGACTCAACTATTTATGTTCATTTAAAAAATATTAGTAAAACATTATACAGATGTTAAATAGCATATCATAGATCAATAAGTTTTATGCTGAAGAAAAATATACACGATTGGAAATCAACCTCAAAAATCTCAAATACATAAATATGGATGTGATTCTGCAAGGTTGATGCTATTAAAATAAAATAAACAAAAAAAGTTAATTACTTAAATGGACAAATGTCATGCTAATAAAGAAAGCTGTCATCTGTAAATAAGACAAAGCAGTATAAGCACTTCTCATGATACAAAACTACCAACAGCTACACCTCTTAAAAAAAAAAAAAGTTTATTTAAAATATTGCAGTTAGAGCTATGAACACCTTAGTTTTAAGTGTTTATGTTCTTGGATTTAAAATTTATCCGCTTTTAAGTTTGACACATCAATGTCTGTGTTTACCTTTAGCAAAATGGTCATTATAAACAACAATGAATTCCATTCCATTGATTTTCTCCTAAATACCACAAAACAATCAAATCTGGCCTGCGTGTGAATATAAACTGCACCCCATCACAACATGGACTTAATGCTGGAGCAACAAAAGGACATCCTGCTAATCTGACCTTCAGCTATGGCTCCAAGCACCAGGATGCCAGACTCCTTGATGACCCAGTCCGGATGGAAGAGCAGCCCTTTCAGAAGCGGCAGCAGGTGAGGCAGCAACTCGTCACGGAACACGTTGGCCAGAACGTCGAGTGCTGCTGCTGAACACTTTCCTAAGATTTGGGAAGAAAAAAAAACAAAAAACAAAAAAAACACACAATTTAAATATACAGACAAATTAACAAGGGAGGTTAATTAATCAATTAGGTTAGTTCAGAAATAAATCGCTTACTTTTATTGAACTTGCAATGAGAACCAGTCAATACTCACGCAGGTTCCAGTCAGTCAGCGCGTCATCGTCGTCGTCGTCATCCTCATCTTCGATGTCTTCGTCCTCTTCCCCCTCCCCTCCTTCATGCTGCAAGGTGACAGTGCGCGACTTGTGGAAGCGGGGCTTGATGTCCTGCTCGCTGTCCGGCACCGCCTCGTCTTCCTCCACGTCTCCCTGAAAAACCAGGAAGTACCGCCTCAGCACCAAGCCGCTCCGTCATAACAAGCTCTTTGCAGTGAATTCATACGTGAACGCCTCAGGCGCATCAGCAAGTGTGTAAGACTCCTTCAGACTCTGTGTGGTGCATCTTCAAAGTATCAAATACTATTCTTACCTTCAATAGTATGATGTCGATCTCTGAATACTTCATCCCATTTACCAGAACAGGGATCAGTCTAAAGGGAGAGAAAAATGAATTAGTGAATAGAACAGCAGCTAAAAGAAGAAGAAAAAGAAACAAAAAAAAAAAACCTCTTAAACTTTATGTCTTGTGATTTTATTGAAAACTTCAAAGCATTTTCTTTGGACTTCAGGTAACGGATCAATAGAAAATGGAGAAAGAGGGACGTTGGAGTTACAATCGTTGTGAACAATGTCGCTACCAGGTTTACCAATTGGATTTAGATTTGACTAGGCCATCCTAACACAAACATGTTTCGTCCTGAAGGATATGAACGATATCAAGCTTCATGCACAAAGAAGCTAAGCAATCTCATAGCTAACATTGCTGCTGCCAGCATGTGCCTGAATGTGTTTTGTGTGCAAGCAGAATTTGTTAACCCTGAATCACTTTCATATCACACTTCTGCAACAAACACACAACCACCTTTTCAGAACATACGAGACGATCGAAAGAAATCCTCGAAATTGTGATGATTGAATGAAAGAAACTTTGCTTACAAATTGCAAGCTTTCTGTCACCTTTACTTCCCAAATTTAACAAACTACACTAATAGTGCAAAAGTGACTCACTGCACTAGATGTCCAGACAGCGCCTCCTTACAGATTGGTTGCTCCGCTAAAGTCAACCAGAACTCGCAGGCTTCCAGAGCCACGTTCTCATCAGGATCCTGAGTCCGCTGCAGCATATACTGTAGGAGACGGAGAAAACAAAGTTCATAGGTCGCCTCATATGGACAAAATGTTCGCTCAGTTTCTCTAAAGCCACCTGCCAGCCTGAACTCACCTGAATGATGCTGTGCATATGGGGGATTAGACGGTCAATGCGGACTTCCAGCAGCATGACGAGCGCTCTGCACACGTTCTTACGGACCTCGGAGTCTTCGTCTGCAGCCAGCACAAACAGACTCTGATTGAGAGAAGAAGGGAAGCAATGTTAAGGACGCAAACTGTTTCAATGCATGCACTGATTTAATGACCATAAGCTAACTGACCTCTATAAAAGTGTCAATGTTGTCCATGAGCGCCTGGGCTCTCCCTATGATGAACTGGTTCACGCAGGCGATAGCGTGGGACCTGCAAGAAAAGTCAGTCCATCAGCATAGCACAAAGATTTGTTTTTTATAAGTAAATATAACCTTTTTCTGCACTGAATAAATAAATATGTTTTCCCTCATTTAAAACATTGTCAAAAGAAAAAAAAAAAAAAAGCAACTGCTTTAAAAGGGAAAGCAAGAGGCTGTTACAGATGGCTAGTTCTGATCACTGTGAGATGTCAGGAATTACTTCAGGAGCTGCAACACCTCCAACTGCATGAGACACACAAGTAGCATTTCCTGCTCTCTCCTGTACCTAATCTTTGGACTGCAATGCTTGAAGAACTGAAGAAATTTAGGTATCATAACGTTGAGGGGCCTGTTCAGAGCGTCGCTGTCCAGCAGCTCCGACGAGTCCTCGCAGATCTTCTGCAATGCCCCGAACGAGCCCTGAGACACGGACATACACAGAAAGGCTGTCAAATCAAACGCAAACATAGACGGAGACACAGAGGAGAGAACGAGACGAAATCAGAAGATCGACGTAGAGAAATGGGGATTAAAAGTACTGCACACATTTCAACTTGAAATCCAATCTTTGAACTGTTCAAGGTTGGTCTAAAGAAGTACAGCTAGCCATCAGAAAGTAGATTTTGTCTAAATAGCGTTATTAAAGTCGCAGCTCTGTAGGGACTAACCTCACAAGTGTTGTAATCCTCCGAGTCGAGCAAGTTGCAGAGCTGTGGCAGCAGCTCAGGCCATGATTGCAGCTCTCCTTTGGAGGCGATCGTGGTGATGAGGATGCCTGGTAGAGCAGAGGAGGCACAGATTATACAACAGCCTCCAATCATGTTTAAAAATCCAACATATGGGCGCAGTTTTTGCAGAGGTTCTGGATCAGACAGTATGAATACAAAGACCTTCATGGGTACTCAGAGGTTTTAAATGCATCATCTCCAGACAGTAACAGAAAAAACAAGAACAGCTCATTAGCATCATTCACTTATTTGGGGGTTAGGGGAGACTCACCAATGGTGGCCCGGATAAGCGGAGACGGATCGCCGATGCTGTTGAGGCATTCCCGCTTGATGAAATCGGAAACTCCTGAAGGAAAGTTCTGGTAGTGGGCCTTAACATTGTTCTTCAGTATCAACCCACTCAAAGAGCGAGTCGGCTCATCTGACCAGAGAAGAAATAAAGACATTGGCGTATGAATCGGGTGAGAGGAATACAGTAAAAACCAAAGTCCCTTTTAAAGAATTTACTGATTTGTAATTTAATAACATACAAATTAAGAGCATAAAAAGACAGGCATAAGACTTGGCATTGCGTCATCTTGTTTTATTTTCTGCCAAAGTTACAGATTCAGCTGATATCTAAAACAGTGTTTCCCAACCCTGGCCTCAAGGCACACTGCCCTACATGTTTTAGTATTTCCTTGCGTCAGTCCAGCTGATTTCCAGTGATGAATGATTAACAGGCGTTTGCTGAACTGTAATCAGTTGAATCAGGCACAGTGAAGCAGGGAAACCTCTAAAACATGTAGAACAGTCTGCATTGAGGACCAGGGTGGGGAAACACTGTTCTAATAAAATGAAAATCCAAGCTGAACACCGGTAGCTCAAGTGTTGGCACAGAATTAATTAATCAGCGTTCTTTAGACCTGTTGACATTCCTGTATAGAAGAATGTCCCCAAACATGATTAGTGACGCAAGGAATACATACTGACAGCTTGTAAAAATAATGAATGAATTAATAATACGTGACATAAGTTTATCTTCAAATTCCTAGAGAAGTGTTTGAATTCAACCAAGCGCCATATGCTTACCTTCAGTTTTCAGTCTAGTGAGGACAAAGATGAGATAGTTGTTGAAATCGGGGAACTGATTGAGTTGTTCAAGTTTCTAGTAAAGCAGTTAAGGACAATGTTCTTCACCAAACCAGACGAAACACTTTGAGGAACTCATTTAATTTCCCTTTAGGATTAATTAATTTTTTTAATTAACTGAGTTCATTTGACAAGGAGTTAGTTTAATTTCTAGAAGCAACATCTGCAGGGGAATGACTGTATAAAGACACAGATAATTTTGGCTGTTTATCTTTTGCCAAAATTTAACAGCAATGATTTTTAAAGATGTTCTATCATTATCAAAATACATCATGTATGTATGTATGTATGTATGTATGTCGATATCATCCATATTTATAACTTTTTGATAAACTCAGCGACAAGGGCTGAATCTACAGTAATTTAAAAAAAATACACATGGAAACTCTTGCTTTAGTAATGCTACCAAAATATATAGCCAATATAAGAATGCCAAATTAAATTGTGAGGTCAATATTAATTTTTTGTAGAACTTTCATGAGCTTTCCAATGGTCACAAAAATCAATTGCAGAAACTCTATGGAACATTTTAAAACCGTTTTATAATGCTGAAGGAGAAATCAGAATCTGCTCAAGTTTGCAATGGAAATTGGCCACAAAATTCAGATGGGTGCATCTCTACCCCTTAAAATTACACTGCAGCAGGATACTTGTTGAACTGCTCTCTGTGTGACAGTGTTGGGCGACTGGGAGTCTTTAAGCAGCTGCAGGACCTGCTGGAGTCCCTGTTCATCTGGCTGCCACTCCATCCTGTTGACACAGAAGCAGCTACACTTCAACATGTGTGGCAAGATGCACGTAATATGCAGAATATGGTGAAAGCATGTGGTTTCAGATCAGACAGTATGAATACAAAAACCATCAGTGCAGGTCAGGCGGTTTTAATGCATCACTTCCGATCCACATGTATAGTCAAACTAGCAACAAGCTAAAAAATCTATGCGATGTTCCCACCATCGCAGCGCTGGCTCAAGTAGGAACAAATCCTGTCTGCTAGCGAATGGGTTTTAAGTAGAACATGTTTGCGGCACAAAAACAAAGCCATTAAACCACACGACCAGCTAAAATCTCCGTGACCCGGCTTAACCACCTCATGTTAATCCCATCCCCGCCCCCACGCCACCCGGTCCGCCAGTCCACGCAGCTGGTCTCAATATTTTTGCCCAAATTTCAACGCGGAGGTTGCCAGCGGGTGGGCCAAAGACACGCGGGTCATCGGAGGAGACGCGTGCGAAGAAAAGTTATGAGGAAACAAATGCGCGACGACTGGGCACTACCGCGACGCGACCACCAGAAAGAATATAATGGCGCGTTATCCTGACTGAATAATACACTGGTAGTTTAGCATGTGACATGTTTTAATTGATTGACTTCATACGGCAAACCTGATGCTGCAAAAGTTGCCCTTCTACTTCAGGCCTACACGGTGAGACAGGCAGTTCCCCCGGTGTGCTCACAATGTGCCCCGGGTTGAAACCGATAACTCCCCGACTGTAACACAAACAAACCCGGTCTATAATTATTCTGACAACTAGAAGTTTTTAACACATGTTCAACATTACACGCTAATGACACAAATTCGGTAGTAATTTTAAAAAAATTGCCGAACACGTTTTCCCGGCTACCGTTAGCCGCTAAGCTGCTAATGCTAAAATTACTAGCCTTGCTAACGTCGACATTCATTTTGATCGTTGCTGCATCAACATGTCTTCTAAAATGGAGGGCGAACGACATAATAATATACTTTGTTGAAAATAAGCCACTCTGAAACTGTACCTACAATATTGATTGGAAAGTTGTATAATCAGTGCTGGGCCGCCCGTCTTCTGGTTCGTATCAGTTCAAATGAGCACGCCGACTTAAATTGACCCACGTCGGCTTCCGTTAAGCACAGGATTTCAGATAGTTAAAGTCACGCGAGATTATGTGTGAAACTTGTGCTAACGATAAAATAGTCTTCCCGTTTTTGTAAACTTTTTCTCACAAAAAAGTTAAAACGTTTCTTTATTATTTAGTGTCATTACTGGTGTTAGTTGGCTAATAAATGTATCTTAGGGCATAGAGACAGTTTCGATTTTTATATTGCAATAACGGTATCTTCCGAATGTCTAAACTTGTAATTTCCTTGAAGAAATATTTGTTTTTTAAGTAGTCTAGTGTACTTCATAGACATGGTCTTGACATGTCTTATTGCATCTAAGTGTGTCAGATCATCAACCACTTTTGTGTATAACATAAGAACGCACAAAATACAATTTTCTAATTTATTAAGGGTGAAAGCTATATAAGTGGTCAAAGGACAACATGATTTTATCGCCAAATGAAGCCTAAGCTGTACAACTGTCATAATGGAGTTACTTTCAGCCTTCAATATTTTCTGAGGTTGTACAGATTTGCCTTACTGGCTTAATGACATTCTAAAGTCTCCATTTTCATGCTATAAAAAAAAAAAAAACAGTTATAAATAAAAGCACATTATTATTTTTGTTTCGAGAATAAATCTCTAAATTTAAAGGGAAGTGCTAGTAAAAAGTCCAAACATTCTGTACCCTCATCAGTTGAAATCAACACCTTTGCTGATATTTGCATTGGTTGAGGTTTTGTTATTGGTCACAGGTTCATACACTCTATCAACCTGAGGACTTGTGAAATTTGTAGTTGTATAGCATATGTTTACACTACAAACAAGGTGAAGTTCAAGGGGAATTGTTATTGACGTACACAGTTCTGTGTCAAAGACCAGTTACTCCCTCTTTTATTCATGAGACAAAGTCTTGACTCTTGAGGAATATTTTACAAGTCTAAAGAAGGCAATACTGTCTTGTAATTCTAAAAAGGGTTTTTGAAAGCAGAAAATAAAGAGAATAGTCCTGGCCCAAAATACATTTAAAGATGTGGATGTAATCTCTCTGTATTTTAATGGTAACATAATTACATTAGGAGATGTTTGATCCTTGGACTCACTCTGACCCCACTTCATTCATACAATGTAGTTTTAAAACACACACTACTGACAAGGAAACTTAACTTTTTAGATTTTTTTTAAAGGCTTACAACAACAATTGTGTATTTCAGGATGATTGACATGCAAATAATATTGTACCTGACTAAAATAATCTCTTAATGACAATAAAATTGTGACCTAATACATTTTCCTCCTTCCAAACATACTGCTTCAATCCAAAATTTCTCTAATAGAGTTCAATGCAAGAAAGACAGTATAACAAAAAAAATAAAATTTATTCAACAAAATTTTATCAGACTTAGAAACATAGAAAATACAACTTGAGTCACAAAAAGCTGAAGCTGTTTGTCACGAATCTCCCCTGCAATTACACCGACAAAGCTTATTAGACAAAGTCTTAATATAAACACAGAAAATTGTAAAACGGACAAAGACTAAAAACCTAACATTCACGATCCAGAGGAAGCATGCTGTTACTCCACCATTACTTCCAAAGGTGAGGGCATGAAGTGCTTTTCATAACCTGAGGTAGACTGTTCTTCCTCTGATGAGCTCCAACAATCATTCCTCTCTTCATCAGAGTCGACCATTTTACTGTACTCCTTCCTCCCACATCTGCTATCTGTACTGTCACTGTTTTCTCTGGTGGTATCTTCCTGTTGATCATCTTGGCAGTCCATCAGGCGACAGCCATTCTCCTTTTTCATCAAGTCAGGGTCAAATACCTTGGACTTTATTTCCACAACTTCCAAAACAGAGATTGCAGGATAAGGTTCGGAGAGGGGAACGCGGATCCAAGTCAAGGGATCATTAACCTACAGGTAGATCAAAGAGAAGACTATTACTTTTACATTTTGTAAGTAAAACATAAAAAAAACAGCATGTCACTGTAATTACATATCAAATAATTTAAATTATCTTTAATAATTACAGTTGATTGGAGATTAGAGTTTTGCTCACCTGGCGCTTCATCTGTTTGAAGATTTGGCTGTTGCTGGGATCTGGCACTTTCTCATAAAGACACTGAGGTAGGAGTGGGCACTCTTTTTTGGCTTTGTGAAAAACACTGAAAGCAAAAAGATACATGAACAGACACCATCAATACTTCAGTTCAACCATGTTAAATTTCATACAGTTGATCACAAATGGAATAAAATTCCCCAGGAACGTTTTGACATTACAAAACAAATGTCAAAAGTTGATAAAAAGGGATTTTAATTGCATAAAGTAGCAGATGATGGCATAGATGTAGAAAAAAAAACCAACAAGATGCATAGTTTTCAAAATTGCTACTCATAAAAATATGAAAAGATTCACAAACCCTTTACACAATTAGCTCATCGGAGTTGAAGGAAAGATGAATGGGGTTAAATACAAGAGTAGCATTCTGGGGAAAAACATCTGATGGAGCCTTAAAACTCTCCTAAACATACAACTAAAGCTACAATGGTGTGGCTTATATCAAAGCATTTTCATGAAATGGAATAGAATGACCCCACTACTACTCAGATTCTGGAGTTATCCTTGGAAATTGTCAATCATAGCAGCTCTTCATTTATGTTGAATGTGTGCAAGCTAATCTGCACAGAAGAATGGACAGAAATGTCCATACAAACACCATAAAGTCATGCCCTGAAAGACTCACTACACTGTGTTGGTCTTTCATACAAAATTACAAAAAAATGAATTTCCGTTTATGGAAATTAAAATTGTGAACAAGTTTAAGGGATGTGAAAATTTTTGAAGGCAAAGTATATATTTTTGCTTTGTTCCATCAGTATTTATGTTCTTTGATGATTGGTGTCAAGGTATCTAGCAATGATTTTCTTACCATAGTATGAAACTGATGAGAGCTATGGCGATGATCAGCACCACTATCACCACAATGGGAGTCACAAATGCTGATAAGAAATAGAAATAAGGTGGAAGAAAGAAATGTAACAAATTGACTTGTTGCAACCATTTTACAGGACATCACATATTCACATAAAGTTAATTCATGATGGCATACCATAATCTTCATGATTGGTTGTGAATGTTTTGTTGAACTTTTCACCGGGCCCAGCAGAGGTCACAGCTCTTATCCAAACCGTGTATTCCTGACCTGGACTAAGAGCCTCCAGCCTTTGAGTCGTTCCTGAGGTGACTTTTGGAGTAGAATTGTGTTTTGGATCTGAGGCTAAAAAAAAAAAAAAAAAAAACACTGGACCATCAATCCACACAAAGAGCATCCTAACTTAGAAAAAACTAAAGATTGTACTGTTTAATTGTAATATTTTTATTCAAATTTCCATCTTAAATTAATATCCTCCTCTATCAAAATAATGTCATTGTGTTGTTGGCACTTCTGAGAGTAAAATAAGAAAAAAGATCATATTTTATGCTATATTGTACTGGTCATTAGCTCACTCCTACATGAGATATCACCACTTCAGTCAAGGGTCACAATATAACAGTCTTTTCTTGTTGTTTTGTATTTTTATGTTACTTAGCCATTTTCTTGTTTACAATTTTTGTCATGTTGTTCCCTCTTGTCTTTCCTACTTTGTTTTGTCTTCTATTGCTGCTTTGCCAAATACATTTCTCTGGGTGCGATCAATATTTTTATCGTTAGGATACATATTCGCCCCTGCTTTTTAAGCTTTATTGCACTAAACTGAATAAATTAGTCATTTAAGATAGTACAAATAATTAAACTAAGGAAAGAAAGAGCTGCAGCATACAGCAACTGCAGAACATATTCAAAATACTATTATTGCTGGTTGTTTAATTGTGGTACATTTACTTTTTATGCTATGTTTGCAATTTGATTGTAGTTGGAGTTAAGAGAGTTTTTACTCCTTTGTTGCCTGTCAGAAATAAAATATAATCTAAAGAAGTCTGTGTTATAGAAAATGAAAACTTCCGTGCATCCTACTTTTTCTGTTATGTATTCTACTGCAATTAATTGTATTATATCATATTATTCATAGCATTTTGTACCTCCTTTCATGTCCAGTCCTATTTCATAGTGCAAGATCACCCCCCTCTGGTTGGAACAGGGAACTGGCATCCAAATCAGAGTCACGTCAGTTCTACCAATATTATGCAGGCTGAATGAAGGCACTTTGGAGGGAACTGATGGAGAAAGACATTATGAGTTGATTAAACCTTCAGTACAAGAAAATACAGTGACAAGGGATTTATGGAGCATAAATCAGCACACTCACCTCCCTGAGCTGAACATCCTGTAGCTGTTGCAAGTTTACTAATTTCATTCAAGTTTGACACTGCAAACAATGATACTTGGTATGATGTGTACTTTTTAAAGGCACCTACAGTTGGAGACACACGAGAGTAAAAGAACCAGCATTTAAAATAAAAAATATGTTCCAAATTTTAGAAAAAACAAAACTAAACAGCTTAAATCTTTCTGAACCACCACAAAGAAGCCAAATATATATGTGCAACTAGAGGAACATACAAGCACAGGTCACTAACCTTCAAAAAAGACTGTGGTCTGTTTATTGTCCACTTTGACCCAGTCAGATCCATTTCCAGGTAGACTCTCTTTGTATTGCACCACATACTGTTTGATGCCGTCGGGGACCTTGGAGGACAGGTTCCAGGACACAGTGAGGTTCTTTTCGTTCAGTTCGAGGTAAATGTTTTGTTCAGTTTCTTGTTTTCCTAGACAGGAGACAAAATAGATTTTAGCCCTGTTAATCCACAGAGGAAACACAAGCATGACGTCTATTGTACGCTGGCATAATTTCCTTTTAGCAGCAGCTCTGATACAATGTTTCATATTAAAGCATTTATTTTTAATACTATAACTATTCTATCAAAAACTACTTTGTTTACAAAAGTCAAAAGTAAATTAAGTAAAACTAAACACATATCAGGCTTTTCTAGTCGTATCTTAGGTTAAGAGGAAATGTTACAATTTCCTCTACATTACCAAAAGGAAGTTTGACATAAAAGGAAATAGATACCTAGTATGCGCCTCGGCAGACGAGAAGCTTTTGTAGCACCGAGAGCATTGTAGGCTGACACACTAACAGATGACACATCCTTCAGAGATGAGATGAGGCGCCACTTCATTTTATCATACACAAAGAGGCTGCTTGGGTTGTGCGTGGACACATTTATTTGCTGTTCAGTGCCATTAATGTAGGAAACTGTGATTTCATATCCAAGAATGTGACCTCGGGCCTGAGAAATAGAAAGATTCTGGACAAGCCAGACGGTGTTGACTGAGTGCTGAATATGCATGTAGAGATTGAGAGAGAGAGGTGCCATTTAAATTCATCTTTGATCTTACCTTCCAGTTCAGAAAACAGTCAGAGTTTGACAGAAGCAGATCACAGTCCCACCATGCGTCAACCTCTCCAACTGGGGCTGAGAAATGAATGCAGAGGAGATGTAGCACATTAAAGACAAATGCTATGTGCTCCACACCACATAAAACCTAACTGTCAACTTTTGTAGTGCTGATACGTGTATTAAGGAGTGAAAAGTTGCTTTTGAATCCTGATTCTGTCAATATAAAAACTATTGGCATTGTGGATAAATGTAAAGATAAGTTATTAAAGTGACTAGACAGAATATGTTTAGACCTCATTATTCTTTTAAGATGTAAGAAGTCAGAAGATAGAGCTCATATGCCATACATCTCAAAATGTACTCATTCAGCATCTCATCTCATTAAATAATCATTGTGAAAGCCCTTAATTTGATTATAGTCAAAAAAATGTACATCTGTATTTCTTGCAGTGCAGTGCTTACTTTGAACATTTTGCCATATTAGAGAACTAAATTTCAACGCATTTTATTTGGATTTTGTGACACAGCAGCACAAAGTAGTGCTAAATAACAACATGGAAAAAAGCGCATGATTGCATTTATTTGCAAATAAAACCAGAGTGACCTTTTTTGTACTTACCTCCCATCACCCTCAAATACCTTACTCTACTTCTCTTAAATTAGAGCTATTGCACAAAATTGTAACTGCATTATAACATAAATGAAACCAAGGTTGAACCTTTTGGCCTACATAAAAATAGTATGAGCAGAGGGTTGCAATCATCAGAAATTTGCCAACTCAGCAGCCTCTTTTACTGAGAAAACAAAACTTTTCAACCCTGGAAGCAAAGAGGAACTCTGTGATACTGCAACCAGAGGCAATCCTAGATCTCCAATCTGATTGAACAAAATATCCCCAAAAATGACAATACTTTGTCTCCCACAGCACGGTTTATTAAAGGCTATAAACATCCAGAATTAGGAAGCTGGATGTGTCCCTGAAGTCCTTGCCTCAACCCCAATGTGCACTTGTGTGAAACCTGTTGATCAGCATTATTAGGTAATCAGCTGTTCCGACTGAGGGCCCCGATCATTTAATAAATATATTTTCACATTTCCATTACACTTCATTTTTTAATTCACCCAACCTAATCAATGTCAGCGAGCAAGAGTTAAAAGCAGAATAAGCCATCAGCAGAAAGGAATTGGGAACTTTTTTTAAATACTTTACTCTGCACCTCAACCCTTCAAATGCATTTCGCTTAAAAATGTGACCCCATTTAAAGGTTAGTAAACAAGTTTTCTGATTAACTAAGACCGTTTGCCGATAAAAAAAAATCAACTGACAAAGCACAATTTTCTGAGAGTTTTTACACAGTTTGATAGTGGCATATGACCTAAGCAGGCTTGTACAAGGCAATAAAACACAGTTACATTTCTTGTCAAATACCAAAAATAAATAAGTACTCACACGACTCAGCACTTTTTATGAGAAAGCTTGGACTCCAGTCACTGATCAGGCTCGGGTCACATTTACAACGGACCTGAAATTCATAAACTGTGCTGGGCTGGGGTTGCGTGACTCCGTAGCTGCTACTTAAGTTATAGTCAGTCTGTGATGAAAGAACCACGGTAAAAGTTTGGCATTAATTCTTGGAAAAAAAACCCCCAAAAAACACCCAATACTATATTAATTTAAATTGCCAAACTTACCCAAATCCAGTTTTGGTCATTCTCAGTACGATATCTAACGTCACAGACTCCGACATTAAGCCCTAGCTCGCCACAGATGGTGCTCCAGTGAATCTCTAACGGATCTTCATCGCTTGATGTGATTGTAGGTGGAGGTGGCTTGACTGGTGTGATTGGGGAAAAGACAGAGGACCAAAGATCAGACAGACACCCTAAAAATGTTCAATCCGATGTACGAGTCACAAAATGAATACGATGAAGGTATTCCAACAGTATCAGAAATATCCATCTTTTTCAGATACTGGAAATTGTTCTGCAACATCATTAGAAAAACTTGGGAGTAGACGTACTGATGTGTTGGGTATGGATAACAATTTCCTGAGATTTGACAGAGTCGTTCTGATTCTGAGCCTGGACCCAAACCCGGAGTTCTGCATGGCTCTCGAAGTTTTCCCGAAGGATTAACCCGTCTGAGCTTTTCCCATAGGTCACAGGCTCCTCCCTGGAAAAAAAGCAGGAGAAGACGTGAAAGGACAAGCCAAGGCAAAAAAGTAGGGCTAAAAAATGTTTAATTTTGGGAGATTAAGAGCAGAAATTTGCCAAATGTGTTTACTCTTCATTTTCTGGCTTCCAATGAAGGGTGTAGATAGTGCGGATATCAGGGGGGGGTTTTGTATCCCAAATGCATTTAATAACTGAACACTCCATCTGATCACATGGTCTGCAGCACTCAAGATTAGAGGGAGGAGGAAGACCTGGTGAGAGAAAATGAGAAAATGTGTCATTGTTTTTCCTGCCAGATACATGGATTTGTAGATTTTCTGTTGCATCACATATGATGAATTAAATAAAAGACAGTATTCAACAGTCCCATTTACATATTAGCTATAAATGACTGCATACCTAAAAGTTTCCTCTCTCTTCATATGAAATTATTTCTACGCCAGAAATCCGTTGAATAGTTCCTGTACCTCAAGCATGAAATAGGTCTCTGAGCAACCTCCTGCTGGTATGTAGAAGGTGTTGACAGTGCTTCACTTTTTCCACCTTTACAGACTTATTCCAAATAATATTAATCTCTTCCCTCAAAATCATATTCACAAAAACCCCAGTATGACAATGTAGAATTTTTTTTACAGCTTTATTTAAAAAAAATTGAAAATTGAGAAATCACATTTATGTAGATATTCACAGCCTTTGCTTAATACTTTTTTGATGCACCACTGGAAGCAATTACTGATCGACGTCTTTTTGAATGTGATGCCACAAGCTTAGTTCACCTATCTTCAGGCAGTTTCATCCTTTCTTCTTTACAGTCCTTCTCAAGCTCCATTAGGCTGAATGGAGTCATCTGTGCAGCCATCTTCACGTCTCTCCAAAGACGTTCAATCAGATTCAAGTCTGGACTCTGGTTTGGTCACTCCAGGACTCTGAAGCCACTCCTTTGGGATGATGGCCATGTGCTTTAGGTCGTTTTCCTGCTGAAGAATTAACCATTGCACCAGGCTCAGGTCAAAAGTGCTTTGGAGCAAGTTTTCATCCAGGATGTCTCTGTAGGTTGCTGCATTCATCTTTCCCTCCAACCTGACTGGTCTGCCAGTTCCATCCATACATCCAGTTACTGGTGCCCATCTCCAGCTATGTTCTGGGCGAGAGGCGGGGTACACCCTGGACAGGTCGCCAGTTTGTTGCAGTCTGCCAGTTCCTACTGCTGCAAAACGTCCCCATAGTATGATGTTCCCACCACCATTCTTTACTGAAGGGATGGTTTTGTCCTGGTGATGAGTTGTGTCTGGTTTCCTCCAAACTTTACTCCTGGAGTTCACACCAAAGTGCTCAATCTCAGACCATATAATTTAGTTTCTCGTGGTTTAGTCTTTCAGATGCCTTTTGGGTAAACTCCATACGGGCTGCCATGTGCCTTTTACGAAGGAGTTGCTTTTGTCTGGCCAGTCTATCATACAGGCCTGATTGGTGGATTGCTGCTGAGATGGTTAGTCTTCTGAAAGATTCTCCACTCTCCACAGAGGAAACCTAGAGATCTGACAGCGTGACCATTGGTTTCTTGATCGCCTCCCTGATCGATTAGGTTTGATGGCTGACTGGCACTAGGGAGAGTCCTGCTGGTTCCAAACTTTTTTCGCAAAATAATTTAAAGCCAGTGAGCTCACAGAAACCTTCAGAAATGTTTCTGTATCCTTCCTAAGATCTGTACCTCAAGACAGTCCTATCTAGGAGGTCTAGAGATAATTCCTTTGAGTTCATGCTTGCTTTTTACCTCTGACCTGCTGTTAGCTGTGGGATCTAATATAGAAAGGTCTGTGCCTTTCCAGATCTTTCCAGTTTAACTAAACTTACACATGTGGACTCCATGTAAGCGGTGGAAACATTTAAAAATTCCAACAGATCAATTATGAGCTTCATGACAAAGGCTATGAATATTTACATAAATGTGATTTCTTTTTTCTTTTAGATGACAAAATCCTCAAAAAACATTTGAGGAGGCGTCCTCTGTTGGTTGAGGACGCATTATAACATGATCCACACTCCCTAAATCCAATCAAGAGATAGACTCTTCTGGTAATGTTACGTCTTACAATTGCATGCTTTTCTTTCATTTCATAATACAATGTTAAAAAATAAAAATGACTTTCTAATAGATAAAAAATTAGGATACATATTCAGCTCCAACTGCTCTTTTTGCAATGGCTTTCCTTTAAATAAAATGTACTTTAATTTAGGTACAACACAGAGCAACATAGTTTCCAGTAAAACAGGATATGACTGAAAAAGATGATGACTACTCAGTGTGTTTGGGTGAAGTAATTTGTCTTCAGCTAAAACATCTGTGCTTTTCTAATGAGAAAATCCTACTTGTAATCAGTTAAATGAGGTATTAGTGCTCTGGAACTATATTTTGTCAGTGGTTTGTTAGTAGCTTTGCCACTGACATTTCACATTTGTGCCAAGCAAGAACTCAGAACATTGGTCATTAAGATCGTAGGTTGTGCAGAAATATGTGCGAATTATTTAGAAACAGACAATGATGTTACAGAGCCAAAATAAAAGCAGTGGAGGTATTATCCTTGTGAGTCACAATACAAAAATATAATGACCACTGTGTGAAGCTGACAGGGGAATGAGTCAGAAAAAAAAATCCAAAAAAATCCAAAGTGTCCATGACATTCTCTATGTAACCAACATAGTAAAATATGGCATCTTGTCATTTCCACAACACAGAGAAAAACAGAGACTCCCTGTATGCCCACCAGTATATATATATATATATATATATATATATATATATATATATATATATATATTTGATTGGGGATGGGAGATAAAATTGCTAAAAACTAAAAGCAAAAACAAATTGGAAGCAGTTCTCTACTGAATGCACACAAAAAGTTACAAAACAAAGAAAGGTACACTCATTTTAAACACAATACAAAGGATGTTTTAGTCACTCACATGCTCATCCGCCTGTCTCTCAAGCTTACACATTTTTTTTTTCTTTTGACACATTCAACACACGCCTGTCACCTTTGCCCATTTCTCATAAGCCTACATGTGCTTTTCAGAAACCAGTTCAATACTTGCACATGAGACGTTACAAGAAGGCGCAGTAGGCGCCGCGTTAACAGGAAGCAGGTAGCTCCAGTCTGAATAAGAACAGCCCTCCTTTTAGACCACTTCCCCGTCACAATAAAGTGCAAATCAAAGTTTGTTTATAGTGTAAATGCAACCAATTGCTCATATTATATATAATGCAAAGCAAAAATAAAGCTAGGGATTGTTAAACTTAACTAACTAATCTGATCACCACATATTTTGTGGTTTTTACTGTGATCACAACAAAAGCAGCATCAAACTGTGCTGAAAAATCCATTTACCGCATACAGTCAGAACATTACAAATTCAAAAATCCTCTAAAAACAACCAACAAGGATGTTTTCTAACAGTAGCGCCATTCAGTAGTGCAACCATACAGCTGAATAGTACTAGACAACTGCATTTGGGCATATTTTAAAAAGAAAATGCAGCATTAAAAAAAATTAAAAATCCAGTGGAAGCAACTAGGTGAAAATGTTCGAGGAATATAATCAAACAATCACTTATAATTAATATTACCACAGGATGAGAGTTTATTTGTAATATATTTTTTAAATAAAAATATTGCTCCTTGATATAATAGTATTCTCAACTCAAGCAAAACACAAGATGGACATTAAAGCTCATTTTATGACATTGGTAGAAAATAAACTTGTTAATTTCTGAGGAAACATGCCTGCAGTGAGCTAAATAGTACAACAGGAAGCTTAGAGATACTCTTCTCCCAGTGATATACACATTTAAATAAGCCTACCTGGGCTTGAAAAACAACAGTGCGGGAAGATGACCAGCAAGACGGGCAGCAGCCTCCACGTCGTAGGTGTGGCCATCACATTTGGACCTCAAGTTTCTGAAAAACAAGCACGTTTACGTTCCGTCGATTTATCTTTACTTGACGCGAGCAAATGTACATGACGGACCAACAGCTCGGTAAAAACAAGTCACGCACGAGACACTAGAGTCTCGTGCGTGACTCGGTGTAGGCTCTAGTCAGGTAAATGTGCTGCCATTCACGGAATTGCGTTCACTTCCCCGACATAGCAGGAATACATATATACATATATAAGCGCCAACATTAGCTATACATTAAGTACATTTTTCTACTATAACGGAAAATTCTTTACCTCATTTCGAGATACACAAAGACACACGAAGCGCATGCTGTGGCCGTAGGAAACCAACGCTGAAAAAAAAAAAAGTTAGTGCGGAATTAAAAACTTTGCCGGGTGAAGCTCCTCCCTTTTCAGGAATTACCAATGACGTAGAAAGCGCAATATGGTTCTATTCTCAGGCTCTGTTCTTCGTTCGTCCGGTGTGGCTCTGTGATGTTGCCCTAAAATGTGCCCTCACTGTCAAAGCATGTTTTGCTTTTTTTTCCTTCTGGTTTTGTTGCTGGGTTGTTGTTCTTTTGTTGTTTGTTTGTTTGTTTTTTTTTCCTCTTTGGAGTTCTGTTTTTAATCACAATTCAATTTATAATAAATTGGAACAGCTTGATGATGTATAATGTAACTGAATGCAGTTATTTCAAATTTCATTCCACTTTTTGTTTTTTGTTGCTTTTCTTTTTCACCTTCAGTTTTTTTTTTCAAAGCATATCAAGGGCAATTTTTGTTTTTTTTTTCATTTTGCTTATCAGAATGGACATATTACTTTCACTATTAGCAGCCAGAATTTACATGAACAGACTGGTGCAAAACAAAATTGAACTGACACTGGTTTTACTTCATTGCAGATATGTTTTTCCATTTGTTTCTGAAATTGACCACTTCCTCAAGAGTTTGTTTTCTTCTGCCTTTTGTTCGCAACATTTATGTGATAAATATGTCTATGAGGAAAAGAAACACACATCAACATGTTTGTGAGTAAGGCAGTTTATAGTTTTATGACAGTTTTGTTGTTTTGAATGGGAAATTGTTATTCACATTTGTTCAATGAAACATATAGAAAAGAATTTTACACTACAAATGACATTAGACTTACTTTCACATGACAGGCTGTTTATGAAGTTTTACAAAATGTAGCACAAAGTTCTTAAAAGTTGCAGAAACATGAATTTAATCAGAAATGAAAAAAGAACATTTATTCCTGTCTATCTTTAAACATTGAAGATATTTAGTATGGAAAACAGAACACATTTACTAATTTGACCCAACTGCTTGACAAACGTTAAATAAAACTAAAATGTTTCTGTATTAATGTGTGCATATTTGTGGGAGGGTGTAAAAACATTTGCTAATACATGCATTCATTCATCAACCCTCAGCAAAGGGAGCTGATCTCACTTTTGCTGCAGCCCCACTTGCAGCAGGCGTTGGACAGACCCACCACGACGTCCCGGCCTTTGCGGTCAGCTTTCCGGAGAGCCTCCAGGATTTCATCGGTAATGAACGACCGGGTGGACCTGCTGAACCCACCATTAGGGTTGTTTTGGGACGTGAAGCTGAGGTCTTTGGTTGTTTGAAGGAAATTTTCAAAGTTGGAGGTCAAGCCCTCTGAAGACTCATCTTGATGGGAGGTGAATGGGTCTTCTGAAACATCTGGTGGAGAGAACAATATAGGTTGCTTATGTTTATTATTATAAGAGATGAACCAAAAGGTTACACGATAGTAGGAATACCTGGATCGTCAAATGCACCTGTTATTGCAACATAACTCTATTAATATCTGTTTTATAGATATTCTATTTCAATTGTTGCTTGAACCAGTATCCTTAAACTACATGGCAAAAATATGGAATCAATTACACTTTTCTTCTGCAAAAAAATAAAATAAAATAAAATAAAAAGAGAAGAATTGTCAAACAATTCAAACAAGAAGTTGATAATGGATTTTAAATTAACTCTGCACTGGTTTGGAAATCTTATGAATAGCGGTAGATGTAATAATGTGCGATTTTGACTATCATGAGATCAAGTTAGATAAAAAAAGTATCCTGTCAGTATAACAAGAGTGAAAGTGGAGATTAAGCAGCTCCTGTAGGCTTACCTTGACTTCTAAGTGATCGTTTCCAGCGTGATCCTCCGCAGGTGAAGATGACTGCTCGAATAAACTCTCTGCCACAGAGTTTCACCCCATACGTTGGATCCTCCATGGGCTGAGCTCCAACCCCAGCCACAAGCAAGCACACGGCCATTACCACTGCTTTCCACATTGTATCCCAAGCAAGTAAAGCAAAATGGAAAAATTCAAGTTCTTTTTTTTATTTATTTATTTTTTTTATTAAATGTCTGTGTCCCTGTTTGCTTGAGCTATGCCCCTGCAAGTGATCCAGATGTGGTTTATAAAGGAGTTTGTTGCTATGCATTGAAGAGGATGCCAGGCCTTCTCCACCAGAGAGAGAGAGAAAGATCTGAAAAAGTGATATAGTGGAAGACCTTTATGGAAACAAAAGGCAGACCAAAGGTGGCATAATCATCAAATGCATTAGAAGCATCTGTGATCCAATTGTATTTCAGTTTATGACGTATATTCATTTCCATCACTGTCCCTAAATTCAACCCTTTCTCAAATTTGTAACAGACTTAATCAAAGTCTCTGTAATCATCCAAACAAGCTATGACTAACTGATCAGATTGCATGTTGACATGCAACAATTTAAAACATTTGTATTCAGAAGAAAAACACGGAAAGATTTCATATCAGAGCAGGGGTGCTTCTAGAAAGTTTGCAAAAGGGTGACCAGATGGGATCCTTGTCCATGTCTCTGGGTGGCACATAACAAATGTACTTATCAGGAGTTTTTTTTAACATCAATCATGGCAGCTAAAAGTGGTCTTCACTTCTCTTAGAGAAAGAGAAGTGAAGAAATCACTGTCAGGTTATAACAGGTTATCCGACCAGAAGAGCAGTGAAGGTACAATCACATTAAAATTGAAACCCCACAGATAGGCACCAGCCCTCATGCAACCTTGCAAGGGCAAACAGGTAAAGAAAATGGAAAGAAATAGGATTTGATTCTGCTTCTGACATGTTGATTTTAATTATTATATGGACTATTTGCCATTCTTGATTTTCACATCACCCGATATGACTTTTGAACATTTTCTTCTTTTTTTTTTTTTTAAATTGAAAATTACCTTTTCTGTTAGCCCTTTGCCAAAAGGTGAACAGGAGGGACTGAGAAAGGATCGGTGACATTTTCAAAAATAGATAACATTGAATTCTTGCCATGAGTCAGAAAACTATAAAGTACATTTTTTATCAGTTGCTACATAGTCAAAGGTCACGCGTTTAGGAAATTACAATAGCAATGGTGAATCTGTAATTAATGGAAGGATAAAAATCAAGCTAAATGGCATTTTGGCAGGGCATCCACTATGACACTCATTAACACGTCATCATGGGGGTCATAGCAGCACAATAAAAATGCAAACCAGTTAAATCAATAAATGTGTTTGTTTTGAACAAACTTTAAAATCCGTTGTTTTATCTTGACTGTGAATAAATCTTAAAATACACTATGTTATACAAATACATATGTATAAATATTGTCATATGTTTTAATCTTGTGTTTCGTTTTACTTTTGCATAAGAAATTTTAACCTTTCTAAGCCTGAATCAGTAATTAATAGACAGAAAAATCTGTTTTTCAACATCTAAAATGTTTACTGGATGGTTTTAACAAACACACACACAATTTCCTATATTTCTCTTTTTATCTTTCATAATCAATATATTATCCATTTATTATCAAGTATAAATGTATATTTTCCCAACTTTAAATATAGAATTTGTATTGCGTAAAATATATGGCTTAATTAATCAGTATTTACAACTTTTACATAATAGATTTTTGTCTTTTTACTTTGGATTTCTTCCCATCATCAGTAACATTCACTTTTCTTTTTGCTATCTAGGCATAGACGTGGGTACAATTAAATAGTTCGATTGATTACTGTTTGCGATGCTGCTTGTAAAGTTTAATTCATTCAGTTTTGATGAAGTAAGAGTTTTCACATTATTTGTGAAACAGTGGCAGGATATAGAAAGTGGAAAAACTCAGCAAAATACTATTAATGATTCAATAAAAGTGAAACTTAGTTTTGCTGACTCTACTCACGAAGGGACAAATAAAAATGAATAAAAATGAGGGACAGCATCAGATGATTCTGATGATTCTGATGGTTCTGATGCTTCCGATTATCCTGCATATATGTGTGAAGTGACTCTTTACTTCATCTAATGTCCATTCTTTTTGATTCTCCCCTAATCTTGGTGTTTTGCTTCACAATCTTCTCAAGGTTGTGCTTAACCCTATTACCTATGGATAGTTTCTACTTTGCATTAAAATCCTTGGGCACAGCACTCTGTGAGCAATAGGCTTCTTTAGAAATGACCTTTCGTGGTCATTGACTCTTCCTTGTGATTTATAGGTAGTCTGCAAAATGGCCACAACATAACATTTCAGTAACAAAAATCCTTTACTCTATTCCTCTTATGCAATATTCCTATTTCACAAGAAAGTAAAATGTAGCTTTTCATCAAATGTAAGACATAATCATCAAAACTAGCAGGAATAAATACTTTAAAAAATATTACAGTATACTGAATCTATAGGTATGTCGCTTTTAGTTATACTTGTGTAAATTGACTTCACCATTCTATTTGAAACATACATATTATGTTATTGCTCAGTTAAAAATGTTATTAAAAGTGATTATACTCAAATGGGCGTGGGGTGCTTTGTAGTATTTTTTTTCACTGCTACTATGTCTTTAACTAAATTTGGTTTGCTTCAGCCAATCAGAGCGAAGAAGGGGGAGGGAAGGCAGCGGGTGGGTAGCAACAGTTGCCCTGGTGAGGACGAAGCGCCATAGCCACGGTAGCCCTGGCGACAAGAACCCAGCAACGAGAATCAACAACAACAACTGAATCCACTATAAAAATATAAGGAGATATTTTATTTTGGGACAAGTGCGCGTGGAGGTCAAGTTATAGGTAAATCGAAACATTTTTCCTCTTGGTGGTTCACACTGAATTGTGCTTTTTCTTTTTCCTTGTTACAGTAGCCATAACGGGAGTCAGCCTTTCAGCGAGGTTAGCCTAAAGCTAGCCGTTGGTCCGTTAACAAGTTAAGCGCGACGGTTAGTGTATGCATCTCCTTCTAATGACACAGAGTCTTGCCTGCCATGACGGCGTAGCCACAGATGCATAGTCAAGCAGGCCGTTGTTATGGCGATGTCAAATGCAAAAGGTACAAAATGGCGGTTGTTGTAGAGACCAGTTAGCTTGCTTATCGAGTTACCTTGCTAGAAAGCTGTCACGACAAGCTTGTGCTCGTTACTGCGTGAAGCTTTCGTATCATAGCGTTAGAAATGAACGTTACCCGTGTTTATTTCGGCACATAGTGCGCATGAGGTGCTGTATTAAAACGTCATGATGCACTAATCAACTCACTCACCACACAGGTTTGATAACGTGTACTATCCAGTAGAGAAATAAAATGAGACCGGTATATAAGTCGAATGACCGAATTCGGGTTATGGTATCTGGGCTTGGAAGGAGTAGGTATGAAATGTGTGTGAAATTTCAGACAGCTGTGGCAGGTGGCAGACATTTAACGTGCGAGGGGCGTGGCGGAGGAGGGCGTTATGCAGGTGTTTGGCTGGTCTGAGAGAGCAGTGTATCTATTTTAACAGTTAATGACCGTGCAAAAGTAGAACAAGGCAGTGTGTCGAATGTAAATAGACAGCATATGTTTATTATTGTGGAATAAAGCCCTCACTCTCTCCCAGCATCCTTTAAATGGGAAATATATAGTTTAAAATTATATCCACATTTGCACTAGTCCTGAAAACTGTCCCTGGTAATATTGACTATAGAGATAAATAGACCCCTACCTATAAATACGATGTAACATTATAATCATTTATTAGTCTGTCATATTAAATTCCACTAACAATGGCTGTTCTTGTGCATAATTTATATCCTCCAGCATATGGGATTCTTTTTTCCCTACCAATAAAAGCAACGATTTTAATGTCTGTGCAACATGTGGACTTTTTGTGTACTGGTTTTTCTGTGTGCTGTATTCATCGAAGGACTTTTAAACTCTCTTAGAGTAGAGCACCACTAACATTTAAAAATAGTCAATCATCACATAGCAACTTGGTAAAATATCTTCTTATTTCTGACTTGTTTTTAATATTTGACGTTTCGTTCACATATTTTAAGTTTTGTTCTCATCAATCCACACTTATTGTGTGCGCTCATGAATGATTTATTTGTTTTTAAGTCTCTTTTTCAGACATAAATTTACTTACATTCATCAAGACGCTAATGCCTTTAATTTGGGACTCTTAGTGATTTATGTAGATCATGCTTTTCAGGGTGGAAGAAATTTATGATATACAACAGGAATTCTCTTACTACGTTGGATTTATTGTTGATTCTCTCATTCAGAACTGGGTCAATATTCCAAACATAGGCTGAAAATTATGCAGTCCTTCCATGAACATTTGTCTTGCGAAATGTTTCTTGCACAGTAACCCTCAATTTTTTTTAACTTCACCTGAAGTCAACACCTTGAAACTTTGCCACATCTGGGTTCTCCAAGCGCACATCCAAAGCTAGTTTTAGAACAAACAAAGAAAGCTAAATGGAAAATTTATGGACAATGCTTAAAGGACACATTTGTGTCAGTAAATCAACCATTAAAAATCAACTTGTTGTCAAATATTAAGTCAGTGTCATGGAAGAAGTTTGTATATGGTTGCAAATAGCATTGCAGCTATTTTACTATGCAACTTGTTAATGTAAACATATTCCAAAAATACATATATTTATTATTAACACATAATAAATATATGTATTTATTATGGATCAAAATTCACTGAGGTGTTCTGTCTATTTTTGGTCAATTCTACAAAAGAACCATTGAAATAAACAGTTTAAAGGTAAAGATTGATATGAAATTTATACTCATGAAGAGTTTGTGTAACTTTGGATTTAGTTACAACTGCTATCCAAATGAAGAAATGACAAACCTAAAGAATCCTTCAATAATAAGCAGAAAAAATGTTGAATAGAGAGCAGATATCTTTTTAACGTCTAGATAAATCTATAAAATGGTTGCTAACAGCTGTAAAAATCTAAATAAGCTTAATGCATTGCCATGTTAATGTGTTTGGAGTTTTGTAGAAAACAAATTCCTTTGTAAGTCATTGTCATTTTCTCTAAAAATATTGTTAATGTTGAGACACCAACATTATATGACAATATTTAAGTAAAAGCAATTAACTTAGTTACACTTGGTGCATTATAGTGGCTCAAAACAGGATGATTTGCAACAATAAGACATTGTGCTGAGGTATCATATTTGCTCACATAACAGGGAAAACTAAATGAAAGGTTTTATGTAGGGAGATCTTGTTACACGTAATGAGACACCAAACTGCTTATTCCCATCATTGTTCCTCCCCCACATCTCTTCAGTACCTGCTCTGCCAACAGGTCCACCACTGCGGCACTTTCGAACAGGCCTCATTCATTCATTTGCATTTTCCAGACAAATGAGAATGTAGATCTAACCCTGATATCCCTAGCATGCAAACTTACCCACAAATTATTTTTATGTTTGCTCACCATCTTATACTTTTAGACCAATTGTAACTTCTGATTTAATTTTTTTAAATATAAATGTTATTTACAACTATTTGGTGCATATTTTCAGGTAATACTTTTATGTTTTGCTCAGCTATTAGATAATCTTCTTTGTGTAATAACTATCGGTTTTTGTATCAAAATCCAATTTTTCTTCTCTCTTTCTATTTTTTGTTTCAGGGTGATTCCCAGGTCTTGAAATGGCCACCTCAGCCTATGTAGGGGAGATGCAACCAGCGGCCCAGCCTCAGGGGGCTGCTGTGACCGTCACAGCGGGTCAGCCTGACACTGCCTCCACCCCTGCAACTACACCTCAGTTTCTGGCAGAGATTCAAACTGCCGTGGCTACTCCCACTGTTGTCACACCAACAGGCCAAACTACTCCCACTGAGCAGGTTTCCGTGGTCGCCTCTCAGAAGCCTGCAGCCGGGGGTCAAACCCAGACCGCATCACAGGTGCAGCCGGCTCAAACGCAGTACGTGACAGCAGAGATCCAGGGTTCCCCCACGCAGTCTGGAAATGCTCAAAGCACTCCTCAGTACATTGTTGTCACAGTCACAGGTAACGTCTGAATTTAGCACGTCATTTGATAAAATGTCCTCAACACCATGAAATCATTATTTATGCAGCTGCACATCTGTGCTCAAGGGATGCTGTAGTTTAGTTGTAGAGCTTCAGTGGTGTCTGCAAAAAATAAAACTAAAAACAAATTTTTTTTTGGTATTTATTATGTATAACCTTGACCATTCAAATCTGAATACATCGGTTTTCCTGTTATGAATTATCTACGTAAAATTGTTGCAAAAAGAACTATTCAAATAGCTTTTCCACACTAGTCTGTCGCTATTGGTGCTGATTCTGAGTCACCTGTCTGGTTGTTCTTATTGTTAAAATACAAGAAGAATTCATTCATTTGTTCTGGAAGCTGTTCTGGCTTTTTGGGCTTTTTGTTGAATGTCGACAGCCTATTAAATAAGGAGGAACCATACAAAGTCACAGAATCTTTATTTGTACATTTGTGATAGTTGTGGCTGATACTGCAAATATAATTTATTTATTACTAATATGTATACAGTTGCTTTAGAAGATTACTGTCATTCGTATAAAGAGTGTGCCATAAATGTTAGGGAAGTTGAGTGGAAGGAAAAAGTGTGGTATGTGAATAAATGTGTATGTTTTGTTTAATAGCATCTGACCCAACATGACTTGTTCGTTCTTATTAAGAATATATGTTGTTTGCCACAGTTAATTTAAAAGATAATGTTTGTCATTAGAGTTATTGGTACAATCTTAAGAAAATTCCAAGAAAATCTGAATTTTGGTTGTTCTGGCTTTTTACTTCCAGAGGGCTCTATTCACTCAAGTGACAGTGTGTCAGATTCTAGCCCACCTCCAGCTGTTGTGCAAACAGGAGTTCCCACACAGGTTGTTCAGCAGGTACAGGCAGCACAACAAGTAAGATATATTCATATTTACTAATACACTTATTAACCTCTATTTGTTTAGATATTTTTTTTGTTCTAAAAGGATTTTTGTCTCAACAGAGGTCGGTGGTGCAGGCCACTTCTCAGATAGCCAAAACTGAGCCAGGCACACAACTCAGTGTCACCAATCTACAGCCTGTTCATATCACACAGGAAGTAAGTTGAAAATACACACAAAAGGTAGACAAGGCTAAATATGAACCAACTGGTCTTTATACCTTCAGTTCTTAAAATACATGAGAGTGCTGATAGATGATTTAACTTCCTCTCATTCTGGCTCAGTATTTGTCAGCTTATTGTCTCTGTGGACCTTTTAGCTTCCCGTTTCAATGGAGGCCGTCGAGTTAGGCAGAGATAGGACAGTAGACGAGTTGCCACTTCATCAACTGACAGCAGATCCTGAATCTTTGGCCTGGGTGCCAAAAGTCCACAATGACAACAATGGGCTCTGGACTGTTTTTTACCAAGTAGGTTAGGGAGACACAAGGGAAAGTGCTGCTTTAAAGCTGAAGGAACAACGATTGTAATTGCAGCTGAGTAATTTGTGCTGTTTTAATTACAAATGGAAAGTATGCTAAATGAATTTAGTTTCCTGATGTTGACAGAGTTACTAACAAGGATTCATTGGATTTTGTGTGTGCTGACTCTTTAGGTCCAGCAGCAGCTTGCTTCAGTGCCGGTGCAGCATGTGTACGCCAACCAAGTGCAGTATGTGGAAGGAGGAGACACCAACTACACCACCAGCACCATGTCAGAATCCACTCGTGTCCGATAATCGTCTTAAAATGTCAAATCAGAGATTATTTTCTACCTTACATGCTGTGCTTTCGAAAAGTTTTCAAAGAAATCTTTATTTTTCCCTCATCTAGCCGCTCCAGCAACTTCCCTTACACTGAAACGCCGCTGTATACCCAGAGCACAGCTGCTCAGTATTACGAAGGTCAGCCGACATCGGGCGCACAGGCCTCTTCCCCGGGCACGAGTTTGACGGTCGCTGTGACTGCCGGCGCCACAGGGGGCGTGTCCATGTTTGTGGCCCAGCCCACTAGCGCAGCAGGAGCCGGCGCCACTGTTGTGACCGCCGGGGGCGCTGCCAACGGGTCAGAGGAAGGGGCGGGCACCAATGGTAGCGCAGCAGGCAGTTACGTGATCCAGGGTGGTTACATGCTGGGCAGTGGCAGCAACAGCAGCAGCAGCAGCAGCAATGGAGGGGCCGCCGGGAACAGTCAGAACTACTCACACAGCGCCCGCGCCTCCCCAGCCACTGTGAGTATTACAGAGGGCGAGGAGAGTAGCGTGCCGTCGGCAGACAAGAAGGTATGCAGAGGCGCCAAGCGCAGGAGTTTTCTTCTCGTTCCGTTCCCATCCACACAACCCTCCGATGGCGCACACCGATGATGATGTCATAGTGGAGTTTTGTCAATCAGAACGCATGAGAACAATCTGAGGACTTGGATCAGCACTAAAACTTGCAAAACGTTCCTCCTCTAAGGAAAAACTAAACCATGACCTCATCATTCTCATGTCATTGCAGTGCATGCGATGAGGGGCATTTATAATTTGCTTGAAATGCCCCAACACAATACAGTTCATCTTAAATTCATCATATTGATTCCCATGTGATAATAATATTTACTAAAAACATGTCAGGTAGACATCCCATCAGTATTCCAGGTCATTGATTCATTGCATACCAAAGTTGTATGCCACGGCACGCAAACAGACGTTTTTGTTTTCATTCCTGAATGGATGACCGAGCTGTGAATGCGAATGGATCTGTGTTTGTAGGATTTAGTGATAAAACTTTTACTGCATGGTCTATTTCTATGAATTTTCAAATGTGTTGGCAAATATGTTGGCATTTACTGGTGTTTCTAATCGCACCAGCCGTTTTCCTTCTTGCTTTTCTCTTTCGTTGCATGTGTGTCAGGTACAGTGGTTGCTGGACAACTATGAGACGGCTGAAGGAGTAAGTCTGCCACGTTCCACGCTGTACTGCCACTACCTGCTGCACTGCCAGGAACAGAAGCTTGAACCAGTCAATGCTGCTTCCTTTGGGAAACTCATCCGATCCGTGTTCATGGGGCTGCGGACGCGGCGCCTGGGCACTCGGTAGGTGTCTGAAAAAGTGTCCAACTTCTATATTAAGCCCCAGACAAAACTTCTTTTAGTGAAGTACTCTTCAAAACGACCCTTCATTGAAGAGTGGCAACAAGAAAGTGTTTGTTGGTAAAAAAAAAATCTATGATAAGTTCACCACAAACCATAGGCTGTGGTTGGATGAGGCCAAAGTTGAACGTTGTGGCCTCCGTACAAAACGGTATGTGTGTGCTGAAATTAACACTGCAAGACATCCTGAACACATCGTGCCACCAACATGTTCCACCAACAGTGAAACATGTTGGTGGCAGCTTTATGCAAAGGAAGTGTTTTTCTTCAGTAGGGGTAAGGGAGATGATCAGAGCAGATGGTTAGTAGCGCAATACAAATGTTGGTTTTGAGAAGTTGGCTTTAGAGCTATTGACTCAAGTTGGCTGAAACCAAATGCCTAACTCACTTGTTTTAATTATTTGCTTTTACAAAACATATATGCATCATTTTCTTCACCTTTCAGCTGTAGTCTACTCTCCTTACAGATGAACTCAGAAGAGGTGGAGGTGGATAAATTTCATAAAATAAAGGAACGTCTTGCTTGTTTTTCTCTCCTTTTAGGGGCAATTCTAAATACCATTATTACGGACTGAGAATCAAGGCCGGCTCATCTCTTCTCCGACTGATGGAAGACCAACAACATTTGGCTATGAGGCAACAGCCGTTCTCTCAGAAACAAAGGTTTGAGCACAACTATTCACATCCCGTTTGTCATTATGCTGCTGTAATGTTGTCGTAATTCAGTCGAAGCTTTTCTCGTCCTTGCAGGTTGAAGCCTGTGCATAAAGTTGAAGGAATGACCAATGGTACTGCAGCAGGAGCAGGCCAGCAGCAGCAGCAGCAACAGGGATCAGGACATGTGGACATCAGCACCCAGGTTCAGCAGTACCAGCAGTTCTTGGGTGAGTTTGGTGATAGTTTATGCTACAGTGATCAGACAGTTTCACCAGAGAAACATGAATAAACAGATCTATTATAGGTCCATTATACCTACATTAAAGTAATTTATAATGCATATAATGTTATTTATCTGTGGTTAATCTGTGCGTGGTTAATGTCTCCAGATGCTTCTCGATCTCTCCCGGAGTTTCCAGACATCGACCTCCACGGGAAGTCTCTCCCGGAGGGAATTGAACTCGACCACATAAAGAGCTTTCAGCTGCTTTACAGAGAACACTGTGAGGTACCAGAAAGCTTCTACACCAAATATTTATGAGAATGGCTTTTCCATGTTGTTTTTGAATCCTTGCATTGTGTAAAAATAGATGAAATCCTTCTTTGTTAAGGGGAGAGTGATGCAGACACAACTTAAAGGTGGAGTAGATCCCTTCTAGGACTATTTTTTAACAGTATTGACTGGAAATGCATTTATTAGAATTCATTTCTCAAAATTGGAGCCAGAATGATAGTTTCTCTAAATATGGTCACTTTCAACTTACAAAAAAAAAAAAAAAAATACAAAACAGATGGTGATTCATTATCAGCTGTGCATGTGTCTGATATTGATTTTTTTTTCTCAGGCCATACTGGACGTGATGGTCAATCTGCAGTTTACACTGGTAGAGACTCTATGGAAAACCTTCTGGAGATTCAGCCAAAGCCAAGCTGGAGATACTCCAATGGCTGTGTAAGTGTTTCCATTCCTTTTGGCACAGAGTAACAATTTATTTCTGCTATAGGAGTCTGACTTTTTTCCGTGCAAACTTTTCCCTTTTCACAGGCACGATGAGTCAGAGAAGCGCCTCCCAAAATCCTGCCTGGTGTTGCTGTGCAAGTACGAGCCGGTGCTGCGCTGGAGCCGTGACTGTGACAACAGCCTGTACCAGAGCCTGGTGGAGATCCTCATCCCCGACGTCCTCAGACCCATCCCCAGTAAGGCTCTGCAGTGCATTACAAAGCATTGTCATGTGTGGTTAAACAGCTACTTTTAAAGCATGTTTAGACCCAAACTTCAGTTTCAACAAAGCCAAGTTAAGCAAAGTCATTCTGCAAAGATTTAGCCTACCTTCAAACAGTCTTGTACTATTCATCTACTTGGGTTTTGCACTGCTTTCTTTCTGTTCCCAGTTTATTTTAGCTGATCTTACTTTTTTGTTTGTTTTACTATTCCTCTTTGTGATATTTTCACTTCTCCAGTGCTGGTTTTATTGCAAAGTTATTACATCATTTCAACTGTTTGTTGCCTGCAGGTGCCTTAACACAAGCCATTCGTAACTTTGCCAAGAGCCTTGAGAGCTGGCTGACCAACGCCATGATGAACATCCCTGAGGAAATGGTCCGCATCAAGGTGCGGCTCTCCAATACTGCATTGCATTTCACAAAAGAGCAAACTTCTTTTATGCCTGGGTCATCATTATTTAGAATTTAAATATTTTTTTTATTTAAGAATTAATTTAATTGAAAGATTTTGCTTTGTTTAGTATGAAAATAGACAAAAAAAAGGTGATTTACTGGGACTAATTGTTCTGATGAGGTTGTTTCTGATCAATCTTTTCTGACCCTGCCTTGCCCTCAGGTGACGTCAGCCAATGCTTTTGCCCAGACGCTGCGCCGCTACACCAGTCTGAACCATCTTGCCCAGGCAGCCCGCGCTGTCCTCCAGAACACAGCTCAGATCAACCAGATGCTCTCCGACCTCAACCGAGTCGACTTTGCAAACGTTCAGGTTGGTTAAGTCCCTGAGTTTTGGGCCCTGAGAGTATCTCTGTGACACCACTTGAATTTCACTGTCGGGGCTTGAGTCTTTATCTGAGTTTTGTGCAGAGAGCAGTAATTTCTGCTGCAGCTTGTGGTTTTGGTGAGGTGTGACACACAGCCAGTTTTGATCACTTTCTAACCCAGGAAGCCCCTTCTCTGTTCTCTGTTTCTCAGAAATGTTTCTGCAGGGTTGTCGGTTCGGCTCTGGGGTTGATTTTAAAGCATGGCTGAAAGTTTAGGTTTAAATTTAAGCTCCCTGTGCATCTTGCTCACATCTTTCACTCATTTAGCAAAAGGAATAATTCAGAATGATCGAAGTGAGGTTCTTTTGGGAGTTTCTAAACAACTAATATCTTTCTTATAAATAAATGGTATAACAATCTGAGATAAAAGCACTACAATGTAGAAAGCTAATATATTATAATACTAGAAATGAATGCTGCTGTTCTGATTTTAAACTGTGTCAATGTTAGAATGTTTACTCTGTCAGGAAACGATTAAGTGCTTCACACAGGAAGATGAGACACTACCTCTTGCCTCCATTTCCTTTGCAAATAATCATCAGCCCTGATACAACTCCACTTTAGTCTCAACACCATTCTGACAAGGTTTTAGCATTACCCTCCAGACAAAGACAAAATGTTCTTTTTTGTCTATGCAAAGTTGTTTTTAAGCATATTTTTAAAGTAAAGTTTTTTCTCTGTATCGCTGTGCAGGAGCAAGCTTCATGGGTGTGCAGGTGCGAAGACCGCGTGGTGCAGAGGCTGGAGCAGGACTTCAAGCTGACCCTGCAGCAGCAGAACTCCTTGGAGCAGTGGGCCGTGTGGCTTGATGGTGTGGTCTCCCAGGTCCTGAAGCCATACCAGCACAGCCCTGCGTTTCCAAAGGCAGCCAAGCTCTTCTTACTCAAGTGGTCGTTTTACAGGTATGATGGCAAAGACAAGACAACAGAGAGAGAGGCTGCATGGTGGCTTGTGTTCTTCACTGATGTGTGATGTGAGGTTTGAGCTGAAAGCTTTAAGAATGCATTAAAGCATCTTTCTCATATCTTCTCTGAAATGTGTTAAATAAATGTTCATCATAGCTGCTGACATAATATTGTACAGCTGCTATCAGTGGAGTTAAAAAAAAAAAAGAATCAACTTTTTGATTGCTCCTCTTGGACATCTTCCTCCTTCCTTTTACTATCACCATGCTCCTGTTTTCAGGATGTTTATTATGATCTATAATCTCCATGCTTAAAACAAACTGTCACCGCAATCAGCTTTTCATCCACTAAATAAATATGTTAGCTTGTTCGCTGGTCTCTGATACACTACAGCTGTGTAACGAGGTCATTCACAGCCACTAAAAAGTCTCATTTTGGCAAGAGATTCAGCAGCGCGAGTCTAGATTTACTGTGAAATAATGAGATCATACATTTGTCTAATTTGAGCCTCCTCAAATTAGTCTCTTCTCGACTTGTTCCCCTTATTTGTGGTTCAGAATCAATGTTTACAAAATATTTTTGTTGCACAGATTCATTTTTGAAGTCAACTTGTTGATATCAGTCTATTTAAATGGGGCATTATATTATATTTTACATTGAAAATACAATATAAATCTTTCTAATAAGACATTAATCGTCCGTCCGGCAATTATTGTGCACATAAGCTGACTTTTGGTTTAATCTGATAGTTAAAGGAAGTCAAAGTGTTACAAATGGCTTCCACCTCACTTCCTCTTACTTTAGTATTTGTTGCATTTTGTCCTTCCTCCACCTGTTGGGGAAGGAGAAAGATGTGACTGAGATGTGATGAGTAACACTGAGAAGAGGAATTGAGGACCTTTAAAATGAGGAAATTAGGAAAGAAGTTTGTCACAGTTTAACGCACACGGATGCACTGCATCCTTTTTTTTGGTCACAGAAGTGAGATTTGTTTTGTATGACTGGGTTTTGTTTTTCCATTCCTGCTGTCCAGTTCCATGGTGATCAGGGACCTCACCCTGCGAAGTGCAGCCAGTTTTGGTTCCTTTCACTTGATCCGCCTGCTGTATGACGAGTACATGTATTACCTTATCGAGCACAGAGTGGCCCAGGCTAAGGGAGAAACCCCCATCGCCGTGATGGGAGAGGTACTAACTCACACACCAGGGTTCCTACGCAGCCTGGATAAATCCAGACTGGGGAAAGATGTTTGCATTTTCACGTTTATTCATTTTCCTATTGTCTAATAGTTGTATTCATCCATCTATCCATCTTAGAAAGGGACTGAGATCTTTGATTATGAAAAAGTATCAACATAAAACATATAGGAACCCTGACACACGCTTTCACAGTAACAATTAATACAAGAAAACCTTCCTTGACTCTTTCCTGTCCTGCTGTCAGTTTGCCAGTTTAGGTCGCGGTCTGAACCAGCTGGATCCTGACAAAGGTCTGCACTCAATCTATCACTGCCAGTAACAACAGTCATCTCCCCAAGCATCAACGATAACTGTGTCCCATTCACATCTGTCATCCACAGAGGAGGAAGAGGAAGAAGATGATGAGAGTGAGGAAGAGGGGCAGGAGCTGACCCTCCCCGCCGATGCGGCGGTGCTTGGAGAGGAGTCTCTGGAGCCTCCGGCCAAGCTCGCCAGAACGGACCAGCGTGTCCTCTTCACCACGGGGTCGACTGACAACTAACCAGCTCCTGTCCTTCTCGCGCACAGATGTACAAAACAAATAACACTAATTTATACGTTTGATAGCTGTAAATAGGTCCTGTCGATGTGTGTGAACACTGTCGCTGCAAACTGTTTTAATTGGGTGCAATGCAATCCAAACTCTCTTTAACTGCTGCTGCCCGGATGGCAAAACCACCTGTTGAGTTTCACCACCGTGTCTGATGTTGCAATAGGGTGTGTGGCTTTAGAAACCAGAATCTTACTGCACACAGAAACGCAATGGACTTTTATTTGTATTATTCTGTAAAGGAGAAAAACAAACAAAAAAAAAACAAACAAAAAGCTAAAACCAGGCACGTTTAATTTTAACCATTACAACCTGTTGCCTAGCTGAAAAACAGCCCTGCTCTCCTCCGACCTGAAACCGTCACTGCCATATGTAGGCGATCTTGAAATGCTGCAATGTCTGTGTGTAGAGGAGGGTGCGAAGCAGAGTTCAAACATGGGCGCTAAGTCTAGTTGTTACTAATCTGTGAAGTGCTACATGATACAAAACCGAGGTAAGAACTATAAAAAAGAAAGAAAGAAAAAAAAAAAAAAACAGCAGGGGGTTATATATATGGGGTGGCTTTGTTTAGTGTGCTTGTGTTTTCTGTTGGCACCACTAAGCTGTTGTTTCAGAACACTGACTGAACATGTTTTACCACGGTTTTGTTTGATTGTGAGTAATGGAAAGTGATTCTGTAGATATTTTCTTACACATTTGGGAAGCTTTGATTTGACTTGATTGGCCTGTAAAGCAAACTGTGTGTTTTTTTGTTTTTGTTTTTGTTTTTGTTTTTTGGGTGTCTCCTGCAGCTGCTACACACTTGTAAAGACGAAAGCAGTTTTATAGGGACTCATATTATGGTTTCACAACAGATGTACTGTATGCGTGACATTTATGTTCAAAGTGCTTTAATCCTGCCTAATAAGTTCCTCTGTGGCCTCATTTCCTTTCAGATGTTACTTTCTTGCCTTGTTTGCATTTTTTCCACCCCTCATTTTTGTGCCAAACCTGTTTTTGTTTGAGGCTTTTTTTCCTCTGTCTAGTTGTTGTTTTTTGTTTGTTTGTTTGTTTGATTTTGGAGGACTGTGCCTGAGTAAGAACAGTGAAATAACCTGCTGTATATTTATCCACTATTTTTGGGATTTTGTTGTCACTAAGTGAACCTCTCGTGCTGTGTGTGGTGCTGTGTTGTCTCACATTGTAAGCAGCATTATTTTTGTGTGCTTTATTGATTTGTGATTGTATGTTGAGTTATCAACCCTTGATCATATCTGATGACTTTACCACAGACAGGCTCTCTTTGCACACGTTGACTATCGTCTTTGAAAGAAAAAAAAAAAATTCTTATCCAAACCTTTGTTTTCACCTTCTTCTTTGAAGTTCTCTGTGTACTTTTAGCGGTGAGATGGAGGCGTCAGATTACATGTAAATATTTCAGATTGCTCAGTTCAGAGAATCTGGTTGGAGGTGAGAAATCTGAAAGCTTTTTTCTTTTTTTTTTCTTTTTTTTTTTTTGTTTCCCTCCACCATCTCATCTCGCTGCATTTCAGCCCTCCTGCCAATGGCTTCGTTTTGCTTCAACCTTCCATATTCTTAAACACTGTTCATCGAGATTGGTTGGTGTAAACATTTCACGTGTTTTTTCGGAATATTTCAATGCTACGTCTTTAAAAAGGCTGCAGTTCGTTGAGACTGACAGCTTTCAAACCAGCACATTAGCTTGTCAAGTGGAGTCTACTACAGCTGAGCACATATCACTCCCGTCTTTCTATGACCTACACCATTCAGAGTGGTTTAACCAGTAAAACTGTTTAGTCATTTTTATAGTGCGTTGTTTCTTATGTACAAAACAAATTGAAGGACAAAACAAACAAAAAAAAAAAAGGTGTTCAGTGGCAGTGTTTTCTGAATTTGGTCTGCTATAAGTATGACTGTGCCTTTGGAGGTGGTAGAATGCGAATCAGATGTTTTTAATTTTAAAGATATAAATTAAAGGAGTTTTTAAAATTACACCAGCTTCTTTGTCTGGAGATTTATTTCCCCAAAGTTCGGCTGAGGTCACTTCTCTCTCTGAGGCGACATTTCTAATCTTTGTGGGAAAATGCTTGGGGTGGGTGGGAAACCAGTAGATAAGCAGATATTGTAGGATCATTGTCAAAGACACAGTAAGTCCTAAGATGGTCTACAAAAAGTGGCAAATTTATGCAACATTATCAGGTCTTTTCACACACAAAAAACCCCCAACAAACTGACAAAAAAAAAATTATTTTTCTGTGTGAAGCAAAACAGATGTTTGACATTTTCTTATTACTTAAAAAAAGGAAACCTATAAACTGCTCGGTGAGCTGTTTTTTCATCCAGCAAGTCACCTTATTAAAAAGAAAAACTCAAAACGCTCACTGTGACTTCCTGCCTTAAATGCACACGTACTGAATAAGCTGCTGTTGCTGCGAAGAACTAAAGAAAATGCTGAATAAAAGCAAAGACCGACTCAAATACAACATGTAGCATTGTTCTTGGGGGCGATTTGCAGTGACCAACTGACCTGACCTGCATGTTTTAGGGGATGTGGGGGGAACCGGAGCGCCCGGGGAAAACCCACGCAAACACGGGGAGACCATGCAAACTCCACACAGATGGTCTCTGTGAAGACGCAGCGCTAACCGCTGAGCCACCGTGCTGCCCACCATTTTTCTGTTGGGTTGGAAGGATCTATTTTATCAATCAGAAAAACTGTCTGTTTAAAGACAAAGTTCTGTCTTTAAAACTTTGTTGTAAAACTTTTAAGTTTAAAGTTTTATATATTAATCCTAATCCCGATGTTCATGCCACATGTCAGTTTTTAGCTAATCAACAAGTTTTAATGGGTTTATTTCCAATAAGACAAAATGGTGAGATTTAAAACTCTATTAATGCGACTTTCAGTGTTAAAATACTGGGCCATGCAATGTTTTAAACTTCAAACTTTAAAGTTTTAATACTTGCCCTGAACACAGAGGCGACAAACTGGATGTGGTCCTCAGTTCTTCTCTTCAATGTCTTTATAAATATCAAAATTAATGTTCTTCATCGTTCTCTTTCTTTGGTTTTGGTTTCGACTTCTTCAATCCTAGAAATATTTTTACTCTTTTCCAAATACTGTATTTAGGTTTCTTTTTACTGTCTAAATCCTGAAGGCCACTTTCTTCTTGGGTCACGATTTCCTCAAAGGCGTCAGCATCCTTAGAACAACCTGGTTCTGGTTCCGATGGTCCAGGTTGTTCCTCCTCGTGATCCATCACATCATTAGATTCACTATTTGGGTCGACATGACCAACTGATTTTTCCTCCTCTTGTTGTTGAGGACTCGCCGTGTCGGATGATGATAAATCTGTTGTGGGTTCAACGATATTTTCCTCAGAATTACTTTTAATTTGGTTTTGTTCTGCTGCCCTTTTCAATGTGCTTATGTCAGTTTCATACCTAATGGACAGATCTTCATACAAAATGTTAACTCTGTTTAATTCTTCCATGCGATGTTCAGATTCTCCTGCAGGCACTTACTCTCACTTCTTGATGTTTCCTGCAGGACGGCGTTTTCCAATTTCAAGATGTTTATGAGCTTCTTTTCCTCCTCTGCCTTCTCCAGGTACAATCTTCTGTCTTCAGTGATCTGCTGCTTGAGGATCTCTGCTCTTTGTCTCTGGGCTTTAAGTTCTTCATTGATCTCTTGATTCTTCCCGAGTTTTTCTAGATTACCTTCTTTTTCTTCCCTGAGCTCCTGTTGGTATCGATCCAGTTCCAGTTTCAGGGCAGCGATTTCTCTTTCATGGACTAACGTCAGATCATGATATGATTTTTTAGAATCCTCTAACTCTCTCCCTAACAGCTGTTCTGATTTTAACAAGGACTCAATTTTCCCTCTCATTTCTATCTGCATCGTTTCCATCTCGGTTTTCACGTCATCCAGTAGTCGCTGTTTCTCATTGATCTTGTCATCATAAATCTTTTGTGATTTGGCCTCTTCCCTCCTCTGTATCACGTCTGCATCATATTTGGATTTGATCTCCTGGTATGAAGTCTGGAGTTCTTTTAATTCTTCTTCCAGGGCCTTATTCTTCTCTTTCTCAACATACAGCTCATGAACATAAGCTTCCACAGTGTGGAAGCAGGACACCCTCACTTCTTCATATCTCTGCTGTAGTTCCTCCTTCTCCATATCTTTCACTTCCAGGTGAGCCTGAGAAGCGATTACGACAACTTTCAGGACTTCCACGTCACTGAATTTCTCCAGCCTTTCCAATTCTGCCTTTGCTTTGCAGGCTTGATCAAGATATCCAACTTTGAGTTCCTCTTGTTTCTTCAGTTGGAACTCCAATTCTTGGAGCTCTTCCTCTAGTTTTTCCTTCACTGCATGCCTTTTGGCCGTTTCCTTCTTCAAAAGGGCATTCAATCTTCTGATTTCCGCTTCCAAATCATCCGGGTTGGAAGTAGAGCACCTGCTTTGGGGGTGTTGGTTGTTTCCCCTCCTTGTATTAAATCCCATCATTCCACTAGTGGATCGTTCTCTATGCTGAGACATTTTCTCCAATGCGATCAATAAAATTGTCGATAAGATATCTTAAAGAGTTTGCGAGCTTCTGAACTGGTCAGTAGTATTGCGAGCAATGACAAATATGCAGAATTGTGTCACATACAATTCTGCAGTTGATGACATCACAGACGGCATCGCCAGTGACATCACAGACGGCATCGCCAGTGACATCACAGAATCTCCCTTTGCTGGCGGTGTGACATCATTCCACCTCCAAATATCTTGTTTACAGTCAAAATAGTCCATGATTCTCTTGTCTTATGTCAGGGACATCAAACTCATTTCCATTTGGGCCCAGATCAAAAATCTGAATGTTGTGCCAGGTTGCATTGATAAAAACCAATTCAATTGTTAAAATATCAATGAATAGGTGTTTCAGCATTCAATAAGTGTTTAAAATAAAATAATATTGAACATCTTTTCACACTAATCAGTCCGCTTGCGATTGTTCAAACTTTTGCAGCACCACTCTTTGGAGATAAAAATGAACTATAATAATCAAATGTATCTTTTAAGACTCCCAGTGATCTTGGGGTTTCCCAACAAGACAATGTTGACTGTTTTAACTTTTCACCTCCTCGCCTGCTTTGGTCACATGAGCTGCAGACTAGCAGACAAACTTTCATAAAACTTTCAATGGCGGGTAAAGTAGCAGGTCAATGGTGGTGAAAGCAAAAACATCTCTGTCTCCACTGTTTGCTGAAAGAACATGGAAGATGGCGAGGAATATTTTAGTAGAGAGCATCCATCCTCATTTTTCATCAGTTTGAACCTCAGAGCTGATAAAGGTGTTATTGTTGCTCTGGCAACAACATCCATTAGAAGTCATTTATTGATAGTTCAAAAATTATTCTTAACCAAATTAAATAACATTTACCTTAGTATGCTAAGTGCATTTCTCAATGCATGAATTGTTGATATTGTTCAGGGATTAAAGGTTTTTTTATTGTCATATCACCTCTGGCCACCAGGGGGTCTGAGTCTCATTGTGAACTCCATTCTCTGCAGCTCATCCTGCTGGTTTTCTGTAGTATTGAGGACAGATGAACTTTATATGTATTGATTTGACCATATATATTTTTTTTCAAACCCTTTTCCTACTGAGACCCAACAATTACCAGATTTTCACCTAAAATTCTGGGATTTAAGAGTTTATGACCCGACACACTTTTAACATGAGTAATTGGAAGAGGCCCAGAGCATCACATTACAGTGTTTCATTCAAGAGACTTATATGTATGCTGTCAGCATATGTAAAAAAATTTTTATTGCATAATTTGTCTGGAATATTATGGTCATTCAGGATTATTACAGATGAATCTACCTTCAGTCTGTAGCTTCAGTTTCTTTCTTTGTTTCTGGACTTGATCAAACCTTTTTGAGGCTCTTTCAGTCAAATCTCTCATTTCTTTTCTCAGAGTTTCTCCTTGACTTCTGTCAACAGAACAGTGTCTGAATCCATTGATTTGTAATCAGAGCCTCAATTTTCTCTAAAAGCTTCTTGACTTGATCTCTATCTTCTCTGTTACTGATTTTGAGAAAAAGTTTTTTGTTTCCACATTGTTGAAGAATCCACTGCAGGACTGAATCCTCTTCTGATTCTCTTCATCACTACATGGAACAACTGCAGTGAACAGCACAATGGTGTGACTGAAAACATCTGCATTTAAAGCTCCAGCTGCTGTTTTAATGATGCTTTGACTTGCTGAGAGAAATGTAAATTGACAATAATGATCAGAATAAAGACATGAGGCCCTGAGGGACACAGATGGACACATTTCTGGATTTCCATCTGGTCCAGATTTGGGGTTTCTTAGGCCAAGTCCACCACCACCACTGCAACTCATCTTCTGAACACGTCCTGCTGCCTCGCTTCACTCTGAGCTGTTCTTCTGCTGCTGTCAAAAACATTTTGACCCAGGATGATGTTTCCAGCTGAGTTTTTCCATCTGATCTTCCTCCAATCAACACAATCTTCAGTTCTGCAGCAGGTTGGATTTGTGCTGCTGGCTTCACTCTGCAGGCATTTCTACTTGTTGCCACACAACTTTTTCTTAAAGTATAAAGTGCAAAGAAGGCTGAAGTTGTGGTGAATGATTAGTTGGTTAAGTCAGGCATCGCCATCTGCTGGATGACTAAATGAAATGCACTGCTACTTTGACGACCTAAAAGGAACCCTGGTATAATAAAACTGAAAAAAAAAGTTTTATCAAGTAACACAAAATAAACCCAATGAGTCAAATAAAAAAGGAAAACAAATGCTTTAGATAAATGACCCTGTGCCCTTCCTCTGTCTCTCTTATCTTGCCACATGCAAACTGCTGTATGCTTATATAACCATAACATTTAAGATTGCTGCCAGTCTTCCATGTTACACATGACAAAAACTGATTAAACAGCCCAACATCACTTAGAAAGGATGCAGAATGAGAAGATAAATGTTGAACTCAAGCTACAATCTTTGCTTTACTTGGTGTCAGTCATAAGTTGGGCTAAGTGTCCAGTGCTGGACAGTGATGGCATAAAACTGAGGAGTTTTGGGTAACTGGACTTAACCAGTGCAACACTGGACCTGGGTGTGTACTTCAACACAAACATTTACTAATTAGCAGAATTTGATTTGTGCAAGGAAATGTGGAAGCACGACTGATTTGACATTTGAAGTGAACAATTTAAAGAAGTAACAACTCTTTATGTAGACTCTAAGATCCATCATTTATCATGAGGTTATGCTATTTTATCTGCTCCTGTCACTCAGTTGTTGATCAACTTCTTGTTCAAACTATATTATTTTTCACACACATCATTTTGTTTTTTATTTTTATTTTAGAGTTTACTCATTTAAAATGTTCACTGATAATATTTTAACTTTTTTGCAGCATAAATCAGTTTTAGATTTATGGCTGTCGCTGTCCATAGACCCTAATACTAGAAACAGTTATTGACAGCAGCTGCTTCTTTGTGTTTTATACAATTTCATATTATGCAACATATAAAGAATGAATCAATTGGCTGAAGTGACCAGCAAAACTATTGGTATGAAATTACCTGCACAAACATTTTAACTAGATGCAGAAAAACAGAAAAAGACATTCTCCTCACTTCATGATGAATCTGAGCTCCTGCTCTTTAGAAAGAGATTCAGACATCTGGAAGCAAAAAATGTAGAAGCTCATTTAGACTTTATTTAGATAAATATGATTGATTGTGATCAGTGTTGTATAGTAACGAAGTAAAAATACTTCACTACTTTACTTAAGTATATTTTGGAGTACTTCATACTTTCCTGGAGTAAGAAAATTTTTGATAACTTTCACTTTTACTTCACTATATTTCCGAACTGAATTGCATACTTTTACTCCGATACATTTTCAATGTGTGGTTTAGTTACTCGTTACTGTGACGGAGGAGCGTCACGAGTTACGACCTAATTAAAGAGTCGCGTTAACACACACACACACACACACACACACACACACACACACACACACACACACACACACACACACACACAAACATACACAATTGCTAACTTACGTTTTGTTGCAGTTTAAACTGGCGCGGTTCATCGTGGGTCCCACGCGGATTTCCCGCTTCAGTTCACATTAATCCTTATTTGTCATTTTCAAACATTTTCCCGGCTTTATTTTCAATTAGCTTTATTGTTTCCGGATCGTGACGCACCGAGAGAGAGTTGCGCGATGTGGTGACGTCATCAGAACGTACTGAGTGTTGGCTGTTTCATGGATTATTGTATTTTTTGGATTACAAGTTTATTTTATTTTTTTTCTCTTATTAATTATTTAAACCTTGTGGTTTAGGTAAAGCTCCTAATTTTTTTTAACTAAATGATCCTGAAGGTTTATCTATTAGCAGGTTTCATTTTGCCTGCACTTGGTTGTGTACATTATTTTAAGTGTATTTTACAAGTTTACCAAAATATAAAAAATGTGATTCAAACTGCATTTGCCTTATTTTACTTTTTACTTGTACTTTTCATTACATTACTGAGTCATCCATTTTACAGTACTTTCCATACTTAAGTACAAGACATTTCAGATACTTTAATACTTTAACTCAAGTAACATTTCAATCAGTGACTTTTACTTTTACCAAAGTCATATTTTGGAGCGGTACTTATACTTTTACTTGACTACGAGATTTCAGTACTTTATACAACACTGATTGTGATTGCTGTCATTGTAGTGTGATCATTTCAATAGAAATTCATAACGATGATGATTTTTTTACTTTGAGATGTATTTACTGTTTTAAAGTCTGCAGTAAACATATTCCTGTGATTGTGTATTTTATGTTTTTCACTTGACAGCAAATCAAATTTCTTTAAAGGGACAAGAATAAAATGATACTGATAGCTCTAGAAAATCTCCAAAGATGTACTAGAAGGTTGGATGATATTTTTATAAGCATGATAAAAAGTAATTAAAATATTTAAGTGTTAATATTTATTGAAATACATAAAATGTTCATATACAGAAACAAATTAAAAACTTTCTGAATACTACTCTTGTAGTGTCAGTAGCCATATTCTTTTCTAAGTACGATAATTAAAAAACATTAATTTAAATGTTTGCTGATTTTTACAAACTCATGAGATAAGCTAGTGCTTTGTTCTTTTGCTAAATTTGAATGTTGACTTTAATCGATTTAAAAATTTTCCTCCAAGTTTTCCATGTAAGTGTTTAAGGTAGAAATGCTGCCGATCCCAGAGCTGATCTCTGATGGTCTCACTCTGCTGTTCAGCCATTCAGCAACTTGGTCATGTCCTCGTCGTCTCTGTTTCTCTGAAATGCTCCCATATTCTGAGGCAACATCTCCACTCACTGAAACAGACATTAAAGTGTTTTATTCAATTGAATAAAGCATCTAATAAAGACTGTAAACTAAATATTAAATCATTATTACATAAAACTTATTGTAAGGATCTTCATCTTTGCTCTGTGCTGTTTCTACATGAGGCAACGTTTGTTCTTCTGGTTCCTTTCCTAAAGCTTTCATCACTCGCTCTATCAGCTCCTGTTCTCTCCTTTTCCATTCTTGTTCTATCTGTTTTACTTGCCAAGGTGGAATATGAAGTTTATGATCTTTGTCTTTAATTTGGAAGCTTACTTTGTTTTGTTTTACCATGCTAATAATCTTTTGGAAAAGCTCTTTCATTTGAACACCGTCATCATTTTGAAAGGGGTTTATAACATGGTATCTGTTCCCACATTTCTCCAGAAGCTCCTGAAGCTCCTTTCCCTCTCTGACGATGTAATTCTCTACAGGGAGATCATTGATCCAGTTTCCCCTTGTAAACAGCACCATGCAGTGTCTCCACACTCTCTCTGTTAATGGCTTCAAGATCTCCTCCAGAGCTTTGAGATCTTTCTCTGTGAAAGATCTGATGATGGGAACAAGCAGGAGAAAAACATGAGGTCCAGGAGAAAACATGGAGACACTGTGGAGAACTTCATCTTTGATCCAGTCAGGTGGTGTTGGGTCTGAGAAACCAGCCTGGTGTTTCAACCACTGAGACTTTTACTCCATCAAAGTTTCCTTCATGTTTCACACATGTTGAAGTTTTTCTCTGATCTTGGTAGTTCTGAAATGATGAAAAACAAATAAAAATAAATCTATTTCTGGACATGATTTACTCACTGAACACAGTGAATGTCAGTGTTTACTCTGTATGTCAGACTGTCTGAAATTTATTTTGCTTAGTCATGTTGTGTTACCTTATTCAGCCAAGCTCTCTCAAAGGTCATTCTAAATTTTTCATTGAACAGAATCATGTTTCCAGCTAAACTTTTTCCTGAACATTTCTGACCAACAAGAACAATCCTGATGTCAGTGATTGGATGTCTCTCACCTTTAAATCAAAGAAAAAAAATACAGTAATGTTTTAAATAATAAAATATTCATATTATATGACTTTATCATAAAACGTGTCCTATATATTGCTTACCTTCAAACAGTTCTTTCATTACTCTCATCTTTCTCTCATTGATGGTCTTCAACCTTTTGGCCATCTTGTCTCCAGTCTCTCTCTTGGTTTCTAGCTGTGCTGCTCGGTCCAGCTCCACTTCATAGTAAGGATCTTCATTTCCTGCCCACATCTCTTCAATCTTTCCAGTAGTTCCTTTACCTGAGTTTTATCACTGTGGTTCTTGTTGTTCAGGACATGATATCTGTTCTCACACTTGTTCACTATCCACTGCAGACCTTCCTCACTCTCTATACCTCCTCTACAGTCTTCACTCCTAACCAGTCTCCATAGGTAAACAGAACAAGTGTGTGTTTCCAGATTTCCTCTCTAAACAGACTCATGTGTTCCTGAACAGATCTCAGATATGATTCATTAATGTTCATCATCACAGGAACAACCAGCAGCACAGCATGTGGTCCTGGAGGACACAGATTCACACTGTTCTCTATTTCCAGTTTATCCATCTCACTGGTTTCCTCAAGAGTGTTGATGTAGAACCATCCAGGAGAATCAACCACTGTGAGCCGCCTTCCTTCAATCACACCATGACTGATTTCACTGTGGGTTGTTCTTTTGTCACCCTTTTCATTAACATTAAACATGTTTTTTCCTAGAATGATGTTTCCTGCTGAGCTTTTGCCAGCCAATGATTCTCCAATCATCAATATTCTCAAATGATCTGGAGGAACTTTTCCACCTAAACCAACAAAACAGAGAAAACAAATTTTGTAGCTTCTTCAATATAAAAAAGTTTGCAACTCTACTTTTTTGAGCAGGTCTGAGCAGAAATTAGTCCAACAATTGCAAAGCTAAAACAACTCTTAATTATCAGTGGTTGAAAGAGAAAGGCTAAAAATAGTCAGATGGTGAATCTATTGCATTAACTGTGTGATTTAGATTATTTTTAATGACTGTTTTGTCTTTTAGCTGATTGTATCTCAGTTCTGCTGAAGGTTAGTTTTTAACTTATTGTTCAGGTAAAACTTTGAAGGTAAAAATTCAATTGGTCCAAGTGAACAATTTGTTGATTTCTGTGTCATTTAATGTCACCTTGAGAAATAGATTTAGTTTTATCTCTTCACTCAGATTCATTACCTCAGAAGTGAAGGGAAATATTTTTCACAGTTCAACTGAATGATTTATTGTCTTTTGCATTCAGTGACTCTCATTAGTGAAATGTAAGAAAAAAAATGTCTCCAATTTACTGTGAAATTTTGGTAACCACAGCTGAAGGTAATTTACCGTAATTTAAGTGTGTGGGTTTTTTTTTTTACAGTGTGACTAAGAACAAACAAAATCATTAAAAGTTATAGTACAACGAGGGTCAAATTACAGTTTTATGTAGCTGGTGTATAGTTTAGTATTTAAGTGGTTTAATAGTTCTTTAACTTTTCTACTAACAAAATTTTAAGTTTTAGCTGATAAACTCTGGTTGACTTGATGCAATTACCCACAAACATCTTCAGGATAAGGAATACTGTAGATTATTAGAAATAAAGAAAGTTGTAACCTACCTTCAGTCTGTAGCTTCAGTTTCTTTCTTTGTTTCTGGACTTGATCAAACCTTTTTGAGGCTCTTTCAGTCAAATCTCTCATTTCTTTTCTCAGAGTTTCTCCTTGTCTTCTGTCAGCAGAACAGTGTCTGAATCCATTGTTTGTAATCAGGGCCTCAATTTTCTCTAAAAGCTTCTTGACTTGATCTCTATCTTCTCTGTTACTGATGTTGAGAAAATGTTTTCTGTTTCCACATTGTTGAAGAATCCACTGCAGAACTGAATTACTTCTGATTCTGAACTCAATCTCTTCATCACTTCGTGGAGCCACTGCAGTCAACTGCACAATTGTGTGACTGAAAACCTCTGTATTGAAAATCTCTAAGTGCTCCTTTAGTGATAATTTTACCATATGAGATGAATATAAATCAACATTAATGACCAGAAGGAAGACATGAGGTCCTGGGGGACACAGATGGACACTGTTCTGGATTTCCATCTGATCCAGTTTTGAAGTTTCTTCTTTAGGCCAAGTCCAGCACCATCCTGGAGTATCAACCACTGTGACTCGTCTACCAAACACTTCCTGCTGTTTCGCTTCACTCTGAGCTGTTCTTCTGCTGGTGTCAAAAATATTTTGACCCAGAATGATATTTCCAGCAGAACTTTTACCACTGTGAAGGTCATCATATCTTCCTCCAATCAACACAATCCTCAACTCTGTATCAGGGAGACTTTGTGCTGTAAGTGAAGATAACAAGTTGATGCACCTGCTTTGTTTATACCAGCACAGAATATACTTTCTAAGTCAACTGTATATTCCTATTGGAACATTTTTCTAATAAAGAAAATATCAATAACATTCACACACACAATTATAATGAAAACTAGAAAATTCCTGAAGAAATTTAACCGGGGCCCTGCCAAAGTGTGCCCGTCGGTTTGGAGCCAGCGTTCTGATGCTAAATGATAACTTTGGCTGACAAAAGTGAAAAACGTACCATGTGGAGAATCACAAGAATGTTCCCTAACATGGACTTGCACTATTCAGTATGTTAAAATAAGTGTATAAGCTAAAATTAGCCAAAATGCTAATTTTAGCATGAATACTATCAGTAGCATGTGGCGCATCACTAGCATGTTGTCTGTAGTTGACTTACTCTGTTCACTATACCAAACATGTGTAATAAGTCAGACAAATAGCTAATAGCTCATTTAAGGTAAAAGGCTAAAGCTAATGCACTGTCTTGCTATGCAAGATGCTGCAATAGCCACAGACTGATCTTAAGGCTTTTATTTTGAAATTTTCAGTAAGCTTCATTTTAAATTGCCAAACTGAACCCAAGTGTAACAATGGTTTTGTTGAAAAAGTCACATAATACCAATGAGAGCAAGTACCTGATATAAAAACTATCAAGGCTTTTATTTTGAAATTTTAAGTAAGCTTCATTTAAAAATTTTCACACTAATCCCATGTGTAACAATGCTTGGTTAAAATCAGTTATAAAATGCCCAAATACAAGTAATTCTAAAGGCCAGCTCAGTCCTCAGAGTTCTGGCATAGTAAAAAACTACAATGATGTGTTTTTGTAGTCTAATCAGTGACCCTCACACATTGTGCCGTTGGTTTTTGTTGAAAGATGCATAATACCGTGAGCAAGTACCACCAGTATAAAAACTATCAAGGCTTTCATTTTGAAATTTTTAAGTAAGCTTCATTTTATTACTCCAATATAATCCAACGTGTAACAGTGATTTTGTTTTAAAAAAAAGTCACATAATGCCCAAGAGAACAATTATGTGATATAAAAGAATGTCAGGGCTTTTATTTTGAGGGAATTTTCTATTAAGCTTAATTTAAAATTGCCCCACTAATTCCATGTGTAACAATGGTTGGTTAAAATCAGTTATAAAATGCCCAAATACAAGTAATTCTAAAGGCCAGCTCAGTCCTCAGAGTTCTGGCATAGTAAAAACTACAATGATGTGTTTTTGTAGTCCTAATCAGTAGGCCCTCCTGTGTGCCGTTGCTATGGTAATGGATTCTCTGCCAGCTGTGAGTCGGACAGGGGGAGACAGAATTCTATCAGTTTTAGGCAGCCATTTTCACTCAACAGGCATTAGCCAGAAAGGAATCTTAAGGCTTTTATTTTGAAATTTTCATGAAGCTTAATTAAAAATTGTCACACTAATCCTGTGTGTAACAATGCTTGGTTAAAATCAGTTATAAAATGCCCAAACACAACGTAATTTTAAAGGACAGCTCTTTCCTCCTCAGTAGTAACTGACAGTTCCGCCATGTTGTAGTTCTGACAATCAGCTCTGACCTCTTTTGTAGGCACTGAGTGTTCCACCATGTTGTAGTCTTAACCTTCAGTAATTGTAGTTCTAAAGAGGAAGTCAACTGTCATGTCAGTGTGACACACAAGGAAAGACTTAATTACATGCTTGAATCAGTTAGTTTTTCTGAAAGGCCTGAGAGAAATATTCAAGCTTTTATTTTGAAATTTTCATCAAGCTTAATTTAAAATTGTCACATTAATCATGTGTGTAACAATGGTTGGTTAAAATCAGTTATAAAATGCCCAATCACAATGTAATTCTAAAGGCTAGCTCATTCCTCCTCAGTAGTAACTGACAGTTCCGCCATGTTGTAGTTCTTATAATCAGCTCTGACCTCTTTTGTAGGCACTGAGTGTTCTGCCATCTTGTATATCTGACAATCAGTAATTGTAGTTCTAAAGAGGAGGTCCTTGTGTGTCACAAGTCTCTCCTTGTGACACACAAGGAGAGACTTAAATGCTTGAATCAGTTAGTTTTTCTGAAAGGCCTGAAATATTCAAGCTTTTATTTTGAAATTTTCATTAAGGTTAATTTAAAATTGACATACTAATTCCATTTGTAACAATGGTTGGTTAAAATCAGTTATAAAATGCCCAAAACACAAGTAGTTCTAAAGGCCAACGACTTCCTCAGAGCTCTGCCACAGTAAAAACTACAATGATGCGTTTTTGTAGTTCTAATTAGCTGCTCGGCCCTGGTGTGTTCCGTTGCTATGGTCATGGATTCTCTGCCAGCTGTGGAGTGTGAGACATAATGGTGGAGAAAAGAATTCTATCTTTGTGAGACACCTCAGTCAGTTTGAATGAAAAAAAAGCAGTCGAACAGCTCCTTCCCATTCGGAAACCGTGATACGTATCGGAAAACCGTTTGAAGCGTTTGAGAGATCTATCTTTCGTCTCCGATAATCCCGAGATTCATATCTGTACATCACTCACAGTATTAACAGCGACGAGATAAAAATGGTGTGCGCTGGGGGTCTGACATTTTTCAGAAATACATGGAAGTGATCCTGGCAGAGCGTGTGAAAATCCTGTCGCATGACTTCGCTCTGAAGCACCTTGACAGAAAACCGTAAGCCCTAGGAAAATTTTGAAAACATTTTACCGGAGCAGGCATGCGTATCAATGTCATGACCGAGTTTCATACCGATCGGGCGATATTTGTGGGCGTGACGGCGATTTCAAAATTAATTTGGGGTCAGAATCGCACTGCTTCCCACACTCTAGCGAATCGTCAGTTACACTCTAGTTTGGGCAGTTTCCAACTGACAAAAAATTTTTTGATCGTTTTTCGCTTTTTACTTTTTCATCGTAACTCGAATCCCACCACAAGTAATAGCACCCCTCCCGGGGCCGAGCCGGACGTTTTGATACCACTTTTGTGGGTGGGCTCGCAGCGGTACGAGCCGCATTCCGGTTGACGGAAGAAAAATAAATAAATAAAGAAATAAATAAATAAAGAGACATTCTATTGGGTGTAGATTAATAGGTGCCTGCCCATAGCAATGCATAAGGAGAGCAGTTACTGACTTGCGAACAAGTCAGTAACTGCTTCGCAACAAGTCAGTAACTGCTTCGCAAGTCAGTAACTGCTCTCCTTATGCATTGCTATGGGCAGGGCCCCAATAAACTTAAAACAAAAATAACTAGAAAAGCAGAAGGAGACATTTTGTCCAACTTCCATCTCTTGCATAAATTCAAAGTCTTTGAATTCAACAAATTCAGACACTATAATGAAAGTTTATAAAAGCATAATCCAAGATAGGACAAAGTTTATGGAAAGTTTTATGAAAACGTCACAAACCTGAGTTGTAAATACCAGTTGAAGCAGACATTTTGTTAGATTCTCTCTGCCGACGTTTCTGCTTGTTGTTTGTTCTCACAAAACCTGTTTTTAAACGAAAGTCAAAGAATGCAAAGGTGGATGTTGCGCATTATGATAAAGTCAAACATGGTCAGAAATCGCCATCTGCTGGTCAACTAGAGTCATTGCATTTTTACTCTGGCAACCTGAAACTTCTTTGCATAGCAAGTTTAAAACACCAGCAGTAAAATGCTCCACTATATTCACCAACCATTGTAACATAAAACAAAGATTAAAACAACAAAAATAAAATACATAAATATTAAATTGTTTTTACAATAAAACTGAAACTAAAGGAATCAATAAGCAAATGGGTTTTATATCAATAAAACAGAATAAAAGAAAAAACCCACTGTGTTGAATAAAAATTTAATTGCCATTTATACATTAGAATTATTTGTAATATCTAATTAAACAGTGAAGCATTACATAGTGATTTGAAATCTGAAGAAGGAACAAGTGTCATAAGCTGCAGTGGATGGTGGTGAGGGAAATGCAGCAGACCCAGGTTGAAGTAAGAGGATGATGATTTTAATGATGACAATCCAAAAACAACTCAGTCCAGAACAATCCAAAAACTAGGCAGCACAGCTGAGCTGAAGTTAAGGCTCAACACTGAAGCTCTAGTCAAACGAATGAACATCCATGCAAACAGGTACAACTCTAGATAGAAGTGAACAAACGACAAGGACCCGACGAGGAACAAAGGATACCGGTGGGATTAAATACACTGAGGGTAATCACAGAATGAGACACACCTCAGAACAATGAAGGGGAGACAGGACAACACAAGAGACTCAAACACAAACACAGAAAAACACAGATCCTGACAACAACTCTTGTTGACAATAAGATCTATCAGTTGTCATGAGATTTTGCTATTTTAGCTGCTTCTGTCACTCAGTTGTTGCTCTACTTTCAATTCAAACTCTCAGTCTGTTTTTGTTGTTTTTTTTCCAAATTCCAGCTGGAATTTGAATCTAGTCTAGATTGACCTGCTGGAGTAAAAGGAAAGTAAAACGTTTCACATCTGAAAATAAACTAAAACAACATCATGGAGGCTGTTTGACCCCAGACAGATCAACTCAATTTAACGGCTGTTTTTCACATGTCGAATGCTTTAATACTCTGAAGTTATTTACAAGGGATTTTAGCTGTTATTTCAGTTTAGCGAGTAACATTCAGGATGTTTACTGGCCCTTTATTAGTTAATAATTTATAGTGAATGTAACTCAGTTCCAATAACAAGCATTCAAAAAATCAGAAACTTTATTTTCAGCTCTTAAGAGCAAGTATCAAATTAATAAAGATTATTGATATGATTTGATACAAGCTCTTAAAAGCTGAAATGAAAGTTTTCAGCTTTAACAATGAAAGATTATTGATATTATCTGTTCTTACATACTTATGCTATGGCTGAGTACATTACTGATTGATTTAAAAGCAGGAAATTCAAACTTAAACATTTTTCAGTTAGAAAAACTCCCTCTGAAAACAACTACATGATGTAGTCATGTCATGTTGTCATGACGACATCATAAAATGTTTCATATTTATTCTTATTGTTCTTCTTGCTGGAGTAAATGGGAAGTCAATATCTATGAGGATAAGAAAAACCTTTATTATGTGTTTTCAGCGTGCTGCCTCCAACATGAAGGTGCATCATTGATAAAACTGATTGATTGCTTGATTGATTGATTGGATTGATTGATTGATTGAAATAAAACAAAGTTTGTCATAACAAATGGACCTCAGTTCCCTAAGATCAGACACTCAAACAATTAGCAACTATAATTTTGGTTTTTAAGAGTTCAACTCAAACCAAAAAGGATTTTTGATATCACATCTGTTCTTTCCATACCTTTGCTATCACTGATTATATTAAGAAGAATTGATTTACAATCAGGACTAAAGCTTAAAATCTCATACCTGGAATAGTCTTTAGTTAAAAAAAAGAAAAAGATAGCTCTAAAGCTAATTTCAGAATCAGCTCCTCTTTCCTTTTTCGTCTATAAAAAACATTTAACCCTTTAATGATCAAATAATGAGGTCAAATAAACTTCTTAAAATAATGTTTCAAGCTTTTAACAACTAATTCAGATAGATTATTTTTTAACTACATCTTTAAGAATGTTAAATGAAAATCTAATGCAAGGAACAAAACACAAAAGGAAGGTACAGCAAGTTCAATATAAACAAACAAACAGATGTTATTACTGATATGTATCGTCTCTTAAATCTCAATCATCTATTAATTACATTTACTCTGAAGTTGCTTCAATTAGACAAAAAAAATCCTGACAAATATTGATCACATGAACAGAAAGTAGAATGGGATCTACATCAAGAAGATGAAAACTATTTAAATATTGAAGTTCAATATATATAGAACTATGTAAGATGTTCACATGTAAGAAAGAAATATGAAAATGTTTTACCCCTTTAGAGAGATTTTACCCATCTAGTGTCAACATGACCACATTTTTTGCTGATGAGTTAAAAAAGTACTTATTTAAATGCATGTATTTTTTTTACACATCCTTAACAGAAGTGAGAACTTTGATTTTTTCCTGAATTTGCATGTTGACTTCAATCAAGTTCAGGACTTTCTTCAAGGTTTTCCATGTAAGTGTTTAAGGTAGAAATGCTGCTGATCCCAGAGCTGATCTCTGATGGTCTCACTCTGCTGTTCAGCCATTCAGCAACTTGGTCATGTCCTCGTCGTCTCTGTTTCTCTGAAATGCTCCCATATTCTGAGGCAACATCTCCACTCACTGAAACAGACATTGAAGTGTTTTATTCAATAGAACAAAGCATCTAATAAAGACTGTAAACTAAATATTAAATCATTATTACATGAAACTTACTGTAAGGACCGTCTTCTTTGCTCCGTGCTGTTTCTACATGAAGCAACGTTTGTTCTTCTGGTTCCTTTGCTAAAGCTTTCATCACTCGCTCTATCAGCTCCTGTTCTCTGCTGTTCCATTCTTGTTCTATCTGTTTTACTTGGCAAGGTGGAATCTGAAGTTTATGATCTTTGCCTTTAATTGTGAAGCATTCTTTGTTTTGTGCTACAATGTTCATAATCTTTTGGAACAACTCTTTGACTTGAACAGCATCACCATGTTGATTGGGGTTTATAACATGGTATCTGTTCCCACATTTCTCCAGAAGCTCCTGAAGCTCCTTTCCCTCTCTGATGATGTAATTCTCTACAGGGAGATCATTGATCCAGTCTCCCCAGGTAAACAGCACCATGCAGTGTCTCCACACTCTCTCTGTTAATGGCTTCAAGATCTCCTCCAGAGCTTTGAGATCTTTCTCTGTGAAAGATCTGATGATGGGAACAAGCAGGAGAAAAACATGAGGTCCAGGAGAAAACATGGAGACACTGTGGAGAACTTCATCTTTGATCCAGTCAGGTGGTGTTGGGTCTGAGAACCAGCCTGGTGTTTCAACCACTGAGACTTTTACTCCATCAAAGTTTTTTTCATGTCCTTCAGATGTTATTCCTTCCTGATCAGAGCATTTCTGAAAGATATCAGAAGAACAATAACAAAAATACTATCTGTGGTATTCATATCTAAAGTTTGTGAAACACTTTTATGGAAGGAGAAGCTTGGGTTACCTTTTTCAGGCAAGCAGTTTCAAAGGTTATGTCAAAACTCTTCTCAAAAAGAATCATATTTCCAACTGTACTTTTTCCTGAGCATTTTTGACCAACAAGAACAATCCTGATGTCAGTGGCTATACTTCTCTCACCTGTAAAAACCAAATGAAGTGTTTCTAATTCTAAAACATTAAAGTTGCATGACAATATCATATGATATGTTAAATATATTGCTTACCTTCAAACAGTTCTTTCATTACTCTCATCTTTCTCTCATTGATGGTCTTCAACCTTTTGGCCATCTTGTCTCCAGTCTCTCTCTTGGTTTCTAGCTGTGCTGCTCGGTCCAGCTCCACTTCATAGTAAGGATCTTCATTTCCTGCCCACATCTCTTCAATCTTCTCCAGTAGTTCATTTACCTGAGTTTTATCACTGTGGTTCTTGTTGTTCAGGACATGATATCTGTTCTCACACTTGTTCACTATCCACTGCAGACCTTCCTCACTCTCTATACGCTCCTCTACAGTCTTCACTCCTAACCAGTCTCCATAGGTAAACACAACAAGTGTGTGTTTCCAGATTTCTTCTCTAAATAAACTCATGTGTTCCTGAATGACTCTCACATATAATGGATTAATAGAAACTGCCAATGGAACAACCAGCATCACAGCATGTGGTCCTGGAGGACACAGATTCACACTGTTCTCTATTTCCAGTTTATCCATCTCACTGGTTTCCTGAAGAGTGTTGATGTAAAACCATCCAGGAGAATCAACCACTGTGAGCCGCCTTCCTTCAATCACACCATGACTGATTTCACTGTGAACTGTTGTTCTTTCGTCTATGTTAGTAACTTTCAAATACTGTTTTTCCTAGGATGGTGTTTCCTGTTGAGCTTTTGCCAGCCAATGATCCTCCAATCATCAATATTTTCAAATGATCTGGAGGAACTTTTCCACCTAAACCAATGAAATAAAAAAAGACATTCTTTAGATTTCTTGATTTCAGTTTTTAGCTTAGGTTTACTTACACCAGGACATACAAATAAATAAATAAATTTATTTATTTGCCGTGTATGTGCAAATAAATCTTCAGGCAACTGTTTTGGCCTGAAGAGTAAAACATTTGTTTTGCTCTTCAGGCCAAAACAACTGTTGATTATTGATGGTTCAGATACATATGACTGGTGATGAATGTACAGCTTAAACATATTACATGTCAAATTTAAAAAGTTACACTTATACTTTTACAATTTAGACTTCTGTTATCTTTTACTTTTCAATTGCCAGTGAACAGTGAGAAATTTCTCCAAGCCCCTGTGACACAGTGCTGCTCTTGTGTTTCAATGCTCCAATAAAAATAGTTACTTAGATAAGTTTTGTGTCTCATTTTTGACTTGACGTGGTCTCCTATAGCCAAACATTTTCCAAAAGGCAAATTTCCACAATATTTTGATCAGAGATGTATTTAAGTTCAGAAAACATGCTCCCTGAAATATTTACTTCATTCAACATACAATAGAGCACCGTGGCTTATGAGAAACAAATAAAGTTGTAACCTACCTTCAGTCTGTAGCTTCAGTTTCTTTCTTTGTTTCTGGACTTGATCAAACCTTTTTGAGGCTCTTTCATCAAATCTCTCATTTCTTTTCTAGAGTTTCTCCTTGTCTTCTGTCAGCAGAACAGTGTCTGAATCCATTGTTTGTAATCAGGGCCTCAATTTTCTCTAAAAGCTTCTTGACTTGATCTCTATCTTCTCTGTTACTGATGTTGAGAAAATGTTTTCTGTTTCCACATTGTTGAAGAATCCACTGCAGGACTGGATTTCTTCTGATTTTAGATTCATATTTTCATCACTACATGGAGCGACTGCAGTGAACAGAATATGGTGTGACTGAAAACATCTGCATTGAAAATCTCCAAGTGCTGCTTTAGTGATGATTTGACATCCTGAGATAAATGTGGATTAACAGGAATGACCAGAAGAAAGACATGAGGTCCTGGTGGACACAGATGGACACTGTTCTGGATTTCCATCTGATCCAGTTTTGGGGTGTTTTCTCTAGAATAATGCCACCACCATCCTGGAGTATCAACCACTGTGACTCGTCTGCCAAACACTTCCTGCTGCTTCGCTTCACTCTGAGCTGTTCTTCTGCTGGTATCAAAAACATTTTGACCCAGAATGATGTTTCCAGCAGAACTTTTACCACTGGGAGATCTACCTACTCTTCCTCCTGTGAGTACAATCCTCAACTCCAGAGGAGCATCTTTTTGTCCTGTTTGAAGAAATGCAACCTGATTTGAATCCTAATTAATATGAGAACAGGGTTTGCATGCAGTTAATGCTGCCTTTCTAAACTATGAGTTCACCATTGACAAGCACAGGAAAACATTACACTCATAAATGTGACAAGATTGGCTAAAAGCAAATTAAAGCGAACCCTTCCATACCAAAAAAATAATGTTTCCTTGAAACATTTTAGAAGCAGACAATAAATCTACTAACTAATACAAGTACTATTATTACTATCTTCTATGGGTCACACATTGTACTCAGTTATACTTATGTTCAACATGTTTGTTTATTGGTTGTAAGAAGGAATCTATTACATCTATTACATCTATTACATCAATTACTGCAAGTGAAAAACAGTTTTATGAAAATATACCTTACCGCAGTTCAGAATGTCAGACTTGTTTTCCCTCAATGCTGGTAAAATTTCCATCTGATCTACAATGAAAGCAAAAGCAATGAAGGAACCTCTGTCAGGATATGAGTTGTGGTTTGTTGCCATCAGTTTTATATCTATTTAACAGTTGCAAGAATGATAAAAGTGAGAAAAAAAAGACCAAAAATAATGTGAGAAAGTCACTTCACTGAAAGTCAGTTGATAAAACACTTTTCTTTTAATGTAAGGCTCAGTCATGTATTTCATAACATATCAATTCCTCCATGCCAGCATGAAAAATGATAACTGATATTACTGTTATTGTCAGATCTTACCTTTTCACTGTGCTGGTTTATTTAGGCAGGTTCTCTTGAGAAAACCTGGATGAAGATGTTTTCTTCCTCTTCAAAAAAGCAATGACTACATTAATGACCAATTAGCTATATATTTACTAATATATGGAAATACCACATACACCTGGAGTTCTGCTTCTTTGTATAAAGCCAACCATATCTGTGGACTGTTTTGTTCATCTTTTTTCTTCATTCTACGCTCGACTTGTCAACCTGGGTCAGGCATTGAATGTGCTGATTGACTCATGACAAGCAGAGGAAATGTCACCCTACATCGTGATGTCCAAAGTTCTGTGGTTGGAAAGAGGAAGTGAAGCTGTTACTTCATGTCTCTTCATACCAACACTGTCAGTCTCCAGTCCTCTTCATTTATATTAGACATTAGTGACAAGATCACACAATTAAAAACAGATTAATACACATATAAATTACAGCCAGACTGATGTTTCTCTTAATGATGTTTTCTTGCTTACAGCTAATGAATCCATGAGATGTAAGATTAGAAAATTACATCAGAGTAATGGAAAAATAAACATTGTTAATGCAATAATGTGGGAATAATGAAAAAACGTGTTTAATGCAGCCCAAACCTGGGGAACGTTTATTGCATATATTTGTTAAAACTGTCACTATGTTATGATGAAACAGGTAATCTGTGAAAAGAGCAACAAAATGAAATCCTTTTGCTCCAGGACTAGAATTGAACTTGAAATAGTATCATTTTCAATTAAAGTTTAACTATATGTAATTTCTTTTACTGATCATATTGTGATTAAGTATTGTTCTGATTGATTTTTATGAGTTTTATGGGTTTATTTTGTATTTGCATTTCAAATCTTGTATCACATTTTTTATTATATTTTATGTAACCAAAAGTCCAGTCAGGGAATGACACTGCAAATTAGATTAGGTTATAAATGTTAACGTTTGTGACATTTTCCCATTGCCTCCTCCCTGTAAAAACAAACAAATTAAAATCAGAAGCAGGATTTTCAATAGAAGAAATTTAATAAAAATAGCCTAACATTGCATTTGTTTTTAGGTGACTGTTGAATACACATATTTACGTCAATTTCCAAGAGTGGTAACAAGGCTGCACATGATAATATTGTCATGGTAAAATGTTCAAGTTAGTTACTTTTTTATTTTGTAAAAATAGTATTTAGCAGCTAAATCAAATTATACTTCCAACTCATAGTTAATAAAGAAAAGTTAAAAACTTTAAAAAACGTAATTTTTTTTTAACATTGACATGTTGTGTTTTTAAATTTAAGTTTTAACTGTTTGAAAGTGATATAAGATATCTGTTTTTTGTATTATGTTTGGTAACTTAAATAGCTTCTGGTATTCACTTTCCTCAAATTATTAGTTATATATAATGACACATAGTCTACTGAATGAAATTATCTTTTACTGAATGAAATCATCAGAATTATCTGAATGCCGAATGATCTTTATTAATTATGTTACTCTTAGGTTATGTTATTATTATTATATTATGTAAAAAAAAAAAAATCACATATTTGAGTTAATTTTACTGAAATGGAATTTGTTTACACTGAAATATTTAAGTTAGTGACTTTGAATGGTTTCAGTTTCATCAAATTATTTCAGTTCAACTGTCTCATAAGGTTTTACAGCATTTTGTGTTGTTTTTATTAAAAGTATAACCAGACATGTTTTACATTCGGTTCCTTTTTATCTGTGAATTCCACTTGTTTTTTCAGCTGTTATGTAACTTGACCAGGATTGCAGAAATGAAAACGCTGACAGCTTCAAATATGTTCCCACACATTTACAGAAGCTTCTCAATGCTTATTCACTCTACTGTATAAAAGCACTAAAGTAAAGCAAACCTATATTCCCTGTAAATGCCATTCAGTGACAACCTCATGATCTATTCAACTTGATCTTTGGAACCAGGGGAAAAAAATGTTCCCTTTTTTGTGGTTGTCATGTCTGTGTTTGAACCAGCTGACTTTTACTTCCTGAAAATGCTTTAATGTTTCACATCTGTTTAATTTGTGTTGCATCAGGGCTTCAACAGGGTCGTAAAAAATCTTAAACAGAATGAGATTTCTCAAATCAGTTCTTTAACTTACCTTTAGGTAGGTCTTATTTTATTTTTCCAGCTCATGTTATTGAGTCTCCTGCTTATTTTTATTTATTTGTTTATGTATTTATTTTGTTAAGTTGTGGCTTTCATTGATCTCATATATTGTAGTTCTGAATGAAGGACTGGTGCTGTCATGCGAACAAAAGAATCCTTAATAAATGGCAGTAGACATATCTGATAGACAGAATTTCATACCAAACATTCAACCACATAGTGAAAACAACTAAACAACAAGCCCCAGCCAAAATCAAGCTCATAGTTTCTTCAGAGAACTGAAATTAAAAGGTTCTTATTGAGAAAGTACAAACAGTGCCTTCATTATGATGAAAGCATGATTAGTAAGGTTGGGCTTGAAATTCAGGATTTCACTGAAACTCATCAATATGAACTTTTGTGAACTTTACTATTTACTTTGTTTGCGTAAAAAATGTTTTGTTTAATTAAATGCAACTTTATTGGCTAAAAGTATATCTGAATAGCTTAAATGGCTCGGGTTGAAATTCAACCCAGTAACTTGGTTTGCACTCAGTTTACATTCAACCCAGGCTTCTTCTCTGCTCACTACCTTACCTGGTTTTTCTATTTCTGTGTCATTGGAATGTGTTGAAGCCATATCTCTTCTGTAAAATGCAGCATATGTAGCTGTAAGCTCCTTATTCCCAAGTATAAGGAGCTCTTTGCTCCAACGTCTGAATGAGACACTGATGTCTCTTCTGATGGCTGATAGATGATGAGCTCCTGAGCCATGAATGAATTATAAATATGTAATTGGTTACAGCTGCTGCCATGACTGTTTAATGAGTTATGAACATGATTTTTTTTAACAAACATGAAGTGGGATAGAGTGAGTTTTCTTTTTCACAATATGTAAGCCACTTTATTTTAATACCATATTTAGTTTTATATAAACACATCCATTGTTTGGGAGACTGTTGAGGATGATCAAAATCTTTGGGACGTGCAAAAAAAGAAAAAACATTAAAATAAATCAATAAAATCACTTATGACAACTTAGGACGGATTGTTGGGTAGCATCAGTGGCGGAGCCAGAGGAGTGGCAGGGGTGGCAATTGCCACCCCCAACAGAGCCCTTGCCACCCCACTGAAAATGGTCATTTTAAAATATAATACTTATGAGATCGGCAAGGATTTGCCAGGAAAAATGTAATTTCCGACTGTCCCTGAAGGCAGCCCCATGCTGTAGCAGCCTACATGTTTTAGTGCACATGCTGCCCTGTAATATTTTATTTCTCCCAGCTCTTGCTTGAAATGTGTGTGGAAAGAATATGTGAAAAACCATTGTTAAGTTTTATAATGACTGAAATGTAAGTAGGCTATGTCATATGAAAGCTTTAAATTATAACCTAACTAGTTATATTAATTAATTTCATTAATCTATTTTTAATTTAGTATTATTTTAGCTAGCTACAGAAAACTAAACACTAGTTTAAATAATAGTTAAAATAGTGTTGTCTCTGCCAAACAGTCATGGAGTCTAAATACCAGGCTGTCTTATTTTGTGTAGAGCCCAAATGAAGAGAAAAGGAAAAATCTCCCAGTTCTTCTTAAAGAGGCAGAAACCAGGACCAGACCAGGACCAGACAGAACCCTGCAGCAGTGACCAACCTGGAGAAGCCAGCCAGGAGACACCAGGCCCAAGTGCATCACCAGCAGGTTAGAGGCTGTGACAGAGAGTTATTAAGTAGTAAAATCCAATAATGCTAAAGGTTAGCATGATGCTTTTTGCATTTTTCATTGTGTCTGTTTATGCATTTCACAGTTAAGTTCCAGAGAGAGAGATGAGGGTCATATAGATTCAGAGTCAGACTCTGGGGAGGAAGACAGTGAAGCAGAAGGAAATGGCACTGAACTCCCCCCACCCAGCACAACCTATTGCACACCAAAAGCACCAGTTTATTTATTTATTTTTGAGAATTTGTTTTTGGTCATATTCTGGGCTCTGAGTTTACATTTGCATGTTCACTGTTCCATAGAGCCGTTTATCGTCTTGTTTGGTCATGGCAAATCTTTGTTAAATAAACCATTTTAATTTGAGTGTGTGTGAGAAAATATTTGTTTCCTTTCGTTCATCATTTGTATATGGACCCCTCTGATAAAGCCTTGCTCACCCTTTGGCCACCCCTTGAAAAAACATTCTAGCTCCGCCACTGGTTCTGGGGGCGATTTCGCAGTGACCAACTGACCTGACCTGCATGTTTTTAGGGGATGTGGGGGGAACCGGAGCGCCCGGGGAAAACCCACGCAAACACGGGGAGACCATGCAAACTCCACACAGATGGTCTCTGTGAAGACGCAGCGCTAACCGCTGCGCCACCGTGCTGCTCACCATTTTTCTGTTGGGTTGGAAGGATCTATTTTATCAATCGGAAAAACTGTCTTTTTAAAGACAAAGTTCTGTCTTTAAAACTTTGTTGTAAAACTTTTAAGTTTAAAGTTTTACAACTTAAGTTTTAAAGAGGTTTTAATATTTTTTTCATACTCTGAATCCCGATGTTCATGCCACATGTCAGTTTTTAGCTAATCAACAAGTTTTAATGGGTTTATTTCCAATAAGACAAAATGGTGAGATTTAAAACTCTATTAATGCGACTTTCAGTGTTAAAATACTGGGCCATGCAATGTTTTAAACTTCAAACTTTAAAGTTTTAATACTTGCCCTGAACACAGAGGTGACAAACTGGATGTGGTCCTCAGTTCTTCTCTTCAATGTCTTTATAAATATCAAATTAATGTTCTTCATCGTTCTCTTTCTTTGGTTTTGGTTTCGACTTCTTCAATCCTAGAAATATTTTTACTCTTTTCCAAATACTGTATTTAGGTTTCTTTTTACTGTCTAAATCCTGAAGGCCACTTTCTTCTTGGGTCACAATTTCCTCAAAGGCGTCAGCATCCTTAGAACAACCTGGTTCTGGTTCCGATGGTCCAGGTTGTTCCTCCTCGTGATCCATCACATCATTAGATTCACTATTTGGGTCGACATGACCAACTGATTTTTCCTCCTCTTGTTGTTGAGGACTCGCCGTGTCGGATGATGATAAATCTGTTGTGGGTTCAACGATATTTTCCTCAGAATTACTTTTAATTTGGTTTTGTTCTGCTGCCCTTTTCAATGTGCTTATGTCAGTTTCATACCTAATGGACAGATCTTCATACAAAATGTTAACTCTGTTTAATTCTTCCATGACGATGTTCAGATTCTCCTGCAGGCACTTACTCTCACTTCTTGATGTTTCCTGCAGGACGGCGTTTTCCAATTTCAAGATGTTTATGAGCTTCTTTTCCTCCTCTGCCTTCTCCAGGTACAATCTTCTGTCTTCAGTGATCTGCTGCTTGAGGATCTCTGCTCTTTGTCTCTGGGCTTTAAGTTCTTCATTGATCTCTTGATTCTTCCCGAGTTTTTCTAGATTACCTTCTTTTTCTTCCCTGAGCTCCTGTTGGCATCGATCCAGGTCCAGTTTCAGGGCAGCGATTTCTCTTTCATGGGCTAACGTCAGATCATGATATGATTTTTTAGAATCCTCTAACTCTCTCCCTAACAGCTGTTCTGATTTTAACAAGGACTCAATTTTCCCTCTCATTTCTATCTCATCGTTTCCATCTCGGTTTTCACGTCATCCAGTAGTCGCTGTTTCTCATTGATCTTGTCATCATAAATTTTTTGTGATTTGGCCTCTTCCCTCCTCTGTATCACGTCTGCATCATATTTGGATTTGATCTCCTGGTATGAAGTCTGGAGTTCTTTTAATTCTTCTTCCAGGGCCTTATTCTTCTCTTTCTCAACATACAGCTCATGAACATAAGCTTCCACAGTGTGGAAGCAGGACACCCTCACTTCTTCATATCTCTGCTGTAGTTCCTCCTTCTCCATATCTTTCACTTCCAGGTGAGCCTGAGAAGCGATTACGACAACTTTCAGGACTTCCACGTCACTGAATTTCTCCAGCCTTTCCAATTCTGCCTTTGCTTTGCAGGCTTGATCAAGATATCCAACTTTGAGTTCCTCTTGTTTCTTCAGTTGGAACTCCAATTCTTGGAGCTCTTCCTCTAGTTTTTCCTTCACTGCATGCCTTTTGGCCGTTTCCTTCTTCAAAAGGGCATTCAATCTTCTGATTTCCGCTTCCAAATCATCCGGGTTGGAAGTAGAGCACCTGCTTTGGGGGTGTTGGTTGTTTCCCCTCCTTGTATTAAATCCCATCATTCCACTAGTGGATCGTTCTCTATGCTGAGACATTTTCTCAAATGCGATCAATAAAATTGTCGATAAGATATCTTAAAGAGTTTGCGAGCTTCTGAACTGGTCAGTAGTATTGCGAGCAATGACAAATATGCAGAATTGTGTCACATACAATTCTGCAGTTGATGATCATCGCATGCATCACAGACGGCATCGCCAGTGACATCACAGAATCTCCCTTTGCTGGCGGTGTGACATCATTCCACCTCCAAATATCTTGTTTACAGTCAAAATAGTCCATGATTCTCTTGTCTTATGTCAGGGACATCAAACTCATTTCCATTTGGGCCCAGATCAAAAATCTGAATGTTGTGCCAGGTTGCATTGATAAAAACCAATTCAATTGTTAAAATATCAATGAATAGGTGTTTCAGCATTCAATAAGTGTTTAAAATAAAATAATATTGAACATCTTTTCACACTAATCAGTCCGTTTGCGATTGTTCAAACTTTTGCAGCACCACTCTTTGGAGATAAAAATGAACTATAATAATCAAATGTATCTTTTAAGACTCCCAGTGATCTTGGGGTTTCCCAACAAGACAATGTTGACTGTTTTAACTTTTCACCTCCTCGCCTGCTTTGGTCACATGAGCTGCAGACTAGCAGACAAACTTTCATAAAAACTTTCAATGGCGGGTAAAGTAGCAGGTCAATGGTGGTGAAAGCAAAAACATCTCTGTCTCCACTGTTTGCTGAAAGAACATGGAAGATGGCGAGGAATATTTTAGTAGAGAGCATCCATCCTCATTTTTCATCAGTTTGAACCTCAGAGCTGATAAAGGTGTTATTGTTGCTCTGGCAACAACATCCATTAGAAGTCATTTATTGATAGTTCAATAATTATTCTTAACCAAATTAAATAACATTTACCTTAGTATGCTAAGTGTATTTCTCAATGCATGAATTGTTGATATTGTTCAGGGATTAAAGGTTTTTTATTGTCATATCACCTCTGGCCACCAGGGGGTCTGAGTCTCATTGTGAACTCCATTCTCTGCAGCTCATCCTGCTGGTTTTCTGTAGTATTGAGGACAGATGAACTTTCTATGTATTGATTGGACCATATTTTTTTTCCAAACCCTTTTCCTACTGAGACCCAACAATTACCAGATTTTCACCTAAAATTCTGGGATTTAAGAGTTTATGACCCGACACACTTTTAACATGAGTAATTGGAAGAGGCCCACAGCATCACATTACAGTGTTTCATTCAAGAGACTTATATGTATGCTGTCAGCATATGTAAAAAAATTTTATTGCATAATTTGTCTGGAATATTATGGTCATTCAGGATTATTACAGATGAATCTACCTTCAGTCTGTAGCTTCAGTTTCTTTCTTTGTTTCTGGACTTGATCAAACCTTTTTGAGGCTCTTTCAGTCAAATCTCTCATTTCTTTTCTCAGAGTTTCTCCTTGACTTCTGTCAGCAGAACAGTGTCTGAATCCATTGATTGTAATCAGAGCCTCAATTTTCTCTAAAAGCTTCTTGACTTGATCTCTATCTTCTCTGTTACTGATTTTGAGAAAAAGTTTTTTGTTTCCACATTGTTGAAGAATCCACTGCAGGACTGAATCCTCTTCTGATTCTCTGCATCACTACATGGAACAACTGCAGTGAACAGCACAATGGTGTGACTGAAAACATCTGCATTTAAAGCTCCAGCTGCTGTTTTAATGATGCTTTGACTCGCTGAGAGAAATGTAAATTGACAATAATGATCAGAATAAAGACACGAGGCCCTGAGGGACACAGATGGACACATTTCTGGATTTCCATCTGGTCCAGATTTGGGGTTTCTTAGGCCAAGTCCACCACCACCACTGCAACTCATCTTCTGAACACGTCCTGCTGCCTCGCTTCACTCTGAGCTGTTCTTCTGCTGCTGTCAAAAACATTTTGACCCAAAATGATGTTTCCAGCTGAGTTTTTCTATCTGATCTTCCTCCAATCAACACAATCTTCAATTCTGCAGCAGGTTGGATTTGTGCTGCTGGCTTCACTCTGCAGGCATTTCTACTTGTTGCCACACAACTTTTTCTTAAAGTATAAAGTGCAAAGAAGGGTGAAGTTGTGTTTAATGTTTAGTTGGTTAAGTCAGGCATCGCCATCTGCTGGATGACTAAATGAAATGCACTCTTACTTTGACAACCTAAAAGGAACCCTGGTATAATAAAACTGAAAAAAAAAAGTTTTATCAAGTAACACAAAATAAACCCAATGAGTCAAATAAAAAAGGAAAACAAATGCTTTAGATAAATGACCCTGTGCCCTTCCTCTGTCTCTCTTATCTTGCCACATGCAAACTGCTGTATGCTTATATAACCATAACATTTAAGATTGCTGCCAGTCTTCCATGTTACACATGACAAAAACTGATTAAACAGCCCAACATCACTTAGAAAGGCAGCAGAATGAGAGATAAATGTTGAACTCAAGCTACAATCTTTGCTTTACTTGGTGTCAGTCATAAGTTGGGCTAAGTGTCCAGTGCTGGACAGTGATGGCATAAAACTGAGGAGTTTTGGGTTAACTGGATTTAACCAGTGCAACACTGGACCTGGGTGTGTACTTCAACACAAACATTTACTAATTAGGAGAATTTGATCTGTGCAAGGAAATGCGGAAGCACGACTGATTTGACATTTGAAGTGAACAATTTAAAGAAGTAACAACTCTTTATGTAGACTATAAGATCCATCATTTATCATGAGGTTATGCTATTTTATCTGCTCCTGTCACTCAGTTGTTGATCAACTTCTTGTTCAAACTATGTTATTTTTCACACACATCAGTTTGCTGTTTAATTTATATTTTTATTTTAGAGTTTACTCATTTAAAATGTTCACTGATAATATTTTAACTTTTTTGCAACATAAATCAGTTTTAGATTTATGGCTGTTGCTGTCCATAGACCCTAATACTAGAAACAGTTATTGACAGCAGCTGCTTCTCTGCTGTGTTTTATACAATTTCATATTATGCAACATATAAAGAATGAAGCAATTGGCTGAAGTGACCAGCAAAACTATTGGTATTAAATTACCTGCACAAACATTTTAACTAGATGCAGAAAAACAGAAAAAGACATTCTCCTCACTTATGATGAATCTGAGCTCCTGCTCTTAGAAAGAGATTCAAAAAAATGACAAATGTAGAAGCTCATTTAGACTTTATTTAGATAAATATGATAGAATGTGATTGCTGTCATTGTAGTGTGATCATTTCAATAGAAATTCATAACGATGATGATTTTTTTACTTTGAGATGTATTTACTGTTTTAAAGTCTGCAGTAAACATATTCCTGCGATTGTGTATTTTATGTTTTTCACTTGACAGCAAATCAAATTTCTTTAAAGGGACAAGAATAAAATGATTCTGATAGCTCTAGAAAATCTCCAAAGATGTACTAGAAGGTTTATAAGCATTATGAAAAGTAATTAAAATATTTAAGTGTTAATATTTATTGAAATACATAAAATGTTCATATATCAGAAACAAATTTAAAACTTTCTGAATACTACTCTTGTAGTGTCAGTAGCCATATTCTTTTCTAAGTATGGTAAGAAAAAAACATTTATTAAATGTTTGCTGATTTTTACAAACTCATGAGTTAAGCTAGTGCTTTTTTCTTTTGCTAAATTTGAATGTTGACTATAATCGATTTAAGAATTTTCCTCCAAGTTTTTCATGTAAGTGTTTGAGGAACAAATGCTGCTGATCCCAGAGCTGATCTCTGATAGTCTCACTCTGCTGTTCAGCCATTCAGCAACTTGGTCATGTCCTCGTCGTCTCTGTTTCTCTGAAATGCTCCCATATTCTGAGGCAACATCTCCACTCACTGAAACAGACATTGAAGTGTTTTATTCAATAGAACAAAGCATCTAATAAAGACTGTAAACTAATAAATATTAAATTATTATTACATGAAACTTACTGTTAGGACCGTCATCTTTGCTTCGTGCTGTTTCTACATGAGGCAACGTTTGTTCTTCTGGTTCGTTTCCTAAAGCTTTCATCATTCGCTCTATCAGCTCCTGTTCTCTGCTGTTCCATTCCTCTTCTATCTGTTTTACT